>CM052901.1:81862691-82004795 GCA_028534135.1 Potos flavus | reverse complement strand
TCCCCCCACCCCCCTCCCTTCCAAAGCCCTCAGTTTGTTTCTCAGAGTCCACAGTCTCTCATGGTTCGTCTCCCCCTCCGATTTCCCCCAATTCACTTTTCCTTTCCTTCTCCTAAAGTCCTCCATGTTATTCCTTATGATCCACAAGTAAGTGAAACCATATGGTAATTGACTTTCTCTGCGTGACTTATTTCACTCAGCATAATCTCCTCCAGTCCCATCCATGTTGATGCAAAAGTTGGGTATTCATCCTTTCTGACAGCTGAGTAATGTTCCATTGTATATATGGACCGCATCTTCTTTATCCATTCGTCTGTTGAAGGGCATCTCGGCTCTTTCCACAGTTTGGCTATTGTGGACATTGCTGCTAGGAAGATATTAACGGTGATTTTAAAACAAGTTGAAAATTAGACTTATCATTCTCCAGTTTGGTGATGGTAGTGATGGTGGTGGTTTTGTTTTCCTCTCCTTCCACCTCTTCATTTTTTTTTCTTCATCATTATCAACACTTAAAAGTCCTCATACTCTAGAGGCATCAAAATCACCTTGATGTCTTGTGAAAACACGCAAGTGCTAGATACCATCCCCAGATTTTCTGATTCAGTAGATATGAGATGAGGTCTTGGAAGTACACAGGTGAGGTTCATGCTACTAGTCCAGGGAGCACACTTTGAGAATCATCGCTTTGGCAAATGCCTCTGTCTCATTATATATCCCCTTGTATATCTTTTTAATGCTAATATGACCAAAAGTACAATATTACTGCTATTTGTTCACTGTATGCCAATCTTTGTGGACTCCAAAAATAAATCACCAACCCTAATCTCTCTTTTGAGTGTCAGTCCAATCTAACAACTGCTACACTATATCTCCCTTGGGAGATCCTATAGGCTTGTCAAATTTAACATGTCCAAATTGAAACTCATAAATCAAATCCCACTTGATTATTTCAATCAAGAATCATCAAAATTTCATGAGGAGCTTATTTGTATGGGGACTTAGTCGTTTTGGGCTTTTACAAGAAAAGACCACATTTTGTGTGACTTAAACAAGAGACACTTATTTCTTACAGTGCTGGGGGCTGAGAAGTCCCAGATCAAAGTGCCAGCAGATTCACCATCTGATGAGAGCCCTCTTCTTTGTCTTGGAGATGGCTTTCTTGCTGTGTCCTCCTGGCAGAGAGAAAATAGGCTCTCTGGTTTTTTCTTTGGTGCTAATCCTATCATGATAGCCCCACCCTATGAGCTCATCTAAATTTAATTACCTCCCAAAGATCTCACCACTAGTACCATCACATTGTGGCTTTGTGCTTCAACTCACAAATTTGGAGGGACACATTTAGTCCATAACATACGGTCTTGAATGATCTCCCTAAAAATTAATTATAGTTGCAAGGGAAAAGTAATAACTATTATAGTAAATACACATTGAAGAAATTGAGCAACACTTTGAATGGGTGTGGTCAAAAAATACCATTACCAAGAAGGGCAAACAAACAATGTGTGCTTGCAGATGAGAAGCCCTGAGAGCACAGTATTGCCTCAGTGCTCTTTGAACATGGCTCAAACCCATGGCCTAGCACATACGGCTCCTGCCTAACTTTTGGCCCTCACTTTTCCCCACTTCCCACCTCCCATTTGGCTTTACTACTTTTCTAACTTACTTGAATCTGCTTCTCTCTTCATGCTGCTTTCATGGATAGTTTAGCAGCTCTGTCCTGCTTAGGGCTATCGTAGAACTTATCATACTGTATTATAATTTTCTGCTCACTTCTCTGTCTCCCTGGCTTGACTGCAAGTTGCTGAAGAGTGGAAACTGTCTTATTCATATTTGTCTCCTCAGTTCCTAGAACAGTATTAGCTAAGAAACAGCTTCTTAATGATAGTGTATTGAATAAATAAGTGGATGAGAAAAATTTTAAATGTCATACATCAATGAGTAAATCTTCATTTTGTTGGCAGAACACTGATTTTAAAAATCAACAATAATGTTTAGTTTTATATTTGGTACTAACTACTGGAGAAAGACAATTGAATCTGTTCCATGGTCTTCATCTAATTAGCAATTTAAAACCACTACTGTGGGGATATCTTCTGCTTTACTATTTAAGGTAGTTTACAAAATTTTTGGAAATATAGTTTACTTTCATGTAGAATATTTTTATATGACTGTTTTAGGTATGAATTACTTATCTACTATTTTGTTATATTTAAGTAGCCGGTATAAATGCATATACTGTGATTTTGTGTTATGTTGAGGGATGTTAAGAGACAATGACTAAAAGAACAAAATAAAATTTTATTTGTGGGTTGTAGAAATCTCTTTCATTTTCTAACTTTTCTACAACTTTAATGGAAATTAACTTTATATGAAGAAATAATGTAATATTTTTTAATAGCCAAGCTTTAAGAGTAGTATGATTTTCTAAAGAACTTCCATGCTTTTTCTTTCTCTTTCAAAGGGAAAATTTTTTCTATTCTTTTCAGACTAACCATCCTATCTGTAAAGTAAATTGATTGACAATCCAGATTCAGATGTAAAGTGGCTGTAAAGTGAATTCATTTGCAAAATCGTCAGGAAAAAAATGTACTAACCACTCCAAGGTCTGATATTCTTACTAGAGATGATACAGGGGGACCGCCCTTTCAGTAGCCTTTTGTGTTAGCAGGCATTAAAGAGAAAACAGTATTTTTAGAGCTACTAATTACCCGAAATACAGCAATGCATCCTTTGATTTTTGTATGTAAATGCTGATATATTGAGAGGGGGAAAGTGTTGACTTTTTCTCTTTTTTTTGGGGGGGGGCATTTAAAACTTTCCAGACATCATTGATGATTTCATTTTGAAGGTCAGTCTGTAGTTGGACTTTTTTACATTCTTGTATACATTTGTCCTTTATCCACATTGTCTATTTTGACTCAGTGGCACAGGACCATTAATAAGTCAAGACATTGTCAGTTATCAGCAACTGACTAATAGCCAAAGTATTATAAATTCTTATTTGACTTAGCATGCAGGTCACTGTTGATGTAGGCATACATCTGCAATTTCAGAACTTCAAGCTCTTTTACTTTTCATATAATTGAACACTGATTTTCTTTTAATTGTGTTACATGATAGTGCTGTTCAGTGAATATTGTAGGATCATGATTTACTGTCTTGCAGTAAAGTACAGAGTTTCCACTTATATTTGGTACTTGCCATTACAAGTAGCCAAAATCTGCTAGACCTTCCCCCTTTTCATTTGAGAAGAGTAAGAAGCCTATTACATGCACAGCACCAGCATCTGGAAGAGTGCACTCTTCACAGATTCTCAGTGGGTATTAATTTCCTTCCCTTCTTCCACTTTGCTCCCCTTTACTTCCTTTGCTTACCTAGAGTTTTAGAAAATTACTTACTTGGCTACCGGTGTTTTAAAATACATTTATTCTGAAAATGTCAAAGCATTAATAACATGGATTTTCAAAGTCACATTTACCATATCTTTAGTGGTAATTGGGGATTGTGCAGGTTTAGTCAGATGTACCTTTCCATTGGAGTCTGTGATAATTAGGAGCAGAATTTGGCTGTGCTTTCATCAGTCACTGCTGAGAAGAAAGCAGTATTCTCCATGCATATTCAGCTGCTGCATGATGTGTGGCTGTATTTCATGTTACATAGAGTTGCCCAGTGCCAACTCACCACAGTAAATCTCAGTTCTAGGCTCTTGCGATTTTTCATAATAATAGGAAAAATATACAGTTTTCCATTTTATTGAATGAATTTGAATACATGAGGATATCACATTGTGCACACTGTCCCGTTTATGTGCCTCTGTATGCTGGCAGTATGGATGGGCTGACTATCCTGGGAAGATTGATCAAAGTATCTTGTGGAAATGTCATTATTTCTGTGTCTCTTTGCCTTGTTTTAGTGTAACACCTCTGATTGTCACCCTCACACCTCCCCCGTCCCCCCGTGAAAAGTGTCAGGAAGGACATTTTTAGCTCATTGTCTCATTAAAATTTCTCACTTTTTTAAAGAGAGAAAGCAAACCTAACTGGTGACTATTTTAACCTCTACATTTAACTAGTAATACAGAGTACTATTAGCACTTGAGAGACTTTTCTGGCCTTACAACCTTGCATTTGATGTCTCTGATAATAAGATTCCGGCAGAATGGCGCTAAGGATATGCAGTCTTTCCATTCCTCTCGATCAGTGGCTTTCGAATTTGGGGGCCCTTAGTTACCCAGAAAACCCGGTGAAAATTCACAATCCCAGACCCTATCTTAGTCCACTGTAGGCAATTCTTTTTTTATTATTTTTAAAAAGATTTTTATTTATTTATTAGAGAGAGAGAGAGAGAGAGAGAGAGAGAAAGCACACAAGCAGGGGGAGCTGCAGGCAGAGGGAGAGGGAGAAGTAGGCTCCCCGCTGAGCAGGGAGCCAGATGCGGGCTCCATCCCAGGATCCCTGGATCATGACCTGAGCCGAAGGCAGATGCTTAACCAACTGAGCCATCCAGGCACCCCAACTGTAGGCAATTCGGATATATATTAAATTGTGAGAATTACTGCTCTAGACATTCAAACAGAAGAAGATCTATTATTTAACTGAGTGATAAGCTCAGAGGGTTTTGGTTGTCCAATTGGAGCAATGTCTTTGACCCCTAGCCCCAGTGGTAGAAAGAAGTCTACAGAACTCGCTTAGACGTTAAGGCTTTACTAGAGGAAGACTGTACAAGAAACTGCCCTCCTCCTTGTATCTGCAATCCCCAAATCCACAAATCTCACAGAATGATAGTTTCTTTAAATCTGATGCCAAAGTTCGTTTGAGGGTAACTTGAGCTAAACTTATTTATTTCTTGAAGTTTCAATATTTACATGTTTAAGTGTAGAAATATTAATATGTTTAATTCTAGGCTGCTTCCCAAGAGCCCGCTAGGGATTTTAAAAAATATTTGGTATATATAATGCATTCATTTCCAAAATCCAAAAAGTCTGCTTCTTAAAACATATTTTGGTCCCAGAGATTTCGTATAAGGATTATGAACACTGTGCTTCATCATATTGTGTTTCTTCTGAAGAGCTGGCTTGTTTTTATTCCAAGAATGCTGCGAGTGACTTGACTGGCCTTGCTTTCCTCTAAGTGTGGGGCCTACAGAGCTGTAAGCTGAGCCTTAGGTCTCCCTTGATCAAGAGCCTTGTAATGTTAATTTATCGAATTGCTAACTCTTTTTTCCTTTGTCTTGATATTATTGTGTATTTTATCACCACCTTCATCGTCATCATTATTATCATTTATAATTATTTTGCCAAATGCATTTTGTAATCTGAGTTTATAGGATTAGTTTCAATGTGTATGACTTAATTAGTTCTTCCTTTCGTTGGATAGATAGACTAATAAAATAGATAAATACTCTAATTACCGATCCTGGGGCATTCTCTGGGGGAGAATTTGACATAACTGCCCTCATTGCCTCTCTTTCTCCTCATAATAAAATAACCTTTAGTTCTGAGGGTAACTTTCCTGGTGAAATAATGAGCATGCATTCCGTGCTAGGTCAGACTCCTAGTAGGTGGCAGACCAGGTATTAGCAACCTCACCCTTTACTTCCCTGAATAAACGTCTTCAGGAGCATCTATCTACCAAAAACCCTTCAGTGTCCCCAGATTTTAAGTTGTAATTGTGATTCTAAAAGTTATTTCTGCAGTGGCAAGTGGTTGGACAGAAAGTGACACACCCTCAACAGCAATGCCAGCTCCCCTGGGGAATATGAAGATTCCAGAGAGAAAAGTTATACATAGTGTTGCTTTGCTGCTCCAGTTCACTGGCTCAGAGCATGAGAAAGAAGATAAGTGACAAAGCATTAAGTTTTTCTCAGGTCTTGAATTACGGCCTGGATAGCAAACAGTTCTGATTACATATTTCAGTGGTTCCTGTGCTTTTCTTTTTAAAAAAGAACAATCAATAGATTTTATTTTTTAGAACAGTTTTGGGTTTACAGAAAAATTGGACAAATGCAGAGAGTAAGTGCAAGTAAGCGTAGAAAGTTGCTATATATTCCTTCTCCCTCCACCCCACACTTTCCCCTATTAACATCTTGAATTAGTATGATACATTTATCACAATATATGAACCCATATTGACACATTATTAACTAAAGCCCTCAGTTTACATTAGAATTCGCTTTTTGTGTTGTACAGTTCTTCGGATTTTGACAAATGCATAATGTCATATATCCACCAGTACAATATCATATAGAATAGTTTCACTGCCCCGAAAATCCCGTGTGCTCTGTCTGCTGTGTCCATCTGCTCCACCTCAACTGCTGGCAGCCACCAGTCTTTTTACTGTCTGTATAGTTTTCCCTATGCGAGGATATCATAAAGTTTGAATCATATAGTATGTAGCCTTTTCAGATGAGCTTTTTCACTTTACACATTTAATTCTCCCCCATATCTCTTCATGGCTCGATAGCTCATTTGTTTTTATCATTAACTAATGCTCCGTTGTAAGGATGTACCACAGTTTATTCATCCTTTCACATATTGAAGGACATCTTGGTTGCTTCCAGCTTTTAGCAATTATGAATAAAGCTGCTGTAGATCTTTGTGTGCAAATTTTTCTGTGGACATAAATTTTCATTTCATTTCGGTCAGTGTTTACAAGTTCGACTGCTGGATTATATGGTAAGATTAGGTTTGGCTTGATAAGAATATGCCAAATTGTCTTCCAGAGCAGCTGTACCATTTTGCATTCCAGCCAGCAATGAATGAGAGTATGTATGGCTCCACATCATCACTAGCATTTGGTATCATCAGTGTTTGGGATTTTAGCCTCTCTTAAAAGTGTGCCATGCTTTACTTTTAACACTTAAAAAGTAGCAAATTTGTGTTCACAACATACATTTCTACTAATTAGTAATAAGCATCCTCAAGGTTATATAAGAACATTGTCCTGCTTTTTCTACCCACCTGAAGCCCCTCCAGAGTTTGCTGTTCTCTATTCCCTAAACAAGTCTGTGGCTAGTCATGCTTGTCTTGCCAGTTCACTCTAGTCCCACATTCAGCTTACATTCTTGTTTTTGCCTTTCTAGCATAAAACCTAAGACATGTTCTCTCCCTCAAGACTCAAAACAGTTGCTTTAAGATCTCATTGAGTCCTACCCTAACACCATTTTCCTAAATGAGCCTCCTCTCTTAGGTTTCTTTGGAATAGTTTTCTAATTCTCTGTCTGCTGCCTATTTTTTATTATTATTGAGAATTTCAAACATACAATAATATATAAAGAATGATATAATGAAGTGCCACATACCTGTTGCACACTTCATCAGTCACCAGAATTATCAACCAATGGCCAATCTTGTCCCATCCTCTCCTTTTTTACTTTTCCCACTATTGTATCATTTCTTAGCAAATCCCAGACATCATCCTATTATTTCATACATAGATAAAAAAATATGTTTTTTCTCTTTCTAACATTAACATTAAATGATTATCAGACCTAAAATAAAACAGTAGTTTTTTTCTATCATCGTATATCCAGACAGTTTTTCAAATTTAAGGTAGGATCCAACAAGGATCCTACCATGCATTACGATTGGTTGATTGATTGATTGTATTTTACTGTATAGACTCCCTCTCCATCTTTTTTGTCCCCTTGCAGCTTATTTTTTGAAGAATCAAAGTAGTTTGTCCCATAAAATTTCCCATAATCTCATTTTTAGTGTTTCCATTTCCAAGAAAGAATTTAGCATGTTTCTCTGTACTCTTTATTTCCCATAAATCAGTAGGATCTTTATATAAGTTTCATTTATTTTGACACAGCTACTAGAACTTATTTTTTTTTGTTTTCTGTTAATGCCAGTTCATTACAGGTTCTCTTCTAACCTGACCCTAAAGAGCATTCCAGCCTATCAGTTTATGCTAAACCTGAAATATTTAATGAAGTTTTAGATGAATTATGTAAAGACTTTCACAGTGTTGGACATCAATTAATAACATAGCTGGACTAGAACCCTGGACTCTAGACATTTAAATCAGATTCCTTTTCCCTCTAAGTATTAGCTTTATCTTGATGAAAGTGGCATGCCTCTTAATACATTTTAAATTTGCAGCAGCAAACTGAGGAGTGCATTTACAGAATGTTCTCTATGCTGTGTAATGTAGTTCTAGTAAAAAAATTAAATTACTTAAATACTGTCACTACATAATCATATAACTTGGTAGTTAAATTGTGTGGGCTCTTCATTTTGACATCTAAATAGGAATCCTGATTAGGGTACTTGCTGTTTGATCTGGAAGAAGTTACTGAACCTGGTTTCTCTGTCTGCCAGATGGGATTTCTATCAGTAATGGCCTTATGGATTATTGTTGTGATTATTCAATAAAGATAATGTGTTGAAAATGCTTAGTACAATGCCTAGGGTATAATAGTAAAAGTATAATAATGTTGGAAACTATAGGCAAGCGAAGTATTGTTAGGAGAAAACTGAGGCAGATAGGATGGGGGAATTGGCCTATTTTCACATAACTCGTTTTCGTGCTTAACGTAAGAGCCTGACTGTTGTATCAGAGCTGACCCGTAAGTATCTCTACTATCATGAAGGAAGGAACCTAGTTAGGTCTAGGTATGTGGAAGGAGCAGTTGGTGAGTTGAATCTCAAGGTGATAATAACACTCATGTTGTTATTTGTACACAGCTATAAAATCTGTTAGGCTACTTGAAACTGCTTAATGCTTTCCTTGGTCACAAATAGATGAAGATTGTTACAGTTTTGTTTAAAAAAAAATTACACACACGTGCATGCACACATGGGGCAGGGGTTGTTTCATTGCCAAAATATTTCAAATAAGTTCTCTTTTTCTCCTCTGCACAAATGTTATAAAGTTGACATATACAGTAATACTTGAGGCATAATTCATTGGGGTGAAATTTAAGTAATGGAAATGATCATCCATTACTATTTGGTTGGGTAAAAATGACAGAGCACTCCATAGAGATTTTTTTCCTTTGACGTACACTTACTGGGTGGTACCATAGCTGAATTAAGCTTAAATTGTTCTGAAAAGTTCTTAAAATATTTTTTTTCTTTTTTTATCCAAGTTCTCCTGAGTAGGTAGTAAATATATGTATTTACTTTCTTCTTCCTTTGGTACTTCCTTTACTTTCAAGTGAGGATATTTTAACTTCAGATGTCTACTCTGTTTAATGACTATTTATTCCTTTTTGTTAATTAACATATCTAAAAAATTAAAAAGTAATTTATCTCTAGCTGCTTAAATGTTGTATACATGATTAGCAAAAGCAACTGCTGTTGGCTTGCGAAAGCTGAAAGTTAAAATGTATGATGATAATGTTGATGTAATTTGTGACCTTTTATAGGTCACTTTGCCCTTTGAAATTAAGTGTGCCAGAACGGACAAACATAATATATTGAATAGATTACCCTAATGTTTTTGTTGACTTTTAACAAGAACTCTGTAAAGCAACCATGAAGTGTTGTCTTTTAGCTTTTAGCTTTTTCAATAAAAATCACTGAAGCAGTTTTAATTTGTATATATGAGACTTCAGATTTAAATGTGTATTTTCCTTCTTGTGCTTCCATGCCTTATTACTTTACATTTTCAAACACATACACATACACAAAGCCATGTCCACAAAATATCAGAAATAACTATAATGCATTAAAACATCCCGTCAGGGAGACATCGTTACTTCCAAAGCTGATGCAGCTTTTAAAAAAATAATCTTTGATTTTATATTGTTACCCTTTGGTGTATGATGTCAGAACAGCACTAGTGATTTCACTAGAAAAAGTACATGTCATTGGTTAAATCTTGCTGGTCCACATAACTCCAGTTGCTAAGTTGCATTGTAGCATTACCTACAAATAGTTAGATAGAAGAATTGACAGTTAACAGCCAGGTGAAACTGTATCAGTTTCCTGCAGTAACTGAATAATACCACATTAACATTTAAAAGACATTAACAAGACTACGGGAGAAGTAATAAATGTTGAAATGTCATCCCTTAATCTTTAATATTTTTAATGTTGTAACTTATTTTGGTATTTAAATTATTAAGGCTATATTGAATAAAAACAGTAGGAGTTTTGCTAACAACGTTGTGTAGCTGTCTTATAAACACAGTGTAAAATTGAGGAGAATCGTTTTCTGGCCTGGCACTGGCTCCCTTCTCATGACAGTGTAAAGAAATTCTAGAAAGAGTGCTTGTGTATTTTCCAAGTGAACTTGATTGCCCTTCTCTTGCAACTAGCTGCAGAAGGGCAACCAGCTGTAGAAATACAGCCAGCAGCAGCAGCTTGCCATGGTCACCTGTTTTCCCCAGGGTCAACTTGTAGCATGAGAAAAGAGAGGAAAGCAAAGGCATTCAAAAACCTGGTGTGACACGGGAAGTCCTCCTTCAAGTGTCTTCTTGTCCTCAGGGAGTATCTTATGGAACATGATAATAACCAGGAGTAAAGAATGACCAGTGAAAGGGAAGTGGAATAGTCTCAAGAATTACTAATGAGAAAAATAATAAAAAATTGTTAAAAATTGGAGCAGACATGTTAAAGAGAAGAATAATATTGTAATTGTCATTTTTATTTTATTTTTTTTAAAGATTTTGTTTTTTGGGCGCCTGGGTGGCTCAGTGGGTTAGGCCTCTGCGTTCGGCTCAGGTCATGATCTCAGGGTCCTGGGATCGAGCCCCGCATCGGGCTCTCTGCTCAGCGGGGAGCCTGTTTCCCCCTCTCTGCCTGCCTCTCTGCCTACTTGTGATCTCTTTTTCTGTCAAATAAATAAATAAAATATTAAAAAAAAAGATTTTATTTTTTTTATTTGAGAGAGAGCGAGGGAGAGAGCACAAGCAGAGTAAGGGTAGAGGGAGACGCAGACCCCCTGCTGATCAGGGAACCAGATGCGGGGCTCAATTCTGGGAACCCAGGATCATGACCTGAACTAAAGGCAGATGCTTAACCAACTGAGCCACCCAGGTGCCCTTGTAATTGTAACTTAAATAGAATTCAGTAATGTGCACCTCTGTATTCTCTTTTTCTTCCTAGTTTTATCTTATGGTTTCATCTTGATTCTCCCTTTGCCTTGATTTGTCTAATTTACCCCATGTTACCCAATAGATTTATGTAAACCATTTTGTGTTCATCAGCTTTTGCTTTTGCTAGCATAATAGGTGACCCCAAAGCTCAGTGTCTTTTAATGGCATTGATTTACTTCTCTCTGATATTACATGCCATGTGGCATCTATGGCTATGGTCTGTGTGTCTTCTTTATTCTTGGATCCCAGGGTAAAGGAATAACCAGTATCTAGGCATGATGTTTTCATGGTATAGGGAAAAGAATGATGGTGGAAACATGAAATGGATTTTAAAATTTGTGTTTGGGCATGAATTGAAAAAAAGAAAATAATCAACTGTACCTCCAAAATCCTTTGTGGAATAAGTTGTGGTATAGTAACATTAACTTTAAATTGATGTGGATAAAGAGATACCATTAAGGCGGATACTTAATAAAGAGTAGTAAGGATGGTTTTAATTTATTAAATTTTTATAGAGCATCTGTAATACAGAAGACAACAGGAAGAAGCAAATAATAATAAACACCAGTATGCTACATTTAAAATGCTCTCATTTTAGTGAGGAGTACAGAAAAATATATAAAACCAGCATTCATGCATTCACTCTTGAGTGCTTACTTCAGGAATAAAAGAAGTGCTAATTTGCAGAAAGTATGAGTTAGATAAACTGTCAGCCACTGAGTTCTGGAAATTTTAGGATAGTAACTATGTGAGAATCTTTTAAATGAAGTTAATAATAAAGATGATATAGTAACAATAGATGGCTTTTATTGGGCATTTACTATATGTTGAACGCTTAAAAATCTCATTGTAGTCTCACAATAAGTTTTTGACATGTACAATTATTATTCTCATTTTACAGATAAGAATATAAAAGACACACATATTGAGAGACTATTATTATTTATAAAGTCTACTGAGCCTGGGTGGATTAAGTGAAACATAAGAGTGAAAAGGTGTTTATATTCAGTTTGTAGAATGTAAAACTCTTGTGAGATATACATATATATATATATGATTTACGTATATATGTAAATATATATTATATATAAACATATATAAATTTATATATATTTGTATTTATGTATAAATACATATATACATATATATATGATTTACATATATATCTATACATATAACTATTATGAAATATATAGATAGATAATAGATAGATAGATATAAATTTCCATGATTGTTTGGTTGCAATATTGTTAATCCCATAACCTGAGCTCAAAAGATATTTTTCAACAGATGCAATCAAAGCCTATTTGCAAAGCAATCACAATAAAACTTAGAAACATAAGTCCTAAGGGTAGAATCAACTGATAAGATGCTACATTTCTTTATAAGAAACATTGGGGAAAAATAAAACAGTTTGGCTTATTGGTGATATTTTAATAAATATTTTGGAACCTTGTTACTTTTATTCTTATCATTAAAGTATAACTCTGTCATTATTTTCTGTTGAACCCCCTCCACTCTTTGCCTTTATGTGGGTAAGGAATAGAATTTTGAAGGGAAAAAATGTAAAGAGGCAAAGATTTCTACATAAAGCTTTTGTTAATGAGCAAAATCTGGGCATTGCGCTTCTATGTGATAAATGTAATATTCAGGAAAAACTGTAGTACAATTAATCATTGTTCATTTATGTGTTTATTACCCTTGGGGTCTTTTTGTAAACATTCCATTTTTCTAAAGCAGCAATTCATCTCTAATATGCAAATATTACATCTTTTTTGTCTAAAAAGGACCAGTTTCTTTGTTTGGAACATATTGTCAATATCAAATATGTGTGCTGAAAGACAGCAGTCAGTAGCTAATAAATTAACAAAACCATGAGGGGATACAGTAATATTTCATAAACTAAAACTGTATAGTGGAGAGATATTTCTAGTAGCTTTATGGATTTTTTTTCAGTTTGTGTTTAAAATGTAAATCTCAATAGTTTTTTTTCCTTGGCTCTTATATGATACTTTTCATTTGGAGCATAACTCAAAATAAATAAGGTTTTGATTTATATATCCCATTTGTGTCAGAGTATAAATGAACAGTATTTGCCAATTTTGATTATACCTTCTAAAATTGTTAAATAACTTCGGGTGGTTTAAATAGAAATCTTATCCAATCTTATTCTTTAAAATGTAACTTTTATTAAAGTAAAAATTAACTGAAAAAATAGAATGAGCTCTGTCCTATGAAGCATTTAGAAGGACAGTTGACTTTTGTGATAATCTCGCTATGATGTGTAACATCAACCTAATCATGAGAATACATCAGACAAATCCAGATTGAGGGACACATTACAAAATAATTGACTAGGACTTTTAAAAGTTTCAAGGTCAGAAAAGACCAAGAAAGGTTGTGGAATTGTTGAAGATGGAGAGTATGAAGACATGTTTAATGCAATTTAATGCAATAAACAAAGATATGTTTAATCCAATCATTTGGACCTGAATCAGGAAAGAACCTTAGTGGGAAATCTGGTATAATTTGAATAAGGTCTGTAAATCATTTTGTTACATTGTATCAATTGTAATTTTCTGGTTTTAATGATTATCCTATGGTTATATAAATATTAAATTTAGAGGAAACAAGGTGCGGGGTGTACAGGAATTCTCTGCCATTTTTGCAAGTTTTCTTTTTTTTTTTTTAAAGATTTCTTATTTATTTATTTGACAGAGAGAGAGATCACAAGTAGGCAGAGAGGCAGGCAGAGAGAGAGGGGGAAGCAGGCTCCCCGCTAAGTAGAGAGCCCGATGCGGGGCTCGATCCCAGGACCCTGAGATCATGACCTGAGCTGAAGGCAGAGGCCTTAACCCACTGAGCCACCCAGGTGCCCCTGCAAGTTTTCAATAATATAAAAATTTGCAAATGAACAGAAATATATTTAACTGGGGAACAAACATAAAACTACAACCTCTGAAATCAGAAAAAAAAATGAAGTATTTTTATTGGAAGAGGTTTATACCTTTTATGGAGCATATTTATGTTCACAGACTGAGTGTCTGCCATACAAGGCATCTTGCAAGGTGCTATGAGACAGAGAACTGGAGAAACTTTTTTTAATGTTTTAGAGAAAATGTTTTGTAGAGTACTAATGATGACATTTATCAAACTCTAAAATTGTGTAATATCCGAACCTGAAAGACATGAATTTGCAATCACACTGTCTGAGAAGATGATAGAAGTATTTGAACCTGGGACTCATGGTTGCAGAATTTAGAAGATTCATACAAACAAAATATTGAGAAAAATGTAGTACTGGCTTGGAGGTTGGGGAGGAAAATCGTGCATTGTATAATTATGGGGACTAATGAGTCATACTTAGAGTCTGGGAGTATAAATAGAGGGAAATCTGGAAGTAACCCAATCATGATCAATTTTTAATGCCATATTAAGGCATTTTTGCCTTCCCTGTGTAGTCTTTCTTTTTTTTTTTTAATATTTTATTTCTTGATTAGACACAGAGAGAGAGACAGTGAGAGAGGGAACACAAGCAGAGAGAGTGGGGAGGAGGAAACAGACTTCCCGCTGAGCAGAGAGCCGGATGCGGGGCTAGATCCAAGGACTCCAGGATCATGATGGAGCTGAAGGCAGATGCTTAACGACTGAGCCACCCAGACGCTCCAGCTGTGTAGTCAGTCTTAAATGATCAAGGGATTTTGAGCAAGTGGGCCACATGATTAGTTCTGTGTCTCACAAAGTTAATGGCAGTATGAAGTGAAAATGGGAGTGAGGCAAGATGGGTAGCCTGGAGACCAGAGAACAGACAACGGCAGCAATTCAGAAGCAAGTTACAAAAGATGAAAGGAGAGACTGGCAATAGAAATGAAAACAAATTAAATAGAAAATAGCAAAAAGGAATATATTTAACTTACTGTGATTATATCAAGCTACTGTTATCCTGAAAGGCAGAAAAAAAATGAAGATTTGAATGATGACCAGGTACTCAGGTTTCTTTCATAGAAGTGGTAATAATCACAGTTATAATTAACTGATGAGACTGACCAGGGGACTAAGGCATCTTGATTTTTTTCAAGAGTATGAATGAAATCTAATTAGAAATTTAAACTCAGAAGAGATATTGAGGGGTATGGTCATCCCAGTCACAAAAGCCGAGCTGGGCAATTGTGGTTTTCCGAAATGAGCTAATGAAGTGATTTTATTCATATATCTAAGGTTATTTCTCAAAGTCAGAAACAACTACACACAGCTGTTTTGTTTTTTGTTATTTATTTATTTTTTACAATGGGGTCATTAAAGATGCCTTATGAGCATAGAAAGTTGGAATTTGGGTGTAAAAATGTAAGACGAGTGGGAAGACTACCCTAGTTGACATATAATCTCATTGTCTAGCCTGTAATTCTTGGTTCTGTACCAAAAATCTGTATTTCCTCTAGTAAGAATAGATGCTTTCAAGCAAACAGCCTTACATGTTGAAATGTGAATGATTACTGTTACCCAGTCTTCTATGTTCCTCTAAACACTGGAGTGAGCTAAAGGAAAGATACCTTTTTTATCTATACTTACCACACTGGTGATCCCATTCAGTCTCATGGTTTTATTTATTTATTTATTTATTTGTTCTTTCCTCTCTTTTTTTTTTATTTTTTTAATTTTTTTAATTTTTTAATTAACACATAATGTATTATTTGCCCCAGGGTACATGTCTGTGGGTCCTCAGGCGTACACATTTCACAGCGCTTACCATAGCACATACCCTCCTCAATGTCCATAACCCAGCCACCCTATCCCTACCCGCCCCTACCCCCCAGCCACCCTTGGTTTGTTTCATGAGTTTAGGAGTCTCTTATGGTTTGTCTCCTTCCTGATACCCTCTTCTTTCATTTCCCTCTCCCACCCCCCACCACCCCCCACCCTGTCTCATGGTTTTAAATTTCATCTCTGTATTTATGACTCCCAGATACAAATCAGCAGCTCACACTTCTCTCTTGAACACCCAACTCATATACTCAGCTGCCTGCTGGACTGAACTAAGCTCTTGATCATCCTCTAAACCCATGTATTATATGTTTCTTTCCCCATCTCAGTTATCCTTTTAGTTACTCAAGGCAAAAGCTTTAAAGTAACACTTGATGCATTTCTTTGCCTCTGATCCACTATTTGATCTGTAAGACTATCCTATTGTCTCTGCGTTCAGAACAGATAGGGTAGCTGGGTGATGGGTACTAAGGAGGGCATGTGTGGTGATGAGCACTGAGTGTTATACACAACTAATGAATCGTTGAACACTGCATAAAAACTAATGATGTCTAACTGAACATAATAAAATAAAAAATAAATAAAATTTATATATCACACCAAAAAGAAAGAAAGAAAGAAAGAAAGAAAGAAAGAAAGAAAGAAAAAAAGAAAGAAAGAAAGAAAGAAAAGAAAAGAAAAACCAGATCCAAAATCTGACCACTTCTCAAGGGCTTCAGTGCTAGCATCCTAGTCCATTGTATTACATCTGGATGATTGCAGGAGACCCCTGAGTACCAACTTCTCCCTTGTTCCCCATCAATTCATTTTCAACTCAGTTGCTGAGGTGATTTTGTTAAAACAGAGATTAGTGCATGTCACTTCTTTGCTCGAAACCCTCCAAAGACCTCTCTAATATTACTGTGAGAAAAAGCCCAAATATCAAATTTCAAGGATCTGCAAGGCTTTGCAAAGTCTTCTTCTGGCCTGATTTTCTCTATTCCTCTTCCCTGTCTTTCTGCTTTCTTTGAGCAGTATCAGCCTCCCTTGCACTTCCACAGCCATTTTAGGAACATTCCTCCCTTTGAGACTTGGTACTTGCTGTTCCCTCTGGCTGAAGTGCTCTTCCAGATATCTTTATGTTTCACTCCTTTACCTCCTCAGGTCTTGACTCAAATCAGTCTATAAATATGGCATTTCCAGACTGCTCCATCTAAAATTCGAAACCTCCTTCTATTTCCTAGACTCCTTCCCTCATTTTCTCTTTGGCAGTTACCACCATCACACTCAGTATAGTTTTTGCTCATTTTGTTTTTTGTCTCTTACACGTTCATCCAGTTAGAATGTAAACTTGAAAAATTCTTGAAGGAAGAATTTTTGTTTTTCAATGATTCTATACTGAATGGCATATTATAAGTCAGTATTTGTTGAATGAATTAATAGGAAATACCACCTATATTAGCTCTGCGTTTATTAATGTATTTATTGAATAAGTTATTTTGAACACCTTTAATGTACTTGGCCTAGGACCTAAGAAGGCAATGCATTTTAGGATCTCTTAGGTTTGTGGGGAACAGGCATGAAAACATGTATTTTATAGTTCAGTGTTATAAGCAGAAAGGTAAAATTAGGGTTTATGGTCTCTACTTTAAGCAGAAAAATATCTCACAGCCTCTCATCTTACTTTTGTTCTGCCATCACTACCCTGTAGAAGCTATAGAGCAAATAACCAACTAGAAGAAGTTGCTTAACTTTTTTTTACAAAAGTGACCCAGCACTAAGAAGAAACAAATCAAGGCTGATCTTCAGTTCTGCCTTAGACTTTTGTTCCAAATTAAACTTGTTTCTATTTCCAATTCTAATGGTTTTCTATAATGTGGGTCATAATCCCTGATAAACAGCTGTTTCGAGGAAGTTTAGCACAATTCTTCATTATGCTTCTTCAGGCTGAAGTTTCTGGCAATTCCTTCACATAAGCTGGGTCTGCTGAGTGGAAGATACAGAATGAGAATACGTTGGCAGCAATTGTTCTCTTTCATTTTCTTCTGAATCAGTCCACAGCCCGTGGATTCTGTGAAATAACAAATTTGGCTGTTATAGGTTATAGTCACATTCCCATCTCAGCACCAGCATTTGAAATCTCTTGGGCATTTTGAGGTAGAGATTTATGCTTTCGTTGTACTTCAGGATTATTCTGAATCATATATCTATAGATATAAAAGAGAAGGGGGCAAAAATTGTTCACAAACAATGATAGCATAGCCAGTTAAAATTTGTGTTACTTTAAAAAACATTCGATTTAGGATTCTCAATCACTTTTTTCTAGAGGATTGAGGTTGAGATATGTAGGTCTATATCTGTTTTGTTGCCAAGACTGGGGCGATATTACCACAGTGACCAAAACGATGATGAAATTCCCATTTTTAAGAGAAATGGTTCTGCCCTGTCTACCACAAAGGGGAAAATGCTGACATATTCATCATTGTTATGCTTTCTTGCCACAGTTTATTCTCTTCTACATTCTGCAAAAGTTCTTGAGGCTCTGTGGCTTCATCAATCATAGGCTGTTTTATTATTTCACAATTGTATGACTGTACCGCATAGGCAAATTCAAAAACCTTTTATGTTATTCTGCCATATTCAGAGAACATTTTTTTTCACAGAGACCTATTAGTGTTTTTATTAATCTTACCAACACAGAAAAAAGATATTAAATATTAATGATATATACTTTAGTAGAGATAGAACTTTGTCAAACTATGCGATCGCTGCCTTTGGAGTAGAACTTTCCAGGGACAGTACAGTACCATTTTTACATTTGGTTAAGATTTAAGTCAGATGACAAGCATAAGGTACCTTTTGTGAATTACCAGATGGTAGAAATTTGTAAGATGTTTTTATAATGCTATTCATTTATTCACTTGCTCTTCCATTTGAGAGTTTGTCTCAGAGTATACATACACACACCTACGTACACATGCATATATATTTTTTTACATGTATGTATATCTGTGCTTATGATATATGTATATATCATAAGTTTGTTTATAAAGTATATATATGCACACATATATACTCATATGTGCACATATATGCATTCTGTTTTATGATCTATATGTAATTCTATATATAATAATATATAGAATTTCTAGAAGATATAAGGACCGTCCAGATTTTCAAATTATTTTGTTTTGGTGGCTGTTCAGGTTTATTGGAGAAGAATTATGAGTTTATGAATCACTGATCATTTCCTCTATTCTCATGAGAATAAGAGGATATTTCAGTGATACACAGTCACCAAAGCATGGCGTATTCTCAGATGAGCTCACTGTTGCCACCTCTGTTGCCAAGGTGAAGACAAAATCTCCTAGGCAAAGACACAATCATTCAAGCCACTTATTTGGAATTAAAACAAACATCATTTATTAAACAAAGATGTTTTACTCAATATCTATGGTTTAAAAATTGAATTTTTCATGTAACTGTTCCCTCAAAGACTCGGATGCTTTTTGTTTTTCAAGAATATTCTCTGTAGCATCTATGGAAACACTGCTACTTTCTTTGAAGGATACCTTCTTCACTTGCAACCAAAAAAAAAAAAATACGTTTTTAAGCAATCACATTCCCTTTTGTCAGTCTGAGTCAGCTGAAATATTTGGAGTTATCAACCTATTGTAATATCCTGAGATGGAAGTTGTGCAGTGGATAACTGGGATATAATTTATCCCAAGCTAATGTATATCTGAAGCCTTTTGGGTGGTTATATTTATTCTTATAGCTATAAATCTAACTTGCTTGTGTGAAGAACAGGCTGTAGTTTGAGGTAGTTCCATAATTCCACGTGCATTTTGGTCTAATCCTTTAACTTTGGATTCTTACAGCTGTGACATTCCCATCATTACCAGCACTCTAAAATCTGGCTTTGCTTGATAATTGTTTGTTTTTGTAATTTCTTTATCACTGCCTTAACTTAGGAACAGAACAAAGGATTTATTTAGACCAAAAGATACCAAACTATGATGGCTGATTTATATTATAAAAATATTTTGTAGACTCTTTATGAGATAATTATGCTTGTAGTAGCCATATAGTAAGAAATGCATAATGACAAAAATCTTGTATGTTTATTACTGCATCATCTATGTATATTTTAAAAATACTAATGCATGTTTTTTTTATCTAGTATACATTTTCATAATCTTTCAATAACGAAGATCCCCTCTCAAAGTTCTCTCTCTTGAAGCATGAGAACCAGTGATGTGGAACAGTTGATATTAGGTGGGTGACATTAGGTGTCCCATGACCTCCCCTATTTGGCATTTGATATATTTTCCAAAAAAAAATATAATAGAGCGTGAAAATAAGAAAGACCTGCTCTCTCATTAATTATCATATCATCTTAGTGCTCTTGGGAATTATTGTAGACCAAGGATCCTTTGAAATAAGGAAATAGATGTGACTGATAGAGATAGACTGATAGGAAAATTTCACATTTGAAATGGAACTTAGCAACTACATAGCCCACCCACATTTTTTTTAACCAATAACCCAAATAGGTTAAGTAACTTAAGGTCACACAAGTTGTTGATGGCAAAGCAGGCCTAAACCTGGGTTATACAAACTTTGAAGACATCTAGAAATACAGCATGCTACTACTGCAGTATCAGTTGCAGAATTGTCCAGAAGATGGAGGTGTAGAGATTGAAATGATCACACAACCTGGGGAGTCATAGATCATAATGTATTCTGTACACTTTTAGAGGCAAAAACACATGGCTTAGGGGTGCCTGGGTGGCTCGGTGGGTTAAAGCCTCTTTCTTCGGCTCAGGTCATGATCTCAGGGTCCTGGGATCGAGCCCCGCATCGGGGCTCAGCGGGGAGCCTGCTTCTCTCTCTGCCTGCCTCTCTACCTACTTGTGATCTCTCTGTCAAATAAATAACTAAGATCTTTAAAAAAAAAACACACATGGTATCAGAAGTGAAAAGCAAAGTATTGTGGTAGAGTGAATTCTGGATTTGGAGTCAGAAATGTTCTTTTAAGAAGTCTCAGTGCTACCACCAACTAGATCTGTGACCTAACCCTCTATTCCTTTTCTGTAAAAATAGGAATAATAATGCATTCCCTGCCTACCACTTAGCGAAGTTGAAAGAATCAAAGTCAATAATTGAAAAAAAGTTAATTTGTACAGAGCTTGTGATAAAGAAAAAAAGGAGTACACTTCAATAAATTGTGGCACTCCTCTATGCCATGCATTGTGCAAAATATTGAGAATACAGTACTGAACAAAATAGATAAAATAATACTCTCAGGATTTTTCATTCTGGCAAAATGAATACTTAAATATGGCATTATATAATTTACTAAGAGCTCTCTTATTCATTGTCCTGTTTGAGCTTAAAAACAGTACTAGGCAGACAGGATAGATCAAGTAATAATAATAACAAAACAACAACTAACATTCCTTGACCTTATGTGTAAAAGAAGAATTTCAGATTGTTTAAATATAGCTATGTGGTAGTGCAGAAAGAAGACCAAGATGGGGATAAGGGACATCATAATACTAGAAGCCAATAAAGCATCTGGACATTCCTTTCTGTGTGGTGATAAACATCTTAGAGTTATATGATCATATTGAGCTTTCAGTAGATACAGGTAGATGTTTTTATCCTGATATTATCGGTTGAGAAACTAAAGCTTGCAAAATCACCGCGTGTCTCACTAGCTGGAACATCTAATGAGTGGAAAAGCAAGGATTTGATTCTAGAATACTCTGGCTCCAAAGCCTAGGTTAACTCCATTGTGCCAGGCTCCTACCACACACCACCGTGCCAAGTATGTCCAGGACAAGAGCTCAGTGCTAAGAAGACACCAAACTATCAAATTAAGCAGCATCACACCAGATAATCCCCTTTCTGATTCTGCTGTGTCTGTCAGTAGTTCCAAAATCCTACCTAGCTCATCAGGCTTCAAACTGAAGTTGAGTCCCTCTTACTTGTCACCCTGTGTGAAATAAGTTGCCAATTCCTATTTTACTTTCACATTGTTGTTAGTCCTGCTGCTTCTGCGTGGTTTTGACCTGGTTAATTCTTTTAGTAATTGTTGCCAAAGCTCTGGACTGGCAATCCTGGCTTGATCCCTTAACTGCTTCATCCAACTGTCTTAGTTTGCACCTCTCCATTTGCAGGCCATGAAACAAGGCTTCAAGTGCTGGTAGTTTATTTGAAACATGATCCCCAGTCACCCCTGTCAGGGAACGGGGAAATGGGAAGGAAAAGAAGTCAGCTGATGAAGGATGTGTTATCAAGAAAGTCACCACTGTGTATGGTGGGAGTTCCTAAATGGAGAACCATAGGAGCCACTGTAGAGCATCCGCCTCAGTGTTGTTCTGCCTGACGGTCACTGGAGCATCGTTCATACACCAGCTCCCATCGGTAACTGGCTTAGGGCTGTTCCCTAGAGGCTCTAAGTCTTCAGCTTTTTGTGCTTATAGTGCAAGTAGATAGAGCTACTCAGGCAGCTAGAGAGGGCCCTTGGGCCAAAGAATTAGGTCTGACAGTTAGAAGTCAAGCCAGAGTGCACAGAAAAGATACTGGCCATGAGAATATGTCTGTGACACTGAGCATGTCTTCTCCACCAACCTATATATTGTTTCCAAAGTAATCTTAATGTATATTTCTGCTGGAGAAAGATGCATTAGGCTGCTCACAGCTCACTGTGTGACTTCCAACCTTCATACCTTTTCTTATACCTTTCATGAGTATTGTTTTCACCTTTACTTCCAAATTCACAAAATCAGTTGTTACCCATTTTCAAAAGATACATGTTGTATAGATATTTGTGATTATATTGTATCTTTATATCACAGCTTCTTTCATCCACTGGCACAGTGATACAATAGAAGCTTAATAAATGTTGGTGGACTCATTGTCTCAATGCGTACCAACTTGTGCACTTGTCATTGTTCAAAGAAAACAGAAAAATTCTAAATACGTAACTTTCTGAGATTACTACATAGTAACTAGTTTTGTTTCTAGAAATTAACACCTTGTATCCAGTGAATAATAGCAACCAATTTGATCAGTTACAGTATCAGTAATTCCAACTAGCTTTACATTTTGAGGATTCGATAATTGATACTTCTTAGAGTAAAATAATCTTTGGTCTTTGTATCTGTTTCCTGTTGCTGCTGTAATAAATTACAACAAATTTAGTGGCTTAAATAATACAGATTTATTATAGTTCTGGAAATCAGATGTATAGAATAGATCACATTGGGCTAAAATCAAAATGTTATATCATTCCTTTCTGGAGATGCTGGAGAAAAAAATCTGTTTTCCTGCCTTTTACAGCTTCTAGAGACTGCCTGTATTCCTTGGCTTTTGGCATTTTTCTATCTTCAAAGAAAACAATGACCTGGTTAGTCTTTTTCACATTACAAGTTTAAAGCTTTCATAATTACATTGGGCCCACTTGCATAATCTAGGCTTTCTCTACATCATAAAGTTGGCTGATTAGCAATGCTTAATTTCATCTGCTATCTTAATTCCCCTTTGCCAGGTAAAATAACATATTTATAGGTTCAGGAGATTAGGATGTGAACATCTTTGGGAGGACATTATTCTGCTTACCACGTTTGGAATGTCTCATTTCCCCCTCTCCAACTCAATAAAATAATCACATTCATTTGAATTTATCTGGTAAAATATTTAAGATACAATCCAAAACCCTTGATGCTAGAAACTGAGTTGTGGTTTCAACAAACAGAATCTTATATGTCATAAAACAATATGGATATTTCATTTCGAAAAAGAAAAGTTAATTTAGAAAACTAGAAATTTTGTATACAGTAATAGTTTTGTTTCCTGAACCTACTTTTAATGTTTTCTTTCTTTTTTTTTTTAAAGATTTTACTTATTTATTTGACAGAGAGAGAGATCACAAGTAGGCAGAGAGGCAGCCAGGGGGGTTGGTGGAGCAGGCTCCCTGCTGAGCAGAGAGCCCAATGTGGGGCTCGATCCCAGGACCCTGAGATCATGACCCGAGCCGAAGGCAGAGGCTTTAACCCACTGAGCCACCCAGGTGCCCCTACTTTTAATGTTTTCAGAATAAAGTTGTCATTTGCATCATTTCATAGCTGATTTTAGTTTATTTTATTAACATTTATTTTTTTAAAATTTTTATTTCATAGCTGATCTTAAAGAAAATTATTAGGGACACCTGGCTGGTTCAGTCCAAAGAGTGTGCGACTCTTCTTGATCTCGGGGTTGTGAATTGAAGCCTTACATTGGGTCTAGAAATTACTTTTTAATTTAATTTAATTTTATTTATTTTATTTATTTTTTTATTATGTTTAGTTAGCTGCTGTAGTTTTTGATGTAGTGTTCAATGATTCATTAGTTGCATATAATACCCAATACTCGTCACAGCACATGCCCTCCTCAGTACTCATTACCCGGCAACCCCATGCCCCCACCCCCCCTCCTCTCTGAAACCCTCAGTTTGTTTCCCAGAGTCCATAGTCTTTCATGGTTCATCTCCCTCTGATTTCTTCCCCTTCAGTTTTCCCTTCTTTCTTCTATGGTCCTCCATGCTATTCCTTATGTTCCACTTATGAGTGAAACCATATGATAATTGTCTTTCTCTGCTTGACTTATTTCACTTAGCATAATCCCCTCCAGTTCCATCCATGTCAATGCAAATGGTGGATATTCATCTTTCTGATGGCTGAATAATTCCATTGTGTATATGTACCATATCTTCTTTATCCATTCATCTGTTGAAGGGCATCTCAGCTCTTTCCACAGTTTGACTATTGTGGACATTGCTGCTATGAACATTGGGTGCATGTGCCCCTTCTTTTCACTACATCTGTATCTTTGGGGTAAATTATTTTTAAAAATCTTAAAAAAAAGAAAATGACTTATACTCACCATATTGAGCAAATTAAGCCATTTAGCTAATAGAAATCTGTCACAGAGTGTGGATATTACATTTGTAATTGATTCCAATAACATTTCAAGGACATTAGAAAGATCTGCTACTCATCATTAGACTGAGACCTTACACAATAATCCAAAAGTTGAATCTTAGGGTAGACATGCAAACTGAGCACAAGAAGAAAATGTAGTCTGCAGAACAACTAGAGAAAAAACTTGAAAACCATCTTCCATAAGCTCTTTGCTTTTCTTGGGGAAATGGTTGCTGTTTGTCAGAACAGCTTGTGTTAGGTCTTGGATGCTCATGATCCACATCTATTAGAAGAGACTGATTTTCTGAGATCTCTATTTGTACTCTTTCCCACCTGGGTCTTCATTTCATGATTTGAACATTCCTAGTTCTCTTAATCAAGAATGGCTAGTTGATTACTTCTTGGTCCTGTTCTTTGTTTTTTTTTTTTTTTTTTTTTTTATTTCTTAAAATTAAAATTGTTACTAGCTACTCTGGAAAATTAATCTATGAAGAAGAGATTCTTCCTTCCTCTAATATTATAAAGAATGCATATTACCAGTTGCCCTCTGGAGAAATGTGGTTTTAAAATGATTAAGCTAAGTCCTTAAATCAAAAAAATTAGAACTTAAACAGTAATATTAGTCCTTTCTTCTTCAAAACAGTCATTTTGAGAAAAGTTTTTATTCCTGTGACCCTGACATTTTTGTAGTATCATCAGTGGAATCAATCTGTCGTTCACCCACTTGGTGCCAAAAAAGTTTTTCTTCATCTTATAAATTCTGTGCCCTTTTTAGCAATCTTAAATGCTTCCTGATATAAGGTGTGCTGTAAAAATATTCATGTAAAATAACTCATGTAAAACTGTTAATTGACAGAGTTCATAGTTTTTGTTAAGTTGAAGTTAACTGAATGAGGCATCATTTGTTTTTTGACTTGAACCCTGTGTAGTGAAAGTTCCATTGTCATCTTGAAATAAGTCTATTTTTCCAGGACTGGCTAAAAGCCCAGTATAGTAGGAACCATCAGGTGCATTCATTGTCCTCATTAACTGCTTTTTGTTAAAACAAACAAACAAACAAAAACATTCATACAATAATGTGCGCGCCCAAAATACTCAGAAGTGGATGACTTTACTTTTGCTGATATTCAAGTTGTAAAAAATTGCAGATTTTTTACTGAAATTTAGCATAGTGATTCATTTCATGAGTCTTTTCTTTAAATATGAAATAGCACCAGGATACCTGGGTGGCTCAGTCAGTTAAGCATCTACCTTTGGCTCTGGTTATGATCCCAGGGCCTGGGATCCAGTCCCGCATCGGGCTCCTTGCTCAGCGGGGAGCCTGCTTCTCCCTCTGCCTGTTGTACCCCTGTTTGTGCTCTCTCTTTCTGACAAATAAATGGATAAAATCTTTAAAATTTTTTTAAAATAAAATAAAATCTTTAAAAAAGTATAAAAATAAACATGAAATAGCACCTTGAATATAGGAATTTCAAATATGCATGAGTTAAAAAAAAGTAGATTGGAAGTGTCTTACAAGCAAGGATTTTGTTATACTCCATCTTTAACATGAAATTAGTAGTTATTGTTTTAGAACGTGTGTTACATTTCTAGCTTCTTTAGGAGTCATTAGTTTTGCTTTTATTTTTCTAAGATTTATTACCATTATACTGTGATGAGCATGTACAAATTGTTAATTATTATTATTATTATTTTGCTTGGTGGCCATCCAAGAAATGCCATGCCATTTCTAGGCATTTCTTTTTTTTAATTTAATTTTATTTTTTCAGTGTTCCAAGATTCATTGTTTATGTACCACACCCAGTGCTCCATCAATACGTGCCCTCCTTAATACCAGGCTCACCTATCCCCCCAACCCCCTCCCCTCCAAAACCCTCAGTTTGTTTCTCAGTCCACAGTCTCTCGTGGTTCATCTCCTCCTCCAATTTTCCCCAATTCACTTCTCCTTCCCTTCTGCTAATGTCCTCCATGTTATTCCTTATATATTAATAACTTAATATAGAAATCTAGTGATTTATGGGACACCTGGGTGGCTGAGTTGGTTAGGCAGCTGCCTTTGGCTCAGGTCATAATCCCAGGTTCCTGGGATCGAGTCCCACATCGGGCTTCTTGCTCGGCAGGGAGTCTGCTTCTCCCTCTGCCTCTGCCTGCCTCTCTACCTGCTTGTGCTCTCTCTCTCTTTAACAAATAAATAAGTAAAATCTTAAAAAAATCTAGTGATTTATTATTTATATTATATATACTTATAATTTATTATTTAATTTATTATTGCATCTGTTCCCCTCAACAGTATTGCAAAGAATGTTTTCCTAATGCAATTGTACAGTGAGGAATCAGAGCTAAGAGAAGATAAGTACATAAGCCCAAGGGCTCTCAGCTAGGCAAAACTCAAACCCTGGTCTGTCTGACTCCAAAGTTGGGTCTAATTTCTTTTCAGTATGCTACACTGTTTGTAAATTTTCCATGAGTGTAGCACAGTGTGCCCTGTTGAGTTGAAGCATATTTTGCAATGAAGAAATGACAGTGAAGGAGATGGCAGAGAAGATCATGATTGGAATACCTGTTGAGGTATGTTCTTAAAACCAAAGACTTAGAAGTCTACCCTATAGGCCACAGTTAGCATTATATTCTCTTAGAAAAATACAAAACAGGAAATGGCATCAAGTATCTTTCTGCCTTGAGAGTTGTCTTCCTGGTTGCCTATGTAGCAGTCCCCAGAACCGTCACAGAATGTTATGTTTTAACCCCCACTTCCTCCCACTCCTTATACCATGGAACAAGTCATATTGGGCATGTATGTGGATCACCCAGACTTAAAAGCCTCATTCTCCAATAGCCATTACCTCTTGTATCAAATCTGTAGTCATAGCATCTGAGAACATGCCCAGTTAAAAGTTTTCACACTAAGGGAAGTCCAAAGATATGATGTCCAGATCAGGCATTTATAGTTCCTTCTAGTCCACATGAGATTTACTAGTCAGGACTCACTTTTACCATGATCATGTGGCATTATAACATATTTGATATACCACCTACATCTTTTTCCAGATGAGTAGAGCTAGAAACTTTATCCTCTATCACATTCAAATGCACAACATCAAAAGTATTTAGTAACCCTTTATTCTGCAAAAAATTAGAGTGGGGTTCTTGAAAAGTAGATTTTTTTATTCATTCTATTAATATGGATGATAAGATTTAGGTATGACCTCACAAGATGATGGCTGAGATGGGGTGGAGGTAAAAATCCTTGGAGTGTAGGAGATAAAAGAACTGGGAGACCAGGGTGTGAGACCACCTTTGCATATGTTGAAATAACCAAAATGTGATGGGTGAATGGAACAGTGACTCAAGCTCTAGAACTCTTACTAAATGATGAGGAGATCTGCTTCTGACTATAACTGAGAGAATATAGGTGAAGGGTTCTGGTGACATGAACTTCAAGCAAGCCAAATTTATTAGAGGAAAAAGAGGACAGTTCATGTGGAAGAAGCATCTGGCAGCAAGGAAAACAACTACTCCATCTCCTATTTCCACTCTTTATTTATTTTTTTTTTAATTCACCAAAGTGTTCTGAAATATTCTAATGAAGCTGTATGATTGTAAGAAAGAAAAAAAATAGTTTATATACATCATTATGTTTGTGTATGTGTGCCAATACCATTTCTGCAGATCAGTTGTGAGTATAACTAGGATTTGTAATGAATCAAAACAAGAACAGCCACACTGCTTGTGTTAATATAATGAGTAACATGTTAATATGAAGAATAATATGTTGATATAGAGAATGTTAGTGTTAATATGAGAATACATGGTGCAGCTTTGTTACTGGATTATTATTTGAATGCATCTTTTCTGAAAACGTACATGAAATGGATCCGAATTCTAAATAGTCCATTTAATAGCTGGATAATATTGGGCAAATTAGTTTACTTCACTAAGCTTCAAATTTATTTTCTAAGAAATGAGTACACCAATATTACCTACCTCACAGGATTGAGTCAGGATTAAGTGACATAATGCACATGAAGAGTTTAGCACAGTGATTGGTGTAGTTAATGCTTATTAAAGGTTAGCTATCATTGTTATTATTGTAATATATTAAATTGTCTTTTTTAAGAAAAAGGTAGTTCCCCTGATAGGTTAATATGAAGACTTAAAGGGTAATCTTTTCAGTTATTTTCTGAAATAAAAATATGTAATATTATAATGACCAGAGTCCCATGTGATAGAAGAGAGAGAATGAATAAAGTGTTAAAAGTGGAACATTTATGCCCTTGACTTTAATTTCTTTCACCCTTAATCCTTGGATTATTTAACATGACCCTGAGGGATTTGTTCCTTAATTCCTTAAAGGTGCTACACTTCTTAAAAAACATTTCTGCCCCGTCCCACTCCTACCCTAAAAGTCTCAAGAGCATGTCCCTTACAAACATTTGCACTTTACTAGAGGAAAACAGAGGAAAGGGTACCTTGTGTCCCACAGTCAGTTCCAAATCCCTGGAAAATGATTCTGATTGCCAGCTGCATTAGGGATGCCTCATTTATCACTTAGCCAGCATTGAGCCTAATTTAGAAAATATGTACTTTTAATTTAGTAGTGATGTTTAAGAGTATTGCAGTCTGTGGTGTCAGTGTTTATAGGGAAAAAAATCTTCTAAATGATGCTTTAAGGAGCCTCATTGCACTTAGCACGCATCTTTTAAAAATCTGTGTTTTTCTTTTACTCTTTCAACTCGAAGATGCCTATCCCAAAGAGTGAGAATCTTCCTCTGTCATCCTTGGGGTCTTGGATAAGTCACTTAATCTCTCACTGCATTTTCTCATTTCTAACAAGAGAAGGAAAATGTCTCCTTCACAGATTTATCCTCAGGATTTTATCTAAATAATACATTTTAAAATGCTTCCAGAGTGCCTCTTACAGAGAAGTTGGCAATCAAAAGTATATCTGTTTTAGTTACTTAACCACTGCAGTTATAACTGGAGTTGGTAAAAGCAGTTAAATAACATTATTTCGATGATGTGTACATTGCCATTTTCACTGGATATGTTGATATGTGGTATGTCTTCCTTCTATAACTCAATTTACATTAAATTTTTTTTTTATAACTCTCCTCTTCCAGTATTCAATCTACAGCTTGTGGCACAGTGTACATAATTTTTGGGTGGATAATGACTGAGCACATTATATAAAAGATGCACTATTTACCAGATCAAAGGTCAATGTGTTCATAATTTGATATGCCAAGGGTCAGACAGCCCAGAAATGTCTGCAAATTTTTAAAGTGACGTACATTTCTGAAATAAAACTGCCATTTTATAATGGATAGCGCATCAACTGGGTAGCCAACCATGCTTATAAGATTTACATGGCATAGTTTATCAGTGAAGCTATCCATAAATCCACTCTAGGACCGATTTCCAGATTCCATTTTTAAGTATATCAACATTCTTTTCTCTTTAAATAAATCTTTCTCAAGGAAATGACCACAGTATTGCTCCTGGGACTGAATGTCCCTGTATGTTAGAATATTACATTTTCTGAAAGATCACTTATTAATCTGGTGAACTGTGCAGAGTATATTTTCTGTTTTGGTCTTTGGTTGGAGTCATTTTTCGATTTTAGTTTTGTTGGATATGTTCATAGCAAAACTACTGTCATTTTTATGGTGAGGTAGAGGTGAAAGTAATTACTATGATATAGACACTGCATTTCATTTTTCTTAATAATATTATAAAATTTTTTCATTAGATAATGGCAGCTTTGTTCTGATTTTATGTTGATAGATTTTGTTTTACCCATCAATTTGCATCCCATTCAAGTATCTTCTTTAAAACATTTTGAATGGATTTCTTCATTTTGCTAAACTGATAGGAATAATGAATTGATGATCGTACTAATAATAATAACTACCATTTTCTTAACATCTACTATTTGCAAACATTGAGCTATGACTTATATACCTAATGTCATATAATTATCAAAGAATTCTATAAAGTCAGTATTATCTCATTTTACAGATAACAAATCTTAAGGATAAGCTAGGAGGCCAAATTTTCACTGTAACTCTTGTAGTGAATGTATTCACTGGTTCGTTTATTCAGCAAATGTTTATGGAGCACCTACTGTGTGCCAGCCACTATGGCAAGTACTAAAATGAGCAGCATCTAATAAGATAGATACAACCACTGCCCTCAGAAACCTTCTAGTCCATGGGAAAATTTAAAACATAGCCAGGAATTTACAAAGTGTGATAAGTTTTTATAGGGCAAATGGAAGTTGGTTTATGCACATATAGCAGGGAGACCTAGCCAGAGAGGAGAAAGGACAGGGACAACCTCTTTAAGTAAAACTTAATCAGCTCAATAAAGGTGCTGAAGTGCAGCAGTGGAGTGGAGCTCTAAGCTAGTCATGATGCAGGAGAGAAGGTCCTGTATGGAGAACTGTAAAGCATAGTAAGAAAATGAACCTACATTCCAAGGGCTTCCTTAATTATAGAAAGGCGTTGCTCAAAACAGGAATCATAATCCAGGAAACAGCCTTAAATTTTAATATTCCCATTGCTTGATATAAAAGCTAGTAAATTTGAATAGATATTTCCTATTGCTGAGGTAAAATGACTTACCCAGTTGAACTTTCACAAATAGCTCTGGATTTACCTTTTATTTAATAAGTAAGTGAAAATGCTAATGTTTTCTTTAATACTTTGCTGCAACTTTCTTCTAAACTTGAAAATTTGTGTCTGACTAAAGAAAAAAAATGTCATCCGCCTTAAATAGTCCTATTCATGTTGTAGTTGAGACACTTGTAAAGATTCAGTTCAGTTCACAAATGCCTGTTTAATTCCTGCAGAAAACCATGTATTTGGTGTGTCATGCAGTGGTGTCCAAACATTTTTGCTCATGCAATTATATTAATCAAAATATTTTTAAATGGATATCCCAGTTGATGTATATTTGTCTTTTAAAAATATATTTGTATACATGACTATGCTAATATATAATACACATTAAAAATCTAAACATAAAGAATTAAAGGAGTAGGATAAATTGTAAATTTTTTTCTCATGGCCCAGTTGATCACATCTTGGATATCACCCAGGGAGTGGGAACTCATTTTGCTTAGTGTCACACTTAAGGAAACAAAGATGAATGATCTGTTAATGTTTACCTTCAAGGAGGTAACAAGATGCTAATGAGACAAGCAGAATGCTGTGCTCTGTGCTATTTGAAGTTGGCAGTTGTAGTTCAAGTTAGAAAGGTATTTTCAGGACTAATTTAGTTGCATATTGGGGCCACAGAAAGGAAATAATGGGTAACCAAGACTGGAAGGCAGCTTGGCATTGCTTTAGAGCAGTGCTTCTCAAAATGTACCATGCCTGCGAATCAGCTAGAGATCTGAGCTGGGCCCCAGGAGTCTGAATTTCTCACAAACTCCAGGCGATGCTGGTATTGCTGGTAATGCAAACAACACTTTGAATAATGAGGTTTTAAAGGACTTTCACATCTAAAGGAGATGTTTGTACTTGATATGGGAGGTAGTAGGTGACCTCTAATGATCTCCCAGCTGAGCGTAACATGGTCAAGTTAAACTCTAGGCAAATTCATTTTGCAGTAATTTATAGACTGCATAGGAGCAGGCTGAGAATGGAGGGAGAGAGAGAAGTCTGGAGACAATTACAGGAGTACAAGTGAAAGGTAATAAGGCCTCTTCACTGGGACACTGGCAGTGGAAATAGGAAGGAGAAGATAACATTGAATGACATGGTTGAGGCAGAAGCAACCCAGGAAGAGAACAAACTAACACAGGTATAAAATAGAAAACAAATTAAATTCAGGGCTAGAGAAACTAATGAGAAATCTGACCTTTTCTGTTCATCTAGTAATTTGGAAATTTGAATTTTCATAAATTTGAATACATATGCATAAAATATTTGTGTATTTATAGGAAATTTTCTGGTAGAAAAGATAACAAAATAAAATCAACCTGCTGTAAATGGACAACTGGCTTTGAATGTGTTTATTTTCTTCTCTGATCATTGTTTCCAGAAAAAAATGCATATCCTGGCAGTATATGTTCAAACAGGTCCAGTAAATCTCAGTGATTGTAAATACCTTATTAAGTAAACGTTTCCTGTCCATCTGCCTCTAGGTGAGAAACATAAATGTTCGCATAAAAATCTTTTAAATTTTTGAAGATTTAAGAGGTTGGTGGTGGCAGGGAGAAAGGTATTTTCGCTATAGGTTCTGAATTCTCATAATGGTTTTCTGGTATTTGGCCACTTCTTTGTGACCTGATTTTATGCTGCACATACTATCGATCATAGACACCATGACATTGACTTGACTAGCGTGTGTCTGTGTCTAGCTTCTCCTATTGGACGCTAAGTTCCCTGAGAGACAAGACTATGGCTTACTCATTTCATATCCCCAAATCCCAGCACAGATGCTGAATAAACTGACTTTTGAATGAATGAGTGAATTATCCCAGAACCTAAAACAGATGTGAGCACAGAGAAAATTCCCTTTGAAATGAATGCATGTGTAAATGAAAGAATTAATGTTGACTTAGTCCTAACCATGGCCATTTTCCAGATTTCTGTTTTCTGTATTGCTAGATAAGGACCAATCTTAATCATCCCAAAGTTTACAATCAGAATTTCACTCATCCATGTCCAAATACTATAAGCAGCCTTTATATAATAATAGTGACTTTGAAATCAAGAGGCTAAATCTAAATTTTATTTATTATAGGCCAGTAATTAATGTGGTTTGTCTTATAGTTTAAATGTTACATTTCTTTTTTTTTTTTTTTAAGATTTTATTTATTTATTTGTCAGAGAGAGAATGAGAGAGAGATCACAAGCAGGCAGAGAGGCAGGTAGAGGCAGAGGGAGAAGCAGGCTCCCTGCCGAGCAAGGAGCCCAATGCGGGACTCGATCCCAGGACCCTGGGATCATGACCTGAGCCGAAGGCAGCCGCCTAACCAACTGAGCCACCCAGGCGTCCCTAAATGTTACATTTCTTTACATCAAATCAGTTTACCATTTTTTCACTCACATAGATTTTTTTACCAACCTTTTATGATTCTCATTTTTATTTTTTTAATGGTTTCATTAGACTCCATTATTGTTGTATATGTGTGTTAGGAAAAACACTCAATTCTTTAATGGGTATTTTGTTACTGTCCTCAGTAGTATAAGGTGGGAATCACTATCAGTGAACATAAACATGGTTGGAAAAAGGACTGCAGCCATCAGCTCTTTCTGCACTGTGCATACACAGCCTCTGATTTATGATTATAACTGTGGTTAGGTCATTAAGATACCAATTTTTAAAGTAGCAGCTGACCCATAGTTTTTCTGAAAACTGCCTTAAATTCAGATTGGATTCTGTATCAGGTTATTATTCCTGCTGCTCTATTGTTTCCAAACTTTCCAGGCTTCTAGCATGTTGTTTTAAATTAATTTTCACTTATCCTTTAAGTATTTACATTCTGAAGAATCATAGATATGAGCAGAGCCTTAGAGACCAGAATCTAGTTGAATCCTTTGTGGTAGGGATGATGAAATAAAAACTTAAATTGATCAAGTCACTTTGCAACAGACACCATAGCTAGTTATTGACAAAAACAGAGTAAAAATGAAAATCCCCCAAATCCCCAGCACAGTGATTTTCTCTTATGTTGTATTACATCATTAAAGGATTTTATAGTATCTGTGTGGCCAATAGAAAAGTTATGTTTAATGTTCAAGCCTGATTTATTGTGAACATTCATTGGATCTATGATAAAAGCAAAAGAGATTTTGAAAAAAACACTTCCTATATGGTACCATATGTCTTAAATTTGTAATGAAATCTTTCAATACCCTCCCAGTTTATTGATGTTCCAAAACATTTGCTAAGTTTCTCGATTCATTTTTCTAAGCTTTGTCAATAAGAGTAATATTTACTCATGTAATACTTCAGTTCAAAATTTTATGACTGTACATTTCCTCTATATAAAAATAACTGAATCTGAATGGGGATTTTACTGTTTGGTTCAGCACAAGAGTTCATTGATTCTAAATACAAATTCTGAAAATCAGTTTATGATTTACACTCTCATGTGTTTTGTGCTGGAGGGCAGTCATTGATATGTAGAATATAACTTCTGTTAATGCTCATAGTCTATGCATTTCACAGGATAATGACAGATAATGCAAGGCTAGTGCACATGGTTCTCTTAATGCCTTCATTCTTGGCAGTAACGGATTGAATGAGGCAACCTTTTACACAACCCATTTCATTCCTTTTTCGTAGGAAGCTATCATGCAATTATCAGTGACTTTAATTCTACCTACTTACTGTCATAAAGTAATCTTAATGGCTTGAAGAACCAAGAGCCTCTTAAATCTACTTCAAATTTCTACTTTTCTCTATTTCTTTTTTTAAGTTTTTATTTTAATTCCAGTTAGTTAACATACAGTGTTATATTAGTTTCAGATGCACAATAAAGTAGCTCAACACTTCCATACATCAACCTATGGTCATCACGACAAGTGCATTTGTCACAATCTACTTTTCTCTGTTTCCACTACCAACAACTTACTTCAAACCATCATCACGTAAACAATTGCAACTGCATCCACTCTTGTCCTGTTCAGTCCATTGTTTATTCAGCATTCAGGCCTATGCTTTAAAAAATACAAATGTGATCCCATCAGTCTCTGGTTTAAAACCATTCAGTAACTTACCGTTGCTCCCAAATTCTTACTTTATCCAAAACAGATCCCTGCCTGAATTGTTCTCTTTCCCCCATCTTCATCCCATCCATTTCTCCTCTTTCTCTTGCTTTCACAGCTTCTACCCTTCATAAAAGCACATGCTTCGGCTTTGTCATCTCAGGGCCTTTGCACATGCTCTTTGCTCTATCTGCAAAATATTTTTTTCCAATTTATCAGCACTGTTTCAGCCAGTTATCTCCTTTTCATACATGAATTTTCAGATTTAATGTCACTTCCCTAAGAAAGTTTTTCCTCACTTTAAAAACTAGGTTAGAATTTCTTGTTGTATACCTTCTAACACTGTGCATTTCTGTTTTGTAGCAAGTCATAGATTATTAATTGTAATTTATTATAAATGTTCATTGTATTTATATTTTAGCTTTATGCTAAATAAGGCCGTATCTCCTTTGTTCATCATTGTATCATGAGAATCTGGCATATTATTTTTGAATATGGTGGGTCCTCACTAATCTTTCTGCTGCTTATCAAAGCTCAATTTCCTACTAGACTTGATGAACTTGAGGTTGATAAACACAGTGTAAGAGAGTAGTCTTCAAAATGGTGCTTTGAATTTCAAAGGACCCAAAAAGAAATTTTTAGTAAGAAAATAGTGGAATGCCTCTTCATTTTATTTTATTATGTAAAATTTTTGGTGCCCACTTTATATTTTATATAGTATATTGTTAGAGTATTACAGGTGAATAATTTATAGGAGATAAATGGATAGAATATATAGTCACTCCATTCTTATTTTCTCTTTCCTTCCATCTTTCCTTCTTTTCTTTTTTCTTTTTTTAACCTAATAGTGTTACATGATCAAAAAGTCTGAAAACTATTGAAGGAAAACAGCTTGATTTGTTTTTACTTAATTTATATGTACTTTAATAAGCAGAGAAAAGGAGGGGGGGGCGCCTGGGTGGCTCAGTCAGTTAAGCGTCTGCCTTTGGCTTAGGTCATGATCCCAGGGTCCTGGGATTGCGCCCCGCCTCAGGCTCTGCTTCTCCCTCTCCCTCTGCCTGCTGCTCTGCCTACTTGTGCTCTCTATCTCTCTGTCAAATAAGTAAATAAAATCTTTTTTAAAAAATTAAAAAAAATAAGCAGAGAAAAGCACATCTTTTAAATTGCCATTTTTGGGCCTACATTTCTGCCCTATAATTCAAAAATTGCTCTGTTATAATTTGTTTACACACACACACACACACACACGTTATTTTCCTTCCCAAATGAAGGGTAGCAGGCAAAACAATAGCAGTTTAATATTAAAAACAATAAAGTTGATAGTGTTGTAAAATCCTGTTATCTTATTTTTTTCTAGTGTCTTTCCTAATCTATGCTATATATGCCAGCAGCTATAAGTACTTAATATAGGATGAATAAAAGACATTTAAACATCAACCTCCCCACCTTGCCTACATTATCAAGAGTAGAGTAAAATGAATAGACCAAGAGATTAGCTTACTGACAAATATCCTAATGGATTGTTAGATGTAATGGTAAATGTGATATCTAGATATCATTTTAAATTGAAATATTCAGCAAAGGGTGGTTTTTGGCTAGTTTTATATTTCTGTGGCTGTTTTCTTTCTTTTTTTCTTTTTAATTTTTTAATGGATTCTGTAGGTATAGCCTTAATCCTTAATCCATAGTCAATGTCTCACCATAGAGGTTATTTTACTCTCATTTTGTGGTGTCATTGTGTTTTAAACAACAACAAAATTATTGGTAATGATAATATTATAGCAACGTTATTTATTTGCTTGACTTTGGTAAATTTCAAAACTTCCTTAAACACAATTAAAGCCGAAAAGGCTCATGTGAAAAGGAAGCCAGAAAAATTGATCAGAAAAATAAATAAATCTTGAATGACTCTATATTGAAAGAATAGATTGTCATTTAGTTAAAAAAGCAATTTGAAACTACCTGGTAGGATCTAATTTAATTATTCTTAACCATGGTTTCTAAAAGAGTATTTATTGTTGCCTCCTTTAAGTTTAATGAAAATAATTACCAAATCTCTCTGTTATCTGGAAACAGAGTAAATAAACTGGATCATTAACTTGAAAACATTATCGGGGTCCCAATGTTTCACTAATGGGATTTTACACATTTAAATGGAGTAATAAAGGAGAAGCAAATATGTGATAAAATAATTATATTTAATATCTACCTGTGGTTGATGGCAAAATCAAATGTCTTTCAATCAAATTGAAACTGTCTCTTTCATAATAATTGTTTATAAAAGAAACTATAAATTATTCTTGAGAGTCTTTCTTATACCCAATTGATTGCAGTTCAAACATGTTTTCCATGTAACCTGGAACAACTGTCTTACTATTCAAATGGAAATTCTGTAAGGTATACACTTAATTTATACCCTAATGTTAACAATAGAACAAAATTCTATACAGATTACATATAATTCAACAAATTATTGCATAATGCTACTTCTTAGGCGGAAATAAAATGTTTCATGTTGTAGCTATTTGTACTTTTTTATGGTATCAAAAATGATCTTTTTGACAATTATCATATGATCTCTCTGATATGAAGAATTCGAGAGGCAGGGTGGGGGGTTGTGGGGGGGTGGGAGAGGGAAATGAAACAAGAGGGGATCAGGAAGGAGACAAACTATAAGAGACTCCTAAACTCATGAAACAAACCAAGGGTGGCTGGGGGGTAGGGGCGGGTAGGGATAGGGTGGCTGGGTTATGGGCATTGAGGAGGGTATGTGCTATGGTAAGTGCTGTGAAATGTGTAAGCCTGAGGATCCACAGACATGTACCCTGGGGCAAATAATACATTATGTGTTAATTAAAAAATAAAAAAATAATAAAAAATTAAAAAAAAAAGAAACAACTAATGTAAAACAAAAAAAATGATCTTTTTCCTTTTTCTGGTCAACTTTCTGCAGAATCCCTCTTTCTAAAGCGTATCTAGTTTGATTCATATAGAAATCACTTCCCTGAGAAATCTGTGCTTATCTGAAAACAACCGATATTTCTTGGGAGTTTTCTCATGTAGTGCCCCCCTACAAGACCATTCTTATCTGATAAGAAAAAACTAGATATCACCTCTGCATCTTATTATTCATCAGAAAGACAGGGAATAGATATGTTTTCTACGGTTGCTATGGGGGATTTGACAAAGACTAGATGGGAAGTTGAAGGCTGGTATTTGTGCTGACTTGCAAATGTATTTTCTCTCTTTAGGTTTAGAGGTTCAATATAACTATATGACTTTTGATTATAAAACCCTTCCCAGTATTGCTTTATATAGGTTGGAAGTGTCCTTTACTAGAAAGATGGGAGATATGATTAGTGAATATACAACATACATGTAGAAGTGATCGGTACACGAAGTTTATAGCAATTTTAAGAAATCAAATTGAAAAGTCACTGTAAGTGATGAAGAAGAACCTACCTTTGATAAAATGTCTTTGAAGTCAGTATGACCACATAATTACTTTTAGTATTACATACGTACTTTTTATTTTTATTTGAACTCAAATAACTTCAGGGAAATGATATTATTAAAAAGCATCCTATGCTTACAGCTATTGTACTAGATGCTTTAAGGATACAAATATGAGTGATCAAGTGAATGGTGAGAAATTACATTTAATAAAGTATAATCATGATTTGAATTCTGTGTAGATGGTGGTTTACTTCCTGTTGCTGATTACCCATTATATTTGTCATAGGGCAAAATTCAAAGAGCATGGGCCCTGGAAATCAAATGCAGATATGTATGAATGACTTGAACTATTCTGGGCCTTAATATTTTCACATGTGAATTGGATGTTAGATTACCTACTTTCCCAGCAAGTGGTAGGGACGGTGTCATGATTATTTTGTAAAGTCAAAAGATATGTAAATCATAATATCTAGACAGTTTAAAATTCTAAGCTAAAATTCATTCGTGGATTTTATGTGAGTATGATTAAAAGTAAAAAAAGAAGTATTTCATAAGATAAATGAAATTACGAAAACTGGGAAAAGATAAAGCCTATAGTTGTAAGCAAGCACTATGAAGAACTATTAAATGTATAAATAGAGGTATAGTTCATTAAAATTTGGGAAATGTAGTGTTCAATCAGTAATTTATTAGGCATGCAAAATTAAGAGTGTAGACACTGAAAAATAATTATTTGAGAGCAAACTAAATATCATGTCTATGTTTCTAAATGTCACTACAAATGGCAAATAGGAGAGAAAAAAGAACATTTATTTTGCTTTCAGCATAACACCACATGTTTTTGAATGTTTATTGTGAGTTTTTTTATGGGTAAAATAGGTTCTTCTTAACTGAGAAAATGTGAATTTATGTTCAAATAGTGCTTTTCAAGTTGTTATACGTCTTTTACCAAATAGAAAATAATGACTTGTTTTGCCAGTAATAACCTCAAGATGTGTTTAATAGCTCAAGGTTTTTGAACCATTCAACTGGTTTGACTAAATTCAGCTTAATAACGCACATGTGGTTACTAAATTTTAGCATCGAGAAAATTACTACATTTTTCTTTTCAAAAGGTTAAGTTAGCTATATGACTAAAGTTGTTTTTTTTTAATTTGAAGTTTAAAAGTTATAGAATTTGTTTGTAAAGGGAGTTGTGTGAGCCCAGACTGTATCTGTGGTTTTCAGCTCATTGCTTAGAGCAATGGTTTTCAAAGTGTGGTGCATGTACCAGCAGCAGTAAAATCATCTGGGAATTTTTAGAGATGTAAATTCTTGTTTCCCTTTAGGTGGTTCTAATGCATGCTCAAAATATGTCCAGGTCATAGCTGGCACTTTAATGTGATACAGTAGTGTTGACAGCAGTGCAGCAAAACTTGAGAGGGTAAGACCCCTTATTGGAGAAGAACAGTGAGTCTTGTGTGATTGAATGGCAACAAGCCAAAGAGTTGAATCATGTTAAGAATCACTGGCGTCATTGGAGAGTTATTGGATAACTTTTAGGAACTCATTAAACAATGGAGAATCAAGACCAAGTGGGGATGCACTGAAAGAAGGACTGGTGGATTTGACTTGGAAATACGTATTTATTCGGCCACAAACTGAGGAGGGAAATTGTCTCTCTATCTATTTTGGATTCCTTGCAGAGCTAAGAAGTCTTGGGCTTGCTGGTAACCTCAGCTAAGGCAACTGGCTTGAGGTTGCCTTCAACTCAATGAAGTGCTGGTTCTCAAATTTCAGTGTACGAAATAATGCACTGCATATTTCAAATGTATATTCCTTAGCCACTTCTTCAGAGATTTTGATTTAAGCAGCCCAAGGACCATACTTGAAAAAAACTGTGCTAAAGGAGTATAGCTAGGCAGAGGTTTTTACTCAGTTGTTGTATACAGATCACTATTGTCCATTGTGTTGAAAAACAACTAATTAAAAATAAATAAACAAACATTCAAATAAAAATATTATCAAGAGAGCTCTTTGTTTTAGGAATCCACACGTATGGGGAATTCTTCTTGTCAATTTATATTATCACCAATTTAATGAACCAAACATAATCAGTACATAAGGACTTTTTTAATATTGCTAATAACAATGAAGAGCTATCCTTCCATGGCTTTCTCATGTTCTGCTTTATGATAGGAACAGAAAATTTATACACTTATAGTCCAGTAGCTACCCTAAGTGAAGTCTTTTCGATTGATCGTTTGATATTTTATTGATCTGATTACACTTGCTTTATCATTGCTAATGGGGATTACAAGGCCACCCTAGTCTTAGAAGTTTGCTGAAGCAGCCTGGAAGCTGAGGCTACTTTAATTATCATTTTCAAGCTATGAGAGTAAATTGGTTGAGAGATATACTGCAAATTTGGAACTATAATGACATATATAGTGTTTACGAAATAGTTTTGGCATGGTTGACAGCAGCCAGTAACTTGTGATGTGACTCAGAGCCACAGGGGAAAATATATCAAAAAGAATAATGAAATATATTAAAACTTAGCTTATGTAGTTGGCTGCTCCTATATTGGGGGCATAAATATTTACAATTGTTAGATCTTCTTGGAGGATAGACCCTTTAAGAATGATGTGGTGTCCTTCTGTATCTCTGACTACAGTCTTTAGCTTAAAATCTAATTTATCTGATATGAGAATCGCTACCCCAGCTTTCTTTTGAGGCCCGTTGGCATGAAAGAAAAAGAAAAGAAATATATTAAAACTTTATTTTAAAATACTTATGAGATATTTAGATTGTCTTCTTTACGAAGACATGGTTAAGTTACAATACATATCAAATGAAAGCTACTGAGCTATAGTAAGAAATAATCATGTTTACTTGGAGAGGTAACAAGTAGTTGATGGTTTTATTTAATATTTATCATTTAAACTTCAGAAATAGATTTATAGTAAATATGGTTAGTGATATAGAATATTGGACATTTGTTCTGGTAAAGTACAGGAAAAAACTTTCTTTTAAAAATGCATAAGGGTTGATTTACATAAGTCATGGTGGATTTATTAAATTCAGTAGATGAAGTTCTATGCTAAGTGTATAGAGGCAAAAAAAAAAAAATCCAGGTATCTCAGCTTATGTACCAAGTAAAGACTTCATATTCAAAATTAATATGGTTTGCCATGTTGTGTTTTCAGTACTCTAGAATAATTTTTTTTTACATGATGGTGATCCTTTGGTCATAGTGACATGGCACTACTTATTTATGTTTTGAATTCAGGTTTGTTTGTTTTTTCCTCTGCCTTATTGCTAAGCCTGGTATGTCATATAAAATATATATCCAGGTACTTTGGAAAGCCTGCCAAATGAGTTATGAGTGGGTTGAGCTTAATCAGTTTATTATTTCTTGAGCTTAGTAGCTACAAGTAAAAGCAAAATGCAATTCAGTAATTGAAAATGCCACATATTGCCCCCTGGATTTTCCCATGTAGAGAGAGAAATAGAAAAATGATAGTCTCTAGAATTTAGAAACTACATCTGAGCAGCTTCTTTTAATAAAATTCCTGTATATATTCCAGGTAGAGATGGGAACATTTAAAAATTTTTCTTGAAATAGTGTATTGCCTTACATAATGGTGTTCTTTACTATCTTAGTAGTTCTAAGACTTTAGACTGCATCAGAATTACCTGGAGGACTCCATATACACTATTTGCTGGGCCTCAGACCTGGAGTTTCTGCAGGTCTGATAGGTACAGTCTGATCATTTGTTTTTTGAACCAATTCCTAGGTGATCCTGACGCTGCTGGTCCAGGGACCATACTTGAACTACCACTGTATCATAAGTAAATGTCACACCTGCAGAAAAAAGCAGCTTCAAAGGGATTCCCTAACTGTGTTTTCAGCATATTTATTATGAATTCTTACCTTTAATTTATTTAGAAGGAAAAGTCTTGCACTTCTATGGGAATTATTGAAAAAGGAATCCTTCTTTGGTTTTTTCCTTCTCCAGCAGTTTAACTAGGTAAAGGATTCATACTTAAATCAGATGTTCATGTCTGGGCTTACAAGCAAAGACCCTACAATTTGTGGCAAGCAGCCTTGCCGTATGAGGAATGTGCACACTTTCCTGTGTTTTTCTCCCGCTATCAAAGTCCTCAATGCGTTTGACCAATGTGTGCCTTCAGATTTGTGTCACTGACAAGCAGAAGGAGGTAGGACAGTGATTCAGGTGGTGTTGATGAAGACCAAGAAGCATTCCATTTCAGGACTCCAGAATGACTTAATATTTTCTTCTTGTGGTTTGGGTAGAATAGTCTTGGTAGTCTCTGACTGAGGCTTTTCAGCATCTTCAGTGTCTTCACAATTAAATTGAAGGCTGGCACCAGAGAAACTGGGGCTGTGCTGGGTAGTATGCATCTCCCCTCGCCTGAAAAGAGAGAGGACTGTACACTCAACTGAGCTGAATTCTGCTTTATTGGAGAAGAAAAAAAGAGAAACAATTCAACCAATTAGAGAACATTCCATGTTGTGTGCATGGCTGACTATGGGGCTAGGAGTGCCTTTTTCTTTTTATCAGAAAGAACAAAGTTGTTTTACTTTAAATCACTTCTTTTACTGACTTATTTTGAAGATTTATTGAATTATCTGATCATTTCAGTACATTTAGAATTACAAGAAATACTCTTAACAAACTATCTTTACTATAGTTACATTCTACTTCTGCCAACATTCCAGTTCTCTCTCCAGTGGAATAGACTTATTAACTGCAAAAATTTCACAAAATGCTTCTGTTCTATTTCAGAACAGAAGTTGTGAATTTCTCTTTTTTTCTTCTTCAGATTGTTATTTAAATTCTAGTTACTTAACATATAGTGTAAATACTGGTTTGAGGAGTAGAGTGTAGTGATTCATCACTTACATACAACATTCAGTGCTCAACACAAGTGTGCTCCTTAATGGAAGTGGTTAATTTCATATGAAATATATTTGTTTTTCTTATAATACAGAGTCACTGTTTACATGCAGATATAAATACATCTGCACAAAATATAACATTAGAAATAAAAGTATTGTATCCTTTAACTGAATTAATATTATTTTAAAAACCCTGTCCCTAACCAGTTTAACTTCTGTATTTGCATGTTCTAGGATAGTTTGTGGGGAAGTCAGAATAATAAATGACCCCTCAGAGATGTCCAAGTCTCCAGAACTTGAACTGTGTTAACTTAACACGGCCAAAGAAAGTTTGCAGATGTGACAAATTAAATATTTGAGATCAAGAGATTATATTGGATTATCTAGGAGGGCCTAATATAATCACAAGGGTTCTTACAAAAGGAAGGCAGGAGAGTGAGTCACAGAAGGAACCCTGTCTAAGTAAGGCTTTGGTAATCAGTGTTACTATAGAATGCATGCTGAATTTGAATAGGATTTGTTGTGACTCCCCCCCTCTTTTAACAACCTCAAAACATGAATGGAATTCTCTTATTAGCTTTTAGTAATGCGTCCTTAATAGACTGTGTAAAAGGACAATGATGTTTCTATCTCATTGCTGACTAGAAGACTGGTTCTCAAATTTTAGTGTGCACCAGAATCACCTGGAGGGCTTGCTAAAACAAAAGAGTTTCTGTTTTAGTAGGTCGGGGTGGGGTCCAGAAATTTTCTGTTTCTAAAAGGTTCCCAGGTTAGGCTGTTGCTACTGATCTGGGTACTGTAGTTTGAGAACCTGTGGACTGTGTAATCCACTCAGGAACACAAGTGGTGCAGAACAGGTTTTCATCCTTGAAGGTAGTGAAAAAAAAAATCTCCTATAGGCTTTGATCAAGTTAACAACAACAAAACAATCCCCTTCTCCCCGTTTCTCCCACTCTCCCATTCTCCTCTATCTCTCCCTCTCTGTCTCACTCTTAACTCTCACTCTTTTTCAAGATCTTACTAATCCTAGCATTTGAAGCTCTTTGTTAAAAGTCTCAATTCAATAGTCCATGTTACAATAGGGAACTTCAAATATAACCATGGTTGTCAGTGCATTAAGTACTGCTGTCTTTTAAAAGGGAATACATCGAGCAATAAAGGGTAGTGTTTTCTATGAAGCACCTCTGAAAATGTGTGGATATATCTAGGGCTTATTTTTAAATATTTTTAGTCCTCTTGCATCCCTTTGAGAAAGATAAAATTTAAGTATTTTTCTCTCTTTTTCAAGAAAAAGAGATTATTTTCACTTTTAAGGGAGCGGTGGGACCTCAATTAGCCTGTTTGTCCTTGTTTCCAAACCTTGTGCTCTTAGTTGTTCACATTACCTAATACAAATATATTTTCTTTCTTGTACTTTGCTTTATTGCTTGGAGTTCAAATGTTATCATAGAGTGTTAAATACTTGTATCTTTATGTGTTTGTGTATGTAAGTAGGTATGCGTGGGCACACACACACTCAAATGTGTGTGTGTGTGTGTGTGTATATATATATATATATATATATATAGATATATATATATGTATATATATATCAAATTATATATATATCAAATTGTTTTTATGAAGCAATAAAGGAGATTTGACACATGGAAAGTGTATCCATATTTTCATTGTTTTTCCTTCTTTGGATAAATATTACTTTAAAAAAAAAAAAACCCTGTAGTGGCACTGGGGTGGCTCAGTCAGTTGGGTATCCAACTCTTGGTTTCAGCTCAGGTCATGATCTCATGGGTTGTGGGAATGAGCCCCAAGTCAGGCTCAGTGGGGAGTCTGCCTGAGATTATCTCCCTCTGCCCCTGCCCCACTCGTGCACAAGCAGGCTCTTTCTCTCTAATAAATAAATAAATCTTTAAAAAATAAAATAAAAATAGAAAATCCTCTGTATTATAGTTCCACTTTAAAATTTTGTAGAAAGGGTTATATGGTGATTACATGGGATCTGGAAACAGATCTACATTCAAATCCTGGCTTTGTCACTTGGTAATATGTGAACTGAAGGAGGTTAGATAACATCTTTTTTTTAAAGTTTTTATTTAAACTTTAGTTGTTAACATAAAATGTAATATTAGTTTCAGGTATACAATATAGTGATCAACACTTCTGTACATTACCCTCTGCTCATCACAAGTGCCCTCCTTAATCCCCATCACCTGTTTTACCCACCTCTCACCCACCTCCCCTTTGGTAACCATCAGTTTGTTCTCTAGGTAAGAGTCTGTTTCTTGGTTTGCTTCTCTCTCTCTTTTTCTTTGTTCGTTTGTTTTGGTTCTTAAATACCACATATAAGTGAAATCATATGGTATTTGTCTTTATCTGACTGACTTATTTCACTTAACATAATACTCTCTTCTTCCATTTGTGTCATTGCAAATGGCAAATTTTCATTCTTTTTTACGGCTGCATAATATTCCTGTGTGTGTGTTTGTGTGTATGTGTGTGTGTGTATGTATCATTTCTTTATCTATTCATCAGTCAATGAGCATTTGGGCTGTTTCCATAATTTGGCTGTTGTTGGTAATCCTGCTATACACATTGGGGTGCATGTATCCCTTTGAATTAATGTTTTTGTATTTTGGGGGGAAAACCTAGTAGTGTGATTACTGGATCTTATGGTAGTTCTATTTTTAACTTTTTGATGAACCTCCATACTGTTTTTCATAGTAGCTGCATTAATGTGTGTTCCCATCAACAGTACAAGAGGGTTCCTTTTTCTCTACATCCTCGCCAGCATCTTTTGTTTCTTTGTGTTGTTGATTTTAGCCATTTGGCAGGTGTGAGATGATATCTCATTGTAGTTTTGATTTGTATTTCCCTCATGTTCAGTGATGTTGAGGATCTTTTCATGTGTCTGTTGGCCATCTGGTTGACTTCTTTGGAAAAATATCTATTCATGTCTTCTGCCCGTTTTTTTAATTGGATTATTCATTTTTTGATTGATTTTGATGTTGACTTTGATAAGTTCTTATATATTTTAGATACTACACCTTTATCAGATATGTCATTTGCAAATATTTTCTCCCATTTCGTAGGTCGCCTTTTAATTTTTTTGATTGTTTCCTTCACTGTGAGGAAGCTTTTTCTTTTGATGGATTCCCAATAATTTATTTTAGCTTTTGTTTCCCTTGCCTCAGGAGACAAAACTAGAAAGAAGTTGGTATGGCCGTTGTCAAAGAGTTTACTGCCTAATTCTCCTCTAGGATTTTGATGGTTTCCTGTCTTACAGGAAAGATAGCTAGTCTTTCATTCATTTTGACTTCGTTTTGTGTATAGTATAAGAAAGTGGTCCACTTTCATTCTTCTGCATGTTCCTGTCCAGTTTTCCCACACCATTTGTTGAAGAGACTCTTTTTTTTTTTCCACTGGATATTCTTTCTTGATTTGTACGGGTTTAATTGATCCATATAGTTGTGGGTTTATTTCTTGGTTTTCTATTTTCTTTTATTGATCTATGTGTCTATTTTTGTGCTAGTGTTTTGACCTTTACAGCTTTGTAATATAACTTGAGCTCAGAATCATGATTCCTCCAGCTTTGCTATTCTTTTTCAAGATTACTTTGGTTATCGGGGATCTTTTGTGGTTCCATACGAATTTTAGGATTGTTTATTCTAGCTCTGTGAAAAATGCTGGTGGTATTTTGATAAGGATTGTATCAAAGGTGTAGATTGCTTTGGGTAGTATGGATATTTTCAATATTTGTTCTTCTAATCCATGAATATGGGATGTTTTTCCATTTCTTTGGGTCATCTTCAACTTCTTTCATCAGTGGTTTATAGTTTTCAGAATGCAGGTATTTCACCTCTTTGGTTAGGTTTATTCCTAAGTATCTTATGGTTTTTGGTGAAATTGTAAATGGAATTGATTCCTTAACTTCTCTTTCTGCTGTTTTATTATTGGTATATAGAAATGCAACAGATTTCTGTACATTGATTTTGTATCCTATGACTTTACTGAATTTGTTTATCAGTTCTAGTAGTTTTTTGGTGGAGTCTTTCAGGTTTTCTATATAGAGTATCATGTCATCTGCAAATAATGAAATTGTGACTTCTTCCTAGCTGATTTGGATACCTTTTATTTCTTTTTGTTATCTGATTGCTGTGGCTAGGACTTCTAATACTATGTTAAATAACAGTGGTGAGAGTGAACATCTCTGTCTTTTTCCTGACCATAGATGAAAAGTTCTCAGTTTTTCTCATTGATGATGATAATAGCTGTGGGTTTTTCATATATGTCCTTTATTGTGTTGAGGTGTGTTCCCTCTAAACCTAATTTGTTGAGGGTTTTTTATCACGAATGGATATTGTACTTTGTCAAATGCTTTTTCTGAATTACTGAAACGATCATGTGGGTTTTATCTTTTCTTTCATGAATGTGGTATATCACACATGTTGATTGATTTGCAAATATTAAACTACCTTGCTACCCAAGAATAAATCCCACTTGATCATGGTGAATGATTCTTTTAATGTACTATTGGATTCGATTTGCTAGTATTTTATTGAGAATTTTTGCATCCATGTTCATCAAGGATATTGGCATATAGCTCTCCATTTTAGTGTTTATCTAGTTTTGGTATTAGGGTAATGTTGGCTTCATAAAATGAATTTGGAAGTTTTCCCTCTTTTTCTGTTTTTTAGAATAGTTTCAGAAGAATAGGCATTAACTCTTCTTTAAATGTCTGATGGAATTTGCCTGTGAAGCCATCTGGCCCTGGACTTCTGTTTGTTGAGAATTTTTTTTTTTATTACAGCTTCAATTTCTTTGCTGTTTTAGGATAGGATGTTCTGAATATATTTGTTAAGTCCATCTGGTCCAGTGTGTCTTTCAAAGCCATTGTTTCCTTGTTTATTTTCTATTTAGATCATCTGTCCATTGATATAAGTGGGGTGTTAAAATCCCCTACTATTAATGTGTTATTATCAATTAGTTCCTTTATGTTTCTTATTGTTTTGTATATTTGGATCCACCCATGTTGGAGGCATAAATGTTTATAATTGTTAGATCTTATTATTGGATTGTACCCTTTATTGTGATATAGTGCCCTTTTTTATCTCTTATTACAATCTTTGTTTTAAAGTCTAGTTTGTGATGCAAGTACTGTTAATCTGGCTTTCTTTTGACATAACATTTGTGTGATAAATGTTTCTCTATCCCCTCACTTTCAATCTGTAGGTGTCTTGATGTCTAAAATGAGTCTCTTGTAGGGAGCATATAGATGGGTCTTGTTTTTTTATCCATTCTGACACCCTCTGTCTTCTGATTGGAGCATTTAGTCCATTTACATTCAAAGTAATTATTGATGTATATTTAATGCCATTTTTTTTTACTTGTTTTATTGTTTCTGGAGATTTTCTCTGATCCTTTCTTGTCTTTGTCCCTTTTGGTTTTCTTTTCCACTCAGAGTCCCCAATAATATTTCTTGCACAGTTGTTTAGTGGTCACAAACTTTCTGGGAAACTGTCACTCCTATTCTGAGTGATAGCCTTGCTGGATAGAGTATTCTTGGCTGCAGATTTTTACCATTTAGCACTTTGAATATATCATGCCACTACCCCCTGCCTTACCAAATTTTTGTTGAGAAATCTGCAACTGGCCTTAAGTCTTCCCTTATAAGTTAAGGACTTCTTTTGTTGTGCTGTTTAAGATTTTTCTCTTTATCACTGTATTTTGCCAATTTTACTATAATATGTATTGGAGCTGGCCTGCTTTTTGTTGATTTTAATGGGAGTTCTCTGTGCCTCCTGGATCTGGATGTCTGTTTCCTTCCCCAGATAAGGGACGTTTTCAGCTATTCTTTCCTCAAATAAATTAAATTTTCTGCCTCTGTTTCTCTCTCTTCTTCTGGGACTGCTATAATACTAATGCTATCACTTTTGATGGAGTCATTGAGTTCCCTAAGTCTATTCTTTTGTTCCATAATTATTCTTTCTCTTTTGTTTTGCTTTATTATTTTACATTATTTTGTCTTTTATGTCATTAATTCATTCCTCTGCTTCTTCTAGCCTGCTGTTCATTGCATCAAGCATATTTCCAATCTCATTTATTGTATTCTTCATCTCTGTTTGATTCTTATTTAACTCTTTTATATCTGTGGTAAGGGTCTCCCTGGTACTCTCTATTCTTTTCTCAAGCTCAGTAAGTATCCTTATTGTTTTTGCTTTAAATTCTCCATCTGACGTGTTATATATGTTTTGCTTAGATCTCTGGCTCTGGCCTTATTTTATTCTTTTATTTTGGATAAACTCCTCCATCTTGGCATTTTGTCTAAGTCTCTGCCTTTGTCTGTGTATTAGAAAAGCCAGTTATGTCTCATGCTCCTGAAAATAATGGCCCTATGAAGAAGAAGTCATGTAGTGGCCAGGGCCTGATGCTTAAATAGTAATACTGTTGAAAATACATGTAGATGTTAAGCCCCTAACTCTTCATTTCAAAAGGTACTTTATTTATATTTTGAACACCTTGGTCATTTCATCTGACGTTCACTGATGGGGCAAATTTTACAAAGAGTTAGGTCGAAGTATTTATTGATTCATTCAATCAAGAAATATTTATAGAATGTCTACTGTGTATTACACACTCTTCTTGGGGGATTCAACAGTGAAGCAAACATTTAAAGAAAATCTGCCCCTGTAACATTTATATTCTAGTGGATTGATTGCATAAAATAAAGAATGGCAATTATATTTATTTTTTTTAAGATTTTATTTATTTATTTGACAGAGAGAGAAAGAGAGATCACAAGTAGGCAGAGAGGCAGGCAGAGAGAGAGGGGAAAGCAGGCTCCCTGCTGGGCAGAGAGCCCAATGTGGGGCTCGATCCCAGGACCCTAAGATCATGACCTGAGCCGAAGGCAGAGGCTTTAACCCACTGAGCCACTCAGGCGCCCCAGCAATTATATTTATATAACTTATAATTCAACTTTATCCCTTTTTGAGATTTTGACAAAGTGCTCCTTTTAAAGTTCTCATAATGTAAGGCAGGTGCAACTGAAGACAGTTTGCTTTCATTTTTACAGTTTATAGAAGCTCTTCATTTTTTTTCTGCCAGAAAATGTCTTTATTTCCACCGTATTTTTTTATTAACATATAATGTATTATTTGTTTCAGGGGTACAAGGTCTGTGATTCATCAGTTTTACAGAATTCACAGCACTCACCATAGCACATATCCTCTCCAATGTCCATCACCCAGCCACCCCATCCCTCCTACCCCCCTCACCTCCAGCAACCCTCAGTTTGTTTCTGGAGATTAAGAGTCTCTTATGGTTTGTCTCCCTCTCTGATTTTATCTTGTTTCATTTTTCCCTCCCTTCCTCTATGATCTTCTGTCTTGTTTCTCAAATTCCTCATATCAGTGAGCTCATATGATAATTATCTTTCTCTGATTGACTTATTTCACTTAGCATAATAGCCTCTAGTTCCATCTGTGTCATTGCAAGTAGCGAGATTTTGGGGTTTTTTTGATAGCTACATAATATTCCATTGTGTGTGTGTGTATATATATATATATATATATATATATATATATATATATACATACCACATCTTCTTTATCCATTCATTGCTCTTCATCACTTTTAATAAATTAGCTATAAGTTACTTTTGAAATCTAAAATCCCCAACATATTAAATAATAGGTTTTGAGTTTTTAATCCCTGCAGTGAACATTGACCATTCCAACATCCAGCACCTCCTACGATAGTATGCATATTTTCCTTCAGGAATCCACTTGCGTCCCTAATTGTGATTTCTTTGTATCAGGTGTGGCTAGATCCTAGCTCTGACATGGACCACCTAACACTGGCCTAAGGTACTCAACACAGTCATTTCCCAAACCTCACTGATTAGTTTAGAGATGAGTGTGTGCTTTAAATCCTCCACTGAATGTGAATTTTACCTCCCTGATTTTGTTTGAGTGATATTAAATCCAACTGGATCTGAAACTGAGGCAATGTAAAGATAGAGCTGCCACTGTTCCTAGAATTTGGGAATGAAGTCACTCATGAAGGAGAGCAGGGCTCAGCCAAACCCAGAGATGGAGAAACTGAATCTGGCACCCTGCCTTTATGTCTCATCATTAAGCTTAGACCCACCCCTGGAATTTTCTATTATGTAATACCCAAAATTGGAAGTTTTGTGTTAGTTGATTTGCATACTGGTGTGTAGCACTGGTAACTCCAGTCCAGAAGGGGCAGTGCTAAGGTGATGTGATTTTCTAAAGTGGTGAAAAAGCCTTTGTAAAGTTGCAAGGAAAACAAAGCAAAATGTTCCTTTGAATTTCACATAGTTAAATTGTAAGGAAAATCAATATATATTAAACTTTGAGAAGAAATTTTGCCTACTAATATTAAATGGAATTGGGTTATTATGAGATAATAAATTTGTGATGTTTTAAGCCACTCGGTTTATGATTATTTGTTACAGCAGCAAAATAATTCAACATATGTTCCATCTACTAAAACTCAGTATTGTCTTCCAATCAACATGACAAACAAAAAAGAAATGAAATATTTCTAAAATGCCTATTGTGGAGATATACTGCCCTAGTCTTTCCCATCTTCTAAATCCTTAGAGCTCCTACCTCAGTTTACTCTGATTATCTCCCATCTGGATCAGTAGAGACTTCTAGCATGTCTCTCCATTCTTCACATTTTTATACCTTCAATCTATCTTACCCACTCTGAATTACCAGAATATTTTTTCTCAGCTCTAAATCTGATTCTCTTATTCCTTATATAAGCATCCCCATGGCCTCCAAAATTTCAATGAAATAAAGTGCAATCTGTTTTTCTCATAGCATGCAAACTATTTTTTTAGTGCATCCATCTCTTTGCTTAAGTTTTTCCTGCCTGAGATGCCCTTTTCCTTTCTTTTCACACACATTCCCTAAAAAAAATTTTTTTTCCTGTTTTCAGGACTCAGATTGTTTTTAGGACTTTCACTCACTGAAACTTTATTGTTATCTCTCTAGTTGTATCTGTCCATGTTCTTTAGGCCCCATTTCAGCCAGCATATGTTTCTATTATAAAATATACGTCATCATCTTGACTTGTTCGTACTTGTACTTCCCATTTGTACACCATGCCTAAATGACAGGAATGGTATTTTACTAGTCTTTGGGTTCCCAGAGAGTTGTAGTAGTACCTAATAAAGATTTGATGAAAGAATTAAATTAAACAAGGCTCATCTGAATCCATATTATGACATTTGATGAATCTTGTACTTTGATTTAAGCTGTAAGAAGTGATATTTAAATTATTATTAAGCCAAGGTTTATTTTCTGCAAGGCACTACTTAACATGTCCCTGTAGAATGACATTGAGCCATTTAAGTTATGTAGTCTTCATAGGGACTGTGACTCCCGTTTTTTTTTTTTTTCAAGTTTCTTGCTGAGCACTTTGTGAGAATGCAAATAAAGTGATATTCTCATGTCGAAATGAATTACAGAGATTACTTTCTGTTACTGCACTGGACTTGTCATGGAAGAAAATTTTTTCTATATAAGATGTATTATGTTGTTCTTAAAGCCATGATGATTTTTATTATTCCATGAAGGTCTAATTAAGTGCTCTTTGGGTTAATTGTACAGCGTGAAGAAACTGCCATCTTTACCACTTTTAATGAGACTTTTAAAATGATCATGGGTAATTTGTGATTTTAAAATTATTTTTTTAGGTGTCAAGGCAATAAGAACAGCTTTTTGTCAAGTGACTCACTGAGTAAAAGTTTGCATTTATCATTCATATAATTACAGAATATTTAATGGAGTGGAAACATTTCTTAGAGCTTTCTTCTTGAATAATCATGCTGGTATATTTCTAATGATGTCTATTCTTATATTTTCATTTCTTACAGAGGAACTTAATGGCATGGGCTCTTAACCTGACTTTATCTCAGCTTGCTATATAACTTTGGGGGGAAATTATTTATCTATGTTAAGCCTCCTTATCTTTAACTTTAAGATGGGAATAATAATATTGGTAATATCTGAGGGTTGTTGTAAATATCAAATGAAAATGCATCGAGATGCCTGGGTGGCTCAGTCAGTTGAGTGTCTGCCTTCGGCTCAGGTCATGATGCCAGGACCCTAGAATGGAGTTCCTCATTGGAGTCCCTGCTCAGTGGAGAGTCTGCTTCACCCTCTGCCTGCTTCTCTCCTTGTTTGTGCTCTTGTGCTCTTTCTCTCCCTGACAAATACATAAATAAAATCTTAAAAAAAAAAGAAAGAAAATGCAGGCATACATTTAGCACAATGCCTGGTTCAAAGTAAACTTCTCAGTAAAGATCAGTTGTAAGTATCATTATTAGTTCTGCATCTCTGTTGCTTTTTTATTTATAATATAATGCTCTTCACTTAGGAGGCATTCTGTGAATACTCCTGACTCCTTGGTACTTTAAGTCATAAAACATAATTAAAGTACAAATCTTGATGATATCAAGGTGATTTACAAAGTAACAAAGGAAATGTAAAAAAAAAATCTACAGCTGGTTAAAGGAAGAATATGATTAATTGCCTAAGAAGGTAAAATGTATGACAAGTGTGGGAAGAAAGGAAAAATGACATTCATTCATCAGCTGGGCTCAGATATCAAGGTAATAGTGGCAAGAAAAGGCTCTATTTAAGTATTTAAGACTGGGTCTAATTTTGACAAAGGCATTAAAGAAGTATCCCAGGCAAGGAACATGAAATGAATAAAAAGAGGGAGAGTGGGAGTACTTAATAAAATAAATGGTTTTTAGTTTTAGTGCAACAGGTCACTCTGCTGTTAGTTGCAGCATTTTTGCCACCCACATCTCTTTAAAAACTCACTGTCAATAGGATTTTCCATAACAGTTTGCAGTAAAGTTTTAAAATTTATTTCCAGGTTGGCATTTGGAAATTTTTATTTTCATTTACAAAAATTTATTGCACATACAAAATATAATGATGCCATAAAAATGAATGATTATTGTATCCATTGTTTAAATAGCTAGGTACGTGCAGCAGAGTTGAAAGCACATAAAAAAATACTGGAATGAAAAATGATGTAATTGGCCTTATAATGCTTTTTTGTGACCAATGGGAACAGAATGCCTGGCCAATATGATTGTTTTTGCAGAAATCAAATATTAGGATGCCAGAAAATAATTTGACACTGTGAGGACCATCCTTTAGCTCAGTCTGTGACAAAGACTAGGAACTCCATAATAGTAAAAATATTAAGGAGTCTGTCTTGGGTTCAGAAACCCTGGACAAAAAAAAAAAAAAAAAAAAAAAAGGCACTTTTTGCAGGAGTGGCCAAATAGGGAAGAAAGAGAGAATATAAAAAAGAAAAGGAGGAGGTAAGACAAAAGACAATTGTGTTTGTAATACTGTTTCCATAGTTGTGGCATTATATTACCATAGTTACCTGAAAAAGAAAAATTATCTTCAAACAGCTACATACTAATAAAATCTAATGCCGTAGTTTTTTTTTTTTTAAAGATTTTATTTATTTATTTGACAGAAAGAGATCACAAGTAGGCAGAGAGGCAAGCAGAGAGAGAGAGGGGGAAGCAGGCTCCCTGTTGAGCAGAGAGCCTGATGCGGGGCTCGATCCCAGGACCCTGAGATCATGACCCGAGCAAAAGGCAGAGGCTTTAACCCACTGAGCCACCCAAGCGCCCCCACCCAGCACCTTTCATTTGCATAAATGCATTCTTGGGAACATGGCCCCAACCCGCCCCACCTCTGTTTTCCCTATCTGCATACTTTTAGGCTTCAATGCCAGTCTGCTTCTTTAGGGGCAGCTCTATCTGTGCAATAAAGGCATATTGATATTGACCAGCCTGAAATTGGAAGAAAACCGTATATGTACTGAGCATATTTCCAAAAAAGGTGGTCTAAATTGCCCTCTAGGTATAGTGCTAAATTGAACCAATTAAATGGAGTTTCCATACATATTCTTCTCTTTGTAAATACAAAGTAATTGCTAACTAAGAGATGGGTCATCTAGCTCTAGTTGAAAATAGAGTAGCTTTCCCATGAGTCTGCAGTGCTTGCATATAGCCTCAATGCTTATGGTTGGCATCTTTGTCCTCCCATGGAATTTCCTTTGTGTCTTTACAATAAACTTCCTTTCCTTTAAGGAATCTCTGTATGCCTTTTCCTTTGTGACTCTGAGGAATTTGACTGGCAGGATAGTACTATATTTATCTTACTAATTTTAAAAGCATTTAATTACCAATAATTACCACCAATGTGATTTTTTCCCCTAGTGCACATTAAAAACTTTGAATCCTATTTTCTGTAATAACTTAAGTCAATCTGGAGGGACAGAGAGTAATTCATTATCTATAATTTTTCAGGCTAGAAATGCTGAAATTATTGGAGTGAAACAGAAATACTGCCCTAGAAATTTAGAACAAAACTGAAATGAATAGGATTGTGTGAGAAGGGTGAAGCAAAATAAAAATTTTCCTGAAAATTGAAAGAGTAATGAGCACTGGGTGTTAGATGCAAATGATGAATCACTAAATTCTGCCTCTGAAAAGAATTTTAAAGAACGAAAGAGCTATTTCGTATTATAACAGGGTTAAAAATATACTATTTGAAACCGTATTTCAGGTCAGGCTTTTTAAAGCACTTTTTTCCCTGAAACATAAGAGTCTTTATCACTTGGGAAATGTTATCACTGTGATGAGTTTGATATACAACTGTGAGCCACCAGGGAGAAATTATAAGTTTTTTTCCACTTTGGTCCTTTTCAGGATTAGTTTAGTTTAGATGGTCTGTGTTTTCTATTTGTCAAATAAGTCTACCTTCTTATGAACTTATTTATGAAACTTCTTTCATAGGAATGAGGACAAAGGAAAATATAAGATATGTATCTGTATTTTCCAATGTGCAGTCATGTGAAGGGCATGGCTATTGGACTCAACCACACTTAAATTTTGTAAGCTCTGCCTCTATTAATTATATGATATGTATTTGTGTTTGCACTGATGGAAGAAGGTTAAATGTATTTGGCTTCCTTGCTTATCCATATAGCTAATTATGGTATACATTAACTATTAAGGTAATGATTTAATCATTGTAAGAATTAAATAAATAAGTACTATTTGTATAATGGAACCACAAATCAACCTTACTTTTATTTTTAGAGTATTGGGCTATTGTTCCCCGGGTTCTCCATGAAATTTAGTGCATACCTCATGACCCTTTGGATCATTTTCAGAAGATAAAATTTCCTCCTCTCAGTAGTTAAAATGTCCAATAGTAATCAAAACTCTAAGCTTATTTTATTTTATTTTTTAATTAACATATAATGTATTATTTGTTTCAAGGGGTACAGGTCTGTGACTCATCAGTCTTACACAATTCACAGCACTCATCATAGCACATACCCTCCCCAGTGTCCATCATCCAGCCACCCCATCCGTCCCACCCCCCTCCCCTCCAGCAACCCTCAGTTTGTTTCCTGAGATTAAGAGTCTCTTATGGTTTGTCTCCCACTCTGGTTTCATCTTGTTTCCTTTTCCCCTCCCTTCCCCTATGATCCTCTGTCTCATTTCTCAAATTTCTCATATCAGTAAGATCATATGATAATTGTCTTTGTCTGACTGACTTATTTTGTCTAAGCTTATTTTAAAGTAGTGGCTTTCTTCTCCATCTCTCTCCCAAACTCTAGTGTGGCCCACTGGCAAGCTGGAAGTTGTGGTTTGGTTTCTTTTTTATTTCTCTGCCATGTACTTTTAATACATTATTGTATATCATGCTAACTTGGTTTTAGATTCCTCATGATTAGAGTGCAAAGAGGGAAAAGAATTAAGGAGAGCAGTAGGTAAGGGAGTTAAGTTAACTGGTATTTTGGTGATGGTTCACTGGTTCCTTCAGAGATAGCACTTACATGTCCAATAGTGAAACATTTCACCTGTGATTTCCTTCACTGGTCAAATTAGTCCATTTTAGCTTGCTGCAGTCTCCTCCCTCAGCCTACAGGCATTCTGTAGGTTTTCTCCAGTTTTTTGCTGAGGTCTATGCCTCTCCCAGAGTTTCCTCTCAGTCAGGATCTCAGATGGACCTATACCAGCTTGGTATCATACATGGCTCACCTCTCTTCCATTGATGTTCCAGTAAAATGTGGATCCAATGCAGTGCAAAAGCAGATTCTCCTTTGCTTAACTCTGTAACTCCCCAACTAGCCAGTCTATTCAGCTATCAGTCAGAAAGCATTATGTTATCTTTTTTCTCCCCAAACTGATGGGTGAAGGTTTTCTCTCAACTCAGGGTAAAGAAGAAAACATTTCTCATCACTCCACAGGGGGCATTTTTCCAAGGTAGCCGGATAACTGATTCCAAAACCTCTTTCTTTCTATTCTTTTCCCCTTCACACACCCTCATATGTGAGTAATTAAGAGACTTTGCAGATGGGGAATGTCTTATCTTTCAACTGAAACTTAAACTTTAAATCTTATTATACAGTTTTTTAGTGTTTATATGTTATCTCTTAAAAAGGACACATACAGAAACAAGGCCTTTGGCTTCCCTAAGATGCATTCTGGTGGACCAAAAACTTCTTTCCAGTGAACTCATTTACTAGATGAAGTGATTTTCCAGTGGACAAGCATTTACCTAGACTCTGAAATTTTTGTTACAACTAACTAGTTACTGTCATTTTTATTGTATTGTACTTAAAAGAACTATAAGCTAGAAAACTAATTAAAAATACTTTTTATTAATTGAGGAATGATTATATTCTCAATATTAAATATTATAAGACTAATGCTTTTGACTTGAAATAATAACCAAATGTAGTAAACAAAAAAGGTATTTTCCTATGCTTCCATTAATGATATATTCCACATAAAATGTGATTTTACTAAAACATTGATGATACTTACTGTAAATACATTTTGTTAAGATAGACAAGAATAAAAAATGTAGAAAGAATCTATTTTCCTTGATCAATGTCATAAAACTATTGGATATATGACATGTGTGAATGAGTATATATTATGGTTAGAGCTTATTATTTATATTGTTTTCTCATAAGTAAAATGATTAGGAAAAGCATTCGTACTGAAAGTTACCTAGACAAGTTTAACATGTTAAATGCCCGTAAAATGAACAATAGCTATTTTAAATGTAAAATACCTAATTCAAGAACAACCTACACACTAGCCAGAGAAGATTATTATTATTATTTGGTTAAATAATCTGCAATTACTTGATAAAGTTTGTATGAGATACCATGCTTATGAACATTCAGTGTATACAATGCAATTAAAAAGAAAATTGAATGAAGATAGCTTTTTCTTGATTTTTTTTTATTTGGATTACAACTCACTTTGCTATAATAATCCTTGCTATATGACTATCATCAATAGTATTTTTTATTTTGAGTTTTGTAGTAGCTTTTTCTAGTTGTCGATGGTGTTGATAGATTTTTAAATGGTTAAAAATACTTTCTCTTTAGAATGTTCTCTTTTCCATTTACAGCAACATGGATGGAACTGCAGGGTATTATGCTAAGTGAAATAAGTTCAGAAAAAGATAATTATCTTATGGTTTCAGTCATATGTGGAATTTAAGAAATAAAACAGAGGATCATAGGGGAAGGGAGGGAGAAATAAAATAAGATGAAATCAGAAAGGGAGACAAACCATAAGATACTCTTAACTATAGGAAACAAACTGAGGGTTGCTGGAGGGGAGGTGGATAGGGGGATGGGGTAACTAGGTAATAGACGTTAAGGAGGGCACACGATGTGATGAGCACTGGATGTTATATACAACGGATGAATAAATGAACTCTACATCTGAAACTAATGATATAGTATATGTTAACTGACTTTAAAATAAGTTAAAAAAACAAAGCAAAGCAAAAACAACAAAAAAAGAATGTCCACTCTTGTTATTGACATCTTGATACACAATGTTACATTAGTTTCAGGTGTACAACATAATGATTTGACAACTCTATACATTATGCTATGCTCACCACAAATGTAGCTACCATAATGGTGTTGATATTGAAAAATAGAAACTTACAGGTAAATTGAACTATGAAAACACATTAGTATTTCCCACTAAATTTTAAATTGCCAATGAACTAAATGTTGTTTCTTAATTTTTTTAACTTTAATTGAAGTTAGGTGACATATGCTTTTCAAGTGTACAGTGTAGTGATTTGATAGTTATATGCATTACGATATGCTGACCACACTAAGTGTAGTTATTTTTTGTAGCCATGCAGTATTATTACAATCTTATTGGCTGTGTTCCCTGTGCTGTACTTTTCATCCTTGTGAGTTACTTATTTTATACCTGGGGGTGTGTACTTCTTAATCCTCTTCACCTCTTTTGCCTAATCCTTGCACCCTCCCTTGTGGTGACTACTACTTCTCTATTTTCAGGAATCTCTTTTTCTTATGGTGTTGTTTATTTGTTTTGTTTTTATAGTTTCTATATATAAGTAATACTATATGGTATTTATCTTTGTCTGACTTTTTTTCACTTAGAATAATGCCCTCTAGCTCCATCCATGTTGTCGTAAATGGCAAGATTTTATTCTTTTTTATGGTTGAGTAATATTCCATTGTGTTTATATACCATATCTTCTTTACCCATTCATCAGTCAATGAATACTTGGGTTGCTTCCATATCTTGGCTGTTGTAAATAATGCTACAGGTGTGTGTATATATCTTTCCAAATTAGCATTTTTATTTTCCTAATATAAATACCCAGAAGTGGAATTACTGGATTTTATAGTACTTCTGTTTTTACTTTCTTGAGGAATCTCCATACTGTTTTCCATAGTGGCTGCACCAATTTATATCTCCACCCAGTCTGCACAAGGTTTCCTTTTCCCCACATCTTCACCAAAACTAGTTAATTCTTTTTGTTACTAGACGTTCTAACAGATTATGAGGTGATATCTCATTGTGGTTTTGATTTGCATTTCCTTGATAATCAGTGATATTGAACATCTTTTTTGTGTGTCTGTTTGCCATCTGTACGTCTTCAGAAAAAAAGTCTATTCAGGTCTTCTGCCCATTTTTAAATCATATTACTTGTTTTTTTGGTGTTGACTTGTATGAGTTCTTTATATATTTTTGATGTTAACCTCTTACTGGATATATCATTTACAAAAGAATTCCGCTTGATTGGATTCAATGATCCCTTTAATGTATTCTTGAATTTGACTTGCTGATATTTCGTTGAAGATTTTTGCATCTATGTTCATCAAGGATATTGACTTGTAATTTTCTTTTTTGTAGTGTCTTTGTCTGGTTTTGCTATCAGGGTAATTCTGGCTTCATAGACTAAATTTGGAAACATTCCTTCCTTTTATTTTTTGGAATAGTTTAAGAGGATAGGTATTAATTCTTTTTTTAATTATTTGGTAGCATTCACCTGTGAAGCCATTTGGTCCTGAACTTTTGTCTATTGAGAGGTTTTTTTGATTACGGATTTAATTTCATTACTAGTAATTGCTCTGTTTAGCTTTTTTATTTCTTCCTGATTCTTTCTTGAAAGATAGTACATTTCTAGGAATTTATCCATTTCTTCTAGGTTGTCCAATTTGTTGGCATATAGTTTTTATAGTAATATAATTTTTTATATTTCTGTGATGCCAGTTGTAACTAGTTTTTCATTTCTGATTTTTATTTGAGTTATCTCTTCTTTCTTGATTAGTCTGGCTAAAGGTTTACCTTCATCTCATTGATCTTTTCTATTGTTTATCATCTCTATTTCATTTATTTCTACCTTGATCTTTATTATTTTCTTCTTTCTACTAACTCTGGAATTTGCTTTTCCTTCCTTTGTTAGTTCCTTTAAGTATATGGCTAGATTGCTTATTTGAGACTTTTGTTTCTTGAGTTAGGCCTGTATCACTATGAACTTTCCTCCTAGAACTGCTTTTGCTGTATTGCAAAGATTTTGAACTATAGTGTTTCCATTTTCATTTGTCTCCGTGTATTTTTTTATTTCCTCTTTAATTTCTTCAATGACCCATTACTTGTTTAGTAATATGTTATTTAGTTTCCACGTGTTTGTGATTCTTTCAGTTTTTTCCTTATCATCATGATTTTTAGTTTCATACCTTTGTGGTCAGAAGACATACTTGACATAATTTCAGTGTTCTTGAATTTATTGAGACTTGTTTTATGGCCTATCATGTGATCTATCCTGGATAATGTTCCATGTGTATTTGAAAAGAATGTGTATTCTGGTCTTTTGGGGTAAACATTCAGTATATATCTGTTAAATTCACCTGGTCTAATGTGTCATTCAAAGACACTATTGTCTTTATTGATTTTCTGTGTGGATGATCTATCAATTGATGTAAGTGGGGGTGTTAAAGTCCCCTAATATTATATGTGGTGTCTTAACACAAATTCTCAGAACTCCCATATTGCCATCTTCTAAAAAACATTTTTCTTTAATTTATAAAGTCACATTCTTCAATAGAGACTGTAATGGAAAATAGAGCATATAATAACTCATTTAAAATTTCAGCAGAAAAACAAGATCAATAGCCTTTTAGAAAAAAAAAATTTTTTTCCAGGCATATATCATGCATTTAGGAAAAATTGTTCCATTGTGGGAAGACAAGTCAATTAAAATATAGGAATTCCTCTATAAATATAGTGTGTGAAAAAATAAGGGCAGGTTGGAGGGGGTGCAAATGTTTAGAATGAGGGGGTTCCTTTGTGATGATGGAATACGTACAGACTGTATCTTGATTGTGATAATGGCTACATGAAAGTATACATGTAATGAGATTATATAGAATTACACACACACACACACAAATGAGTTCATGTAGAAACTGGCCAACTCTTAATAAAGTCTGTAGATTATACCATTGTCAGTTTTTGTTTTGATATTATACTAGAAGTATATCAGATTTTACCTTTTAGAGGAAAACAATTGAAGTTTACAAGGGAACTCTGTGCATTATTTTTGTAAGTTCCTATAATCTATAATTATTTTAAAATAAAAAAGTTTAAAAATATAAAATTTTGAATATTTTAGGGTTTCCTGTACTTAACCAAAGCCATAGTTTTTATTACCCTTAAGAGATCTTGATGTTTTCCACAATAGGATTGCTAAAATTAAATAATGACCTGGGATATTAGGTAAAACATTAAGGATCATTTTTTAAAACCACTGGGCTGGAATATTATGAGTCACGTTGTGAAAGAGAAATATTATCATATATAAATTAGAAAAAATTTATTATGATTATTTGAAATAAAGTAAATCTGGCCATATCACTATTTAATTTCTTAATGAAGAATGTCATTTATATTCAAGCCATTGTTAAGAAAAGCTAGCGTTTCTATTTTTTTTAAATAGACTTCAATTTTTTTTAAATCATTAACACAAGAGAATTTCTACACTGATTAAAAGATCAGTCTTATATTTAAGGGCTAATTAAAGCAAATAGGACCTTGAGATCCAAATGTATTAATTTGTTTACAGATATTTTATGTGTACCTATCATGTGTTAGACACTGTTATAGATGCTGCTGGTATAGCATTTAGCAGGGAAAAAATACCCTTAAGTAGCTTGCTTTCTATTCTGGGGTGCTAGAAAAACAAATACATATGTTTCAAATAAAAATATCTCAAACAAAGATATTTGATCTATAAAAACTGCTTAAAAGGCCTTAGTATTTTATAATGAAGAGGAATTACTTAGATATAAATTATAGTAATCATATTTAATACTAGAGCTTAGAACTGTAGTATTAGCATAATATTCAGTATTTAGAGGGTTTTCAGGGTAAAGTCTTTGTATGTCTTTTTTTTTTTACCAGAGGAAATTTTTTTTATATATCATTAAAATGCAGTATCAGGGATGTTTTTAATCCATTTGCCTATAGAAATAGACCTAGCAAGGTTGGAGAGCAAGTCACACAGTCACCTCAGTTCATAGGCAAGAAAGCTGGTTTATAGTTAACTTGCCCCAATGAATAAGTAGCAAAAATGAATCTTAGTTCTGGTCTCCTGATTCCAAATCTAGAGCCCTTCCAGGCCAGTAAGAATGATCTTAGTGTTTTTTCCAATAGTTATAGCACAGTAGTCAACTTCATTCTCCCAAAGTCCTGTCCATATATGCTTTCTGCAAGTATTTATTCAGCATCGTCAACTGACAAGGCATGATTTTTAGGTGTTGGGGTCAGGACAGAGATACAGTGAAGTTTTGACCTAGGTTCTGACCTTAACTCCAGACTGTTGAAGTAGAGACAAGACATATATACAAGTGATTATAGTAGAAGATAAAATGTAGTCAATGCCATGAGTGAGGCACTGACAAAACCCTATGGAGAACCACAGAAGAATCAGTGACATCCATTTCCGGAGACCCAGGAAAGTTTCCCAAAGAAAATGCCATTTTTTTTAATGTGAATTGTTTAGGTAAATAAAATACAGTTACGTATTTATTTAAATTATTTAAATATAATTAGAAATAACTTAAAAACATACATAAATACATTTTATTTATTTTTTTAATTTTATTTTATATTTTCAGTGTTTCAAGATTCATTGTTCATGCACCACACCCAGTGTTCCATGCAATACGTGCCCTCCTCGATACCCACCACCAGGCTCACACAACCCCCACCCCCCTCCCCTCTAATACCCTCAGTTTGTTTCTCAGAGTCCAGTCTCTCATGTTTCATCTCCCCCTCCGATTTCCCCCAATTCACCCTTCCTTTCCTTCTCCCAATGTCCTCCATGTTTTTCCTTATGCTCCACACGTAAGTGAAACCATATGATAATTGACTCTCTCTGCTTGACTTTTTTTTTAAGATTTTATTTATTTGACAGAGAGAGAAAGTAGGCAGAGAGGCAGGCAGAGAGAGAGGGGGAAGCAGGCTCCCCACTGAGCAGAGAGCCCTAAGCGGGCTCGATCCCAGGACCCTGAGATCATGACCTGAGCCGAAGGCAGAGGCTTTAACCCACTGAGCTACCCAGGCGCCCATGCTTGACTTACTTCATTCAGCATAATCTCTTCCAGTCCCGTCCATATTGATACAAAAGTTGGGTATTCATCCTTTCTGATGGAGAAAATGACTTTTATTTTAGGCATTGATTTGGGAGAATTGTGGCAGTGTAAACAAGGCTTAACTTGAGTTAAATACTTTTATCTCTGCAGTATAGTGAGGACACCAATATTGTCAAATGCTTTCTCATTTATCTAACTAATTTCTAACTCTGAATCCCTGAACATCTAGATTCCTCTATAAATTTTTACTCTAAAACAGTTCAACAGATTTTTGGATTTCCTTCATAATAGTATGGCTAGCCAGGTTTGCTTCAATAAAACTTTTCAGTGCTACACCATCATCAAAATAACATGAAGCTACCACAATGTCCAGATTTATTACACGCCACTGTAATGATTACCTCAAGAAATTTCTAGATTAGTAAATATTCTGTACTTCAAAAGTACTTAAATTCCCATCCTGTAAAATTTTTTATATATAAATTAGAAGTTACAGACCTGTTTTTCACTTTGAAGAATACTAAGTGTCAAGTAAGGTGGGAGTACTTATAACTAGTGTGCATGCCCATTTTGAGTGCGCTACTCTAGAGAATGTTTCTCCTTACTAATAAACAGCTACAGTCTACAACTGACTTGTGCTAGCTCAGTAATACAATAATATAGTAGTACATCCTTCATAGAGCTAACTTAAATATAAATTCAGATAAATCCACATCCTTGTAAAGTGATGACATTTTTCTATGTGGCTTTTCTACTTGAAACTGCCTTGGATGATAGGCAATGCATACAAGTAACAATTTCTAGACTAATGAAAAATAAATTCTTTTATTCTGTCTTATCCATACAGATGATACTAGTTTATGGGTCTGACAGTGGGGGAAGTTGAAGGACATAATAATCTCTTAATAATTACTAGATGAAGGCTTCTCATTAACCTACCATGACTGCTTTGTCCTTAGGACATGGCATTATACTCATCCTTCTAATTAGCAGTGCAGTCTTCCTCTACCACTTTAACCAGAATGGCAGGGCACTTCACACTTGCTTGGCTGAGCCATGACCCATTGCTTAGGTCTGGCCTGTTTCTTTTCCTGGGGTCACTGAGTTTATATACCTTAAAACACCATTTCCTGGTTTGTGGAAAGGAATATTTTCCTAATCATGGAACAGGCTCTAGTATAACAGTGTTAGTCTTGCTCAAGCCCAACTTCATCTTATTCCTTTAGACATAATTTTAGGATTCTTAGAGGTTAGGGTCATATCAGTTCTCTTAGTTTGTATTCCTTCAGTCTTTTTAGTCCTTTAGATTATATATAGTCTAAACAGCAAGGCTAAATCTATAATTTTAGGAAGCTGTAGTTCTTCAAAGTGAGTTTTACTTAACTGAGTTGTTTACTTTTGTTAAATAAAACTAGAAAAAAATACATATTAGGTCAAGTCTGAAGGTTGCCCAAAGGTTATCATTCTTGCTTTCTACTTAAAAATGTAGAAATCATTTCTAAAGAAGCAAATACCTTATTGCAAGCAGGGCTTGATTTAGAAAAAAAAAATGAACTAGAAATTTTTTACATAGCTTTTTACATCTGGTTTACGTTTGGGGATTGATCTCAAACTTTCTGGGCAAAAAGAAATTAGTATGTGGGACTTCATGCTGCCTAGCTCCAAACCCCATTGTTAGCCCACACTACAATGAAAATCAACATTGATTTTGTTGAATACATCACTACCCAGTGGTACACATGGTCCACCAAAATCTCTACCCTCTCCAACTGTGCCTATGCATTTTCTTTTCTTAGCAACCATTCTGAGGAAGACCACTGATCTTTGAAGTATTACCTGTATCACATGGCGTGTGAATGATATTCTAATTTTAAAAATGGGGAACTTGGACCATCAATAAATTTTAATATTTACTAAGTGTTGACAGTGCTTTTTCATAATTCTTTAGAGAGGCATTTCAGTGAAAATTTTTACAAAGGAAAGACTGTTTTTTTTTTTTTGTTTGTTTTGTTTTTTTTTTTTTTTTACCTACCTACTTATAATCATTCTTTATTCCTACATGCCTGGGAGTGGTACAGATTATTCCTAGTTGTCAAGACACTTGAAGAGAAAGAGGGGAATAAGGAGGACTCAAAAGAAGTTGCAAAGAGCCAGGAGCCTCAGAACAGAAGACAGTGAGAATGTCTCATGAGATGCCAGCATGGATAGATAATTTTTAATAAGTAAATATACTCTGCTTTGACATCATTTAAATTCTTTGGAATGTAGATGCAAGCCTGGGGGAGGTGAGACAGTGTCTCAAGATTAGATGCCCAGTGAATATTGATTTAGTTGTAGAAAAATAAAAGGAAAGTTATGACTTTTGCAAACTTAAGTTTTATACCCACTATAATTACTCTGGAGATGGCGTAATGGAAGAAGCTGAAATTGGAGAAAGAGGCTGATAAAGAAGTTCTTAAATATTTTAGGTCAAAAATGGAGAAGATGAGTTAAATTCAACAAAGTTGGAGGCAGATTCAGCATGCTCAGTGACTGGTTGGATGTAAGGAATAGGGAGAAAGAGAGGAATTAAGAATAATTTGTAGGTTATTAGAATGTTTTACTAGTTGGATTAAGATACCATTGGTTAATGGAATTAGGAGAATCAGAATAATAATTCAGTAGGAAGTTGAATGTAGGGATTTGGAGTTGAGTTAAATCTCAAGTGTAGTTATAGATTTGGGAATAATCAAGCTGTATTAAATGGTTCAAACTTGCACATACAGAACACATAATATGATAAAAGGACCAAGGACAGAATCCTGGGGTCAGGAAATCCTGGGTTCTATAAAATAAAAGGGGATTCCAAGTAAGTGAACCCAGAAGTGGAGAAGGAATAATGAAAAATAATTAGTATTGAAACAAAGAATTCCATTATGAAATCCACGGGAAGAGAGTTTCACAATTTACTGAATAGTTCATGGTGGGAGATGATTTGAGGTTGCATTGCTTTTTCCCCATGAAATATTAATTATGCAAGTCCATTGAGTTATAAGATCAACCTAACATAAATGGGTATTTTATAGATTTCTTCTGTTTAAAGAAAATTAGATAAGTGAAATTTATAATCAAATGATATCATGAGTGTTAATATTTTAATTTGTAATGGCCATGAATTCAAAGATTTTAGAACTGAACCATCACAGATAATGTATTTTTTGGTCCGTTGTCTCAGAGGGTATAAAGAAGAAATTTTAAAAGTAAAATACAGCTTTTTCAATAAATATTCATAGAGGCCAAATTATTATATGTCCAGAAAATTTTACTAGGTGCATTAAACCCAAACAAATCACAGGAATACTGTTTTATTTTAGTGTTTCTAGAAGTAAATGATAATATCCAAGAGATGACAGTATATTTCTCTGAGTTAAAACTAGTCTAGATGGAATGATGGCATTTGTAAAACACAGTCATGATTATGCTTTCACCTTTTCTTTTGGCTCTCTTGGTACATTTTGGCCTGTGACTTGGGTAAACATCGAAGGCATGGTTATCAAATTTATGGATTATCTAAAGTAAAGTAACAGACTGAAGTTTTACAAAATACCCTCAGATTAGAAGGAAGTTACCATGTAACAAGAAGAAAATTAATAAGGATGCACAGGGTCCTGTACTTGGGCCACAATAATGAACTGCACAAGTAAAGAATAAGGAAGATTAAAAAAAAAAAAAAAGAATAAGGAAGATACATCTAGATCCAGCCAAAAAAATTTCAAGTTTTATGCAACAGTAAGCTCAGTGTAAGTCAACAGTTTGATGTGACTATTAAAAAGGCAATGGCAATTGTTGGCCACTTTAATATAAACATATTACCTGAGTCATTGTTTTAGAAATATGGCCAATGGCATCAAAATCACCTGGAAGATTTTTTAAGTGTGCATTCCAGGATCCAATAAGTGAATCACTGAAACAGAATCTGTAAGGTAGGGACCAGAAATCTGCATTTAAAAAACCTCCCTAGGCAGTTCTTGTGCAAATTAAACTTTAATAACCAAAGAAATTGACTAGGGGCAATTATGGTACTATTTTGTTTTATACTATTTTATCACTCCAGGATAATTGTGTTCTATTCTTGTGCTTATACTTTAAAAGAAATGTGAAATGTAGGCTGCATTCAGGAAAAAAGCCTCAGGAAAATAGGGAACTGAATCATGTCCATGAGGAGTATATGGAGAGAGTAGAACATTTTTGCTTACATGAGAGAAGACTTAGAGGGCTTCACAGACTTGTTATGTGACTGAATAATTAAGTAAATTATAGCTGTTCATTTGGCTGTTATTCATGAATATCTATTAAATATCCATTACTGTTAGCAGTTAACAGGTATGTTGGAAAGATCGATTATCAACATTGGAAAATGTCACATAGTAACAGAAAGATAAAGGTATAGAATTGCACAAATAATTTGACTACACATAAGTAAACGTGCATTAAAGAATATCAAAAGAAAATACACCAAAGTGACAGATGGTTTTGTTTAGATGTTATTATAATCTTTTTTTGCAAAATATTCTCATTTTTGAGTATTTTCTCATATAGTTAAGTAACTTTTTGACATTAGTAAAAATAGGAAATTACCAGTTACCTCAAAGAATAAAGTATACTCCAGATGATAAACAGTAATCCTGATCTTTTGTCATCTAGGCAGTGACAAGGAATGATGATATTAAAGGAACCAGAAGTCAGTTCAGTCTGGATTGAGGGAAAACGATTTCTGAATCTCAAAAGACTGTCATAAAATTCAATTATTATATGTTTTAAGTTTTACTTTTAAAACTTTATTGAAACAAATGCAGTTAATACTTGTTTTACTCCATATGCATTAAGCACCTGCTATTTACTCAGAATACGCATAAAGCTTCTTGCTACATTAATGTAAGTTTCTAAGTTTATGGATTAAAGAAATAGCATTCTAAACCTTAAGTTGTGTGTTTAGATATAGGACTGAGTAAAATGCTGTTTAGAAAAAACAAAATCTGACAATTGAAGAGGCAACTCTATGTTATAATGAAGAAAACTGCTTTCCGTTGCCTGGATGTCATCATTGCCATTGCGTTCCTTAGCACAGCCATTCCGAGGCCCTCTGTCGCTAAAACTTTCAGTGTGAGAGAGGGTGGTTCTGTCATTTGGCAGGACCCCACCTGATTGCATTTAGTATTTCTCCTTCTAACTAAGGTCTTAGCCATTTCCACTCAGAAAAATGATGCAGCAGTAAATTTTGACTCCATGGAATGATTGCTGTTTGTACTAACACATTATTTATTATCTTTGAATATATGACTATTGCAGTTGGTTCATCTGAAATTTTAACAGGTTATTTTTTCAATTCAAAATCACATTGAAAAGTAGAGAGAAAATTGCCACAGTTGAACGTTTGCAGGTGAAGAACCACTTTTTTTCCAATTAAATAATGTTTTATTATAAATTCACTGTGTGTTAAGAGTGCCATTTTTATAGTGTATCTGGGCAGGATATAACATCTAGAGCTGTAATAATAGCTTTCGCTGTCATAAAAGCAATTAAACCCATATTAATACTTAGATTTTCATACTATTAAGCTCATATTAATATTACTGTACAATATCAGAGCTCTACTGGTTGTAAAATACATGGGGATTTTTTGTTCATTCTTTTACCTACCTTATGGTGTGTGATATTTGATTAGGAGCAAGAAAAATATGGGAAAATAAAGGTAATGGCCCTTTTTATATGACAGTTTTCAGTTGCTAGAGTCTCTAATTGTATCTTGAATCCTCTTTCATATCACAATATAGAATAATATTATGTTATTTACCAACTTCATATCTTATTAACTATTTTTTAAACATAATTAACCATATTGTAGACTTAGTAATTTTTTAAATAAATTTTTGTTTATTGGTTTTATATTTTCTGTTTGCCCATTTTGGAATTACAAATATTTTTTTACATTTCTAAAATAAAATTTACTTTGATAACTATAATTTTCACTATAGTCAGTTCAGTGCATTTTGGAGAACTTTGGTAATTTTTACAGTCATTGTAACACTTATTCTGGTAAGAATATTACATCATACCCATTCTTTATCTTAAGGCAGTTTGTAATATCTATTTATAAGAGTTTGTGTTCTTCAAAAGTCATAACATGAAGAATTCCTTCCAGAGAAACCTCTATTCCAATAAAATAATGAAGAAAAAAAATCCTGCATATTTAATGACATGGAACTATTGTCAAGATTGTACTTTTCTTTCTTTACTGGGCATATTTATAGGCAGTTCAATTTGCAGTAAACTATGTTGCTTTAGTTATAGTCATTACAATTTCCTTTTCATGAAGTTTCTAAATTAAATGTAATTGTTTAAATTCCCCCACCCCTGTAAAAAAAAAAAATTGCAGCGGAATCTTGTTAAAGTCATCAAAATGGGAGATTTCTCCTAGTGCAGTGAGAGAGAATTCTCTCTCTTAGTCTGTGTGTTTAGGCCACCTGTTTTTGCTAATTGTCCTTTATGAAGATTAGGTTCCCACCATCCCTCTCAGGGCCTGGGAGAAAGGGCCCTGACATTCTTCATGATTACATTTCAAAGAAATGGCTCAGAGGTCCTTGAAAGACATTTCTTGGGTTTTAGAAGATAGATCTCAAGAAGACAAAGAAATGATTTACAATTGCAAGTTTGCTCTAAGAAAAGGGAGGTTGGGGACCTATAGTCAAGTATTGGTTGGAACCAAGAGTAGATTCCTTTTGCAGTGTTGAGCTTTCTCAGAGAGGAACTTAAGGGAGTAGGGTTTTCGTCTTAGGGCTGTGGCCTTGAGCTCTTAGAAATGATACTAATACTTGTTTGAGTCTCTTAGTATGGGGGGTGGTGGATGAAATGCTTTGTGCTGAAATTTGCAGTTTTTATAGGCTGAGGTTAAGGCCTAATTGAAAAGATTGCTCTGAGGAGACTGACTAAAGTTTGGTTGAGTTGAGTCTTCGTCATCCCTTCCCCTGATCTTGGGGCAGTTGTCCACAAGCAATGGCTTATATCTGTGAAGATAAATTTGGTAAATGTTTTACTTTTTTGAACTTACAGTTGCAATTTAAACACCTAAATTAAAGATATAAAGTTTGAATTTAGACCAAAATATTTGGTTATATTCTGTGAGGTTCTCCCCAAATGTATGTAATTACAGTGCAAGTCTGGCCATATATATTAGTGTTATTTACAGCATTGTCAACTTCATTTTGCATGACAGATGCATTGGATTCTACATTCAGACTACACAGTTTCAAAAACTGACTCCACCTCTTATCAGTTGTATGTCTTGTCAAGTTGAGTAAACTGTTAAAGCTCCAGTTTCCTCATCTCTAATATGGGTGTTGTAATAAATAGTAGCTATTGATGAGTACTGGATGTTATATGCAACTAATGAATCATTGAACACTACATCAAAAACTAATGATGTACTATATGCTGGCTAACTGAACATAATAAAAAAATAGTAGCTATTGTATAATGTTACTGTAAAGATTAAATGATACAAGTGTCTGGCATAATACCTGGCAAGAAATCAATAAATGTTAGTTTCTATAAATTTTGTTAGGTATTACTAGTATTGAATAACTATAAGTAGAGAGAGAAATTACCAGATTCATATCATTAACTTATTAAAAACTAGTGGCAGTGAGAGATTTCAAATTTTTATTTTCATTTCCTCTATCATTTGCTCTGTATATTTGCTGATCTTAGCCCATTTTCCTTTCTTTGTTATTTCCTCTCTGTGAAGGATAATTACTTGAAAATGTGTCATATTTAAAAGTAAAACATTTGTCAGTTAAATATGAATTTTGTTGTTGTTGTTTTTTTTTGAAGAGCAGGTGATACTCTCTTTTGTTCTAATTTCTGTCTCGATCAGCTTGAAAAAGCATATGTTTGGGTGTTTCCTGTGATTGATATTTCTACCTAATATTCTCTCAAGACCTGTATCGACCTCCAGGGTTATATTTATTTTTTTGCTAACAAGAACAGAGTTAAGAAATATGGTTAAATCACCTGAGAAAGGAGACTTTTGAAAATATACAACCTACATATGGACTGATGTTTATTTTAAATTATTATCAAACAAAGTTTAAGAAGACAGGTAATTTTGATACTGTTAAGTCTTGGGGTCAGAGCAGATTGATTGCCTACATTTTCCAAACTTTTTACCAAGTGATGTTAGATTTGTATTTAATACCCAACTGTAATTATTTTATTTCCTTTCTAGAGAAATAATAATGACAGTAATTACGTTGTTTCCTCTGAGTAAAATATAATTGGGCAGATTTTCACATGAATTATCTCCTTATATTGTTACAAAAGTCTCATGAGGTAAATAGAATATACTTTATCTCTGAAGAAAACAATAGGCTGTACATATGTAAGTATGTGTTTGTACCCCATTTTATTACCATGTGACTAGATCTATTCCTCCAAAGATATATGGAGTAAAAAGATTTTTAAAAATATATGTGAAAATCGATAGGAATATTGATTTAAAAAATGAGGTGAAAGTAGTGGTGAGTTAATACACAAATTATAAGTCATAAGGTCCTACAAACTTTATTTCAGATTGGCCTATATGTGTTTAACCTAATACATACATAATTAGGTGAATCAGAGACTACTTTACCTAAATTTTTTCTTAAATTTAGATAATATCTAAACTGACAAAATTCCTTAGCTTTCCCACCTTTGACCCCAATGGGCCAGAAATGCATTTTTATGCAATTTTGCTTGTTTTCAGTTTTGAAAGTGGGAATGGTATATAGTTAAATTTGAAATTTTGTTTTGAAAGTGGAAGTTTTAATGTAGTTTGTATTTTCTAAAATCCAAGAAGCAGGAGATGGCATAAACCACTTCCTGGAATAAACTTAGAATCACGGAGATTGTTTTCAAGTTACCGGAAATAAAATAAAAATAATTGAGATTGAAGTTATCTGCAAAAAAGAACAAGCGTGCTTTTCATTTTGCCATATCCTGGGTCATGAAGACAAAGTGAATGGGTCATTAAAGGTCCAAACTGTTTGAAAACTATGCTCTTAGTCAAAAATCTAAACTTTGACTATGTTTGTCTGCTTTCTAACTCAATTTAAAGTAGATAGAGCAATGATCTTTTTTTTTTTATTTTTCTTGTACTATGTAGCATTCCATTACATTTGGCTAATGCTGTGTCAAGAAATGCCACTGAATTCAATGGATAAATATGTTATCCTCATATCTTTCTTATGATTTCTAGTCTGGCTTCTTAAAAGAACCCTTGTATCTATATATCTATATCTATGTCTATATATCTATACCTTACATCAACTGACAAATCATGGATGTATGAAGGCAGTGGTTCATGTTGAAAAGAGTAGTCAACTACTAACATGTTACAAATGAGTAGAGATGTTCATATTAAAGCAAAACTTCCTGTCAACACAGAAGGAGCAATATAATTTTAAAAAACAGTTAAAATAGCTTAAGAATACAAAACTTGTATGAAATAAATATATACGTATTTATGAATATTGATCAAACTGGCTATTTTCTTCTGATTTAAAATCCCATTTTCCCCCTTTGGAAATTCAAGGGAGACATTTACTTGCCTTTCGGTGGACTATTAAGCTTGATATTGGTTTACATATGATATAAAGTAAATATATATCTAATATAAGCTGGAGGGATATGTATTGCAAGATTAGACAGGATATGAGCAGAATCATGAAAATAAGATTCAGGTTAGAAATCTTGTGCCTTGATTGCAGTATATCAGTGGTGACTAGGACAATAGATTTCCAAATTCCTGATGAAGTAACTCTCTCAGAACTGGTGAAAAGCCTTCCAGCGGACTCAGTCAATCCAAAGCCTTAAAATAAAAACCTAAAATCAATCTGCCAGTGAGTAACAGAGCCTTAGGAAACAGTACTGAGCACAAAGAGCAAGAACCCATTGATTTTTAGAATCCTTTTCTGTTAGTTAGAGATTTAAAAGTCCTGGCTAATGTTTCTCCATTAGTACTTCTCAGAGGATAGGAAGAATACATTAAAAATTCTAAGCAAGAGGAAGGTCTAGAGATGGAGTAATGTGTCTGTAGTAGTCATCTCCCATTAGACATCCAAATATTTTCTGGTCCATTTCCTGCTTTAGAACAAAGTATTTCTCATCATTCCCATTTTACAGGTGAGAACATTGAAGTTCTGAAATGTTAAATCATTTAACAGTGAGGAAAAAATGAAACTAGTAGCACAGCCTGTTCCAGTTGCCTTCTAATCAGAACTCTTTCCCAGACACTACGTTGTTGAAATGCTGAAAAGTTGTCTATTTTTGTCATTGCTTTGATCTAAGATGCAGTGGGTTGAGGTAACCATACTCTCCATGACACTTAATCTCTGTTAGTCTGTTCAATGTCTCTCTGACTGTGCATATATATTCCCTTTTATCCCCATGTACACCTTCTGTTTTACTTCTTCTGCTCAGTACAACCATTGTTGTTTAAGGTCTGTCTTTTTTATTGTAATGGCGTTCTTTCAAAATGCGAATTGTTTTCCATTTGTGAATTATCATTTCTGTAAAATACATGCTGTTAATATTTCATTTTTCATCTCTTTTTCACTGTGTGCTCTTATTTGTTAGACTCGACGTTGCTAGGTATACATCTACTCTACACCTTCTAACTTTATGATGTGTGTACATACTGAACCTTTGTAACAATAAGAAAAACTAATTTCCTGGCTCTCTGTTTCTTTGCCAGATAACCCGTTGGCTAGGTGCTCTCACACAGGCATAATACATCTGTACATATCCGCAGTGAGGGCCAGGGTTGTATATCTAGCACATTTTATCTATTTCTTTCTCATTGACAGATACCTGGTTCCTTCCAACTCCCACCATTACAAATCACACTGTAACAAATACCCTGGTATATATGTCTTATGGACCTGTGTGAAAATTTCTCTGGGATAAATGCCAATTGTAGAATTGCTGTGTCAAAGGGTATGTATATACTTAATTCGACTAAGTGGTAACAGATGGCTAGGCAGATTGCTGCTGCTGTCTACACTACCTCCAGCAGAGCACCAAGGCTCCTATGTCACCATATCTACGTGGTTCTTTTAATATTTCATATATTCTTACCTTGTCTACCTAGTTGTATTAAAGGAAGGGATGATGCCTCGTACTTCTTAAGTGGCCCAGATTTGGAATCCTAGTAATTATAAACTGGCAGTGATTATACTTTAATCCTAGCAGGTGAAAATCAACCAACATTCAAAGTGGTTCCTATTAACTGGATGTCTTGTTAGGTACAATTGGTGTTTAGTTAATATTTTAGAGTTAAGCTATGTTATCCATCAAACCCAAATTAGGCTTGTGAAACTTCAGTGTGGTTTTATCTGGTATGTGTCCTTTATTCCATCCAACTAAATATAATGATTTAGTTTTACACATTATTTGTTTTGTAACTAAGAATTAAAATGGTGAAGATAAATAGAATGCTTCTAAATTTGTTTATTATGAATGTCACGGATCATGAGGAATTATTGCTGCAGTTCAGGAAGTTAGTATAATAGAAATGGTAATGCTCTTCTTACAGAATTTGTTTTCACTCTGTGCTCAAAAGTCTGACTCTTATAATAAAGAGATCTTCCCAGTGATCTGAAAATGTTTTAGATATCTCTTGAGATAAGTTCAAAGTGCATGATTTAAATGTGCTTTGATTCTTTTCTGAAATAAGTCAGAGAAAGACAAATACTGTATGATTTCACTCATGTGGACTTTAAGAAACAAACCAAATGAGCAAAGGGGTAAAAAACAGAGAGAGAGAGAGAGAGAGAAAGAGAGAGAGAGAAAGAGGCGAACCAAGAAACAGATTCTTAACTATGATGGTTACCAGAGGGGAGGTGAGTGGGGGGAGGAGTTAAATAGGTGATGGAGATTAAGGAGCACACTTGTAATGAGCACCGCGTGATGTATGGAAGTGTTGAATCACTATATTGTACACCTGAAACTAATGTTATACTGTATGTTAACTAGAATTTAAAAAAAAACTTTTTAAAAATGTGCTTTTTGATATTTTGATCTGTTCATTTGATTTACTCTTGAATCATTTGCCTTCCTTAAATAAGTGACATTGATCTAACTACAGACATTTGCAGAAAAGCATGTATTTAGTTATGTTATCACAAAGAGTATAATGTTAATGAGTGACTCTGGTCCACTCACTGTGTGTTTGAATTGTCTTTTCTCCAAGGCCAGATGATAAAATTTTATTTCAGGCATGGCGTCAGAGCTGTGCTTCCTTTGTTCTTTACAGTAGTTCTGGCTGAATAGCAGGAACTCAGTAAACTTAGCTGACTAATTTTTAAAAACTCTTCTACTATTCTTTGACTCTAAATAGAAACTGGTTTTTTTTTTCCAGCTCTTTATGGAAACCAGATATTCATTGAATGCTTTGCTACATCTCAGCTTTGCACTTGTGTGTGTGCATTCTGCTTTGATGCCATCTGTTGTCTTGTTTTCCGTGTTCGCCTGTTTATATTGGTGAAGAATATAAACTGAGAGCAATAGATTAGTTGTATTCCATCCATAACAAGTTTTCTATTTTTGATGCCTTGCCAAACACACATACACACAGACGCATAAATCTTTAATGAATGAATGTCACATTCTCCTTTTTTAAATCTATGTAACTAATTTTAGTAGCTCTTTTTGGATGAGAATGGGTACAGGGCTGAGGTAAAGACAAAAACTGAGCGAAACCATAATAAATTGTTTAGAGTCTCACTCTTCCCAAATTATCCATTTGATGCTATTGACATAAAGAATTTCTGTGTTCCAAAGAATCAATGGCATTCTATTTGCATGTTGCTTACACTTGGCCATGAGTGTGCTTAAAAATATGACCATAAAATTTATTATATATTCCAGAGCATTTTTTACCCTATTAATAATTTTGTTGACTCTAGCGATAAAGTAAGACATAGTTGACCCCCTCAGGATGCCTCAAGAAGAGTGACTTTTAAATTTCTTATCACCATGATGCCTTAGGGATTAGAAGGGCTCTATCCTTGATGCAGAAACATTGCAATGCACCTGAAAAACGGCCAAGGTGGTGAGAAAAAAAATGTATAAACAGAAGACGTAAAGCCTATATGTTGCTGAACTGGGGATAAAAATGATGATTCACAAGCAGGGAGTGTGCAAAGTAGAGATGGAATACTTAATCTATCTGGGGCTTGATCTCATCAAGCAAACATTGAGAATTTTAATATGAAATTTTGGAAGAAATGAACCATTAAAATAGTGGTGGGTGTTGTTCTTGCCTTTCTGGTTTCCCTGATCTCTGAATATTGACATGCTCGGGCTTCACCCTTTGTGCCTTGGGTCTTTCTGTTCTTCTCTAAGCTGCCACTTTTGTATTCTCAGAAAATTCTTATGACCTTAAATGAAGCATCCATATACTGATGACCCCCCCAAATTTACAGCTGTAGCCCAAACCATTTCAGTTAATCTCGGACTTGAATATCCAACTTCTTACTCAACATCTCAAATATGAAGGAGGTGATAATTCATTCTTCATAAATAAGAACTTCACCCTATGCTTGCTCAGGCTGAATACTTTGGAGTTATCCTCACTTCTGTCCTCTTTTCCATCCCAACTCTAATCAGCTTGACCATTGAAGTATATCCAGAATTAAATAATTTCCAATCACTAATTACTCATCTTCATTACTATTGTTATCTCTTGTCCCAGCTGATGCACTGGCCTCCCAAGTTATCCGAAAATCAGTGCTCCCTATCCATGCGTCAAACTATCTAGTCTTCATACAGTAGCCAGGACACTTCTCATAAAGCAAAGACTAGAAAATGTCATTGTTTGGGGTCCAACTTTGCAGTGGCTCCTATTTCACTCATAGCAAGCTAGATTTCTTACCTCATCCGTTATTCTCATCTGCATTCAAACCACTTGAGGCAGAAATCTTCCACAGGTAGTTATGTGCTTGTATTGGGGCATTGACACTGTTTGTTCTCTCTCCTCTGTAAGCTCTCCTTCCACTTATCCCCAAATTAACTGCTTCATCTTAAATCTTTGCTTGATCATCTCCCTCTCAGTGAAGCCAATGTTATCCCTGTCTTCTATCCCAGCACAGCACTTACCCAGCCCCACTGTAATTTTCTTTGGTCTGTATCATTTATCATCCTTACATATACACTGCACTTGGTTTCTTTTAATGTTTATATTACATTCCTCCAACAGGAATAGAGCTCCATAAGTGCAGAAATCATTATCATTTTTGTTTATAGATAATTCCAAAATACCTAGAACAGTATTTATTAGATGCCAAGTAAATATTTGTGGTATGATACCAAAAGTGGAGAAATTCAGTGACATCAAGTAAGTGAATTACCTTCCTTGTGTCTCAAGTTGCACAAATTGAGGGGACTAAATAAAATGGTCTCTACAGGTCAGCCAATGCAAATATGAGCATCTTTTGTGGATCAAGATTCAGAAATCAAAAAGTGAGAAAAAAAATGAAATATAGGGCATATTTGACCATGGCTTGATATTTCATTGTTATAAAAATTGTTATTAATATCATTATGTGTAATAATTATATGTTGGTAAATTTTTCAGGAGCATATCTCTTTGGGATGCAAATGAAGTATTTAGAGATGAACTAATATGAGATCTGGAATTTCCATTAAAATACTCTAGGAAAAAATAAATTAAAAGGAATAAATCAAACACAACTGGCCAAAGATTGATGGTGACTGATGTGGGATGATAGGCACATGGGGTTTCTTATACTATTCTCTCTAATTTTATGTATATTTTAATTTTTTATTTTATTTTTTTATTAAAAAATGGTCTCTTAAAACCCTTTCTACTCAAAGTATCTTTTATTGGATCCATAATTCTGTATGTAGATCATTTGTATCACAGGTATTAAAAGGCTTATTGGTATCTCTAGAACAAATAAAGATCATTCCACAATAACATAAAAAATATAAAGGAAGACATAAAGACAGAAAATTCAATATAATGTCACTTATAAACCAAACTTAGCTTTCAACTGTAAAAAGTGTTATTTTTCAAAACTGAGGTCCATTAAAAACTTTTAGCCAAATTTCCATTCATTGTGAATAATTAACACAAATAATTGAGTAAATTATGTCTGTCCATTTAGTCATTGTACAAATGGATATCCCATAACTCCATTAGCAGAATGGAGCATAAAATTTTTTAAAGCGATCCTCACAAAATATATTTAATAGTAGTAAGTCGCAATTTGTTTTTTTATTATGTTAGTCACCATACATCATTAGTTTTTGATGTAGTGTTCCAAGATTCATTGTTTACATATAACACCCAGTGCTCCATGCAATATGTGCCCTCTTTAATACCCATGACCAGGCTCACCCATCCCCCTACCCCCTTCCCCTCTAAAACTGTCAGTTTGTTTGTCCACAGTCTCTCATGGTTTGTCTCCCCCTCTGATTTCCCCCAATTCACTTTTCCTTTCCTTCTCCTAATGTCCTCCATGTTATTCCTTATGTTCCACAAGTAAGTGAAACCATATGATAATTGACTTTCTCTGCTTGACTTATTTCACTCAGCATAATCTCCCGTCCCATCCATGTTGATGCAAAAGTTGGGTATTCATCCTTTCTGATGGCTGAGTATTCCATTGTATATATGGACCACATCTTTATCCATTCGTCTGTTGAGGGGCATCTCGGCTCTTTCCATAGTTAGGCTATTGTGGACATTGCTGCTATGAACATTGGGGTACATATGGTGTTTGATATTTTCAGGTATATATCCCCTCAACCACTTCTCACCAGAATGACTAGGAGGAGGAACCCCCCAAAGAGGAAAAATTCAGAGACTGTGACCTCTGCCACAGAACTATTAGATATGGACATAAGCAAGATGTCAGAAATAGAATTCAGGGGAACAGTTATCCAGACAATGGCTAGGTTGAAGAAAACAATTAGTGGCAACATAGAATCTCTAAGGGCAGAAGTGAGAGCTGATCTGGCAGAACTTAAAAATGCTGTCAGTAAGGTCCAATCTAACCTAAATACTCTAACAGCTGGGGTAAATGAGGCAGAAAATCAAATTAGTGATCTAGAAGACAAACTGATAGAAAAGAAGGATCAGGAGGAGGCCTGGAAAAAATAGCCTAGAAGCCATGAAAACAGAATTAGAGAAATAAATGACACCATGAAATGTTCCAATGTCAGAATTATTGGGACCCCTGAGGGGGTGGAGAGAGAGAGAGAACTAGAAGATATAGTTGAGTAAATCCTAGCTGAGAATTTCCCTAATCTGGGCAATGGAACAAGTGTTTGTGTCCTAGAGGCAGAGAGGACACCCCCCAAGATCAAAGAGGGTAGAAAGGCTTCCAGGCATGTGATTGTGAAATCTGCAAATCGTAAATACAGAGAAAATGTCTTAAGGGCAGCTAGGGGGAAGAGATTCCTTACGTGCAGAGGGAGGAACATCAGAATAACCTCAGACCTGTCCACAGAAACCTGGCAAGCCAGAAAGGGCTGGCAAGACATATTCAGGGAACTAAATGAGAAGAACATGCAGCCAAGAATAAGTCACAATTTGAACAATAAACTAATTTTTTAAACTATATGTTACTGTATGTATCATTAAAAATATAAATACTGAAGACTATCACAATTTTCCAAAGAAGGATTCTTTTTTTTTAAAGTTTTTATTTATTTATTTGACAGAGAGAGAGAGAGAGAGAGAGAGATCACAAGTAGGCAGAGAGAGAGGGGGAAGCAGGCTCCCCGCTGAGCAGAGAGCCAAATGTAGGGCTCGATCCCAGGACCCTGGGATCATGGCCTGAGCCGAAGGCAGAGGCTTTAACCCACTGAGCCACCTAGGCACCCCCCAAAGAAGGATTCTTATTTATTATTTATCTTCCATATGTATATATATAGAGATGTGTAAACATAAATTGTGTAAGTAGATAGGTTAGACATAGATTGTGTAGTAAATAACATATAGGTATATAATTGTGTAATCAAGTGATGAAATACCATTAGGTGGATAAATTCTGAATCATGAGTCATTTTGATGATAAAACATAGAGGAGAAAGAGATGAGATCATGGATATAACTTTTTAAAAAATGGTCTCATCCCATAAAATGCAGAGATGCAGAACATTATAAATAGGACAGTTAGGTGAAGGAAAAAAAATGTTTGGGATTTGGTATAAGGGCAAGATATTCTTTTTTTTTATATTAACATATAATGTATTATTTGTTTCAGGGTACAGGTCTGTGATTCATCAGTCTTACACAATTCACAGCACTCACCAGAGCACATACCCTCCCCAATGTCCATCATCCAGCCTCCCCTATCCCCCCCCCCAGCAACCCTCAGTTTGTTTCCTGAGATTAAGAGTCTCTTATGGTTTGTCTCCCTCTCTAGTTTCATCTTGTTTCATTTTTCCCTCTCTTCCCCTATGATCCTCTGTCTTGTTTCTCAAATTCCTCATATCAGTGAGATCCTATGATAATTGTCTTTCTCTGATTGACTTATTTCGCTTAGCGTAATACCCTCTAGTTCCATCCACGTCATTGTAAATGGCAAGATTTCATATTTTTTGATGGCCGCATGATATTCCATTGTATATGTATAGCACATCTTAAGGGCAAGGTATTCTTATTGATCTTTCAAAATCTAGGGAAAGTGATAAGAAAAAGGCAACTGAGTAGTTTAACCATGATTCCGTGAGGCTGCTCGCTCTTGATGTGAGGAAAACATTCTGATATGGAGGAGCAAAATTAAATCAGAAAAACCATAGAGATGGTGACTAGCTTGTGTGTGTGTGTGTGACCAGCTTTTTATTTTTATATATTTTTTATATTGCCATCTTTGTTTCCTGGTTTCAAACTTTTTTGTTCTTGGTATTTTGTTTTTTACTTATGTTTTGTGAGTTGTATTTTTTTAAATAATCTTTCGAAAGTTTTTGAAGCTTGATCTTGTCCATTCCCCACCTGGACCACACTAAATGCTATCTCCTGGTCCCTTCTTTTATCTCCAAGTATGGATTAAATCCCACATTGTCACCTGAGGTCAACTAGAGAGGGTCACCTCCTCCTTAAACATGAATTCTCTCAACAAGTATGTTGTGCTTTTTTCTTTGTATTTTCTAAAGCAGTCTTTTTCATACTTTTTAAATATCTCTATACATTTACCAAACTGCTACATATATAAATGGTACCCCCCTGGAGTTGTGCAGTGCTTAGCTCACACATTCTTACACAACATCTGCAATGCAAACATAAGTTGCCTGAGCCACCACTTATTTCTTCCTACCTTGTCAGGGAAGAACCCCAACCTCAAGAGGATGGAAATATGTAACATGACTCCAAACAAGAGGACTAAACAAACATGAGATTGGCTTGTTATAATTCTATAGGTGTTGAAAGTGGAGAGTGTGATTCAGCATGTTAGAGCATGACTGTTTAATACTCAAAGTACAGCAAATAGCAGGAACATAAACATGGTAGCACCAGTTCCTGTGCCCCAACTACCATAATGTGACACAGTAGGCCAAGGGGCCAATGCACATATTGGATTACACCACAGTTGAGGAAACCAGGGCCAAGGGCTCAGCACCTTTGTAACAAACAACAAGATAATCCCTTCCGCTGAGGAACAAACAGTTCCATGTTAGTCAAGTTTTGGTCACTTTCACCTAATTAATTGCTTACAAAGGGGACGGTGATGCGTTGCAATTTGGCACACTGAACAAGGACTTGTATAGATGGGTGTTGCCCGCGGACACTGCCCTTCCCAGCAAACCTATAATGCACTATGGTGGTGTTTCATTTATTCCATTTTGAGAAAATGCTGGTCAGGACCAAGTCAGTTGATTTCGTGACCCAGTAATAGATAGAACTCACAGTTTGAAAAATCACTGCCTCACGTCCCTAGCAAATGCCTCGCAGATTCTGATTAAACAAGCCACTGTTAAACACCAAATATTTGCCAGAGAGTGTGTTCAATGCTCAGTAGGCAGTGTTTTATAGCAGAAGGATCGTGTGTTTTTATGCCAACAGTAGTTTAAGTCCCCATTTTGCTACTTATTTAGTCTTTGTTTAGTACTTTTTTATTTGCTTATTTTATTCTTGTGAAGCTAAAACATGTTATTCTAGGTAAAGTACCTTGTAAAATGCCAGGTAAGTGCCAAGTATTAAACAATATGACTTTCATGGATTTCTTTGCAGTGAAAAATTATATCCAAGTTAGAGAAGAAAATATTGAAGAGCTACTCTCTGAAATTGCATGAAAATTGAAATTATTGACTGAACTCTTGAACTTAGAAAACACAAATCATGTATATCCAGAATTTACTCATTTTTAACACATACACACACACACACACACGCACAATGTGCTAGCCAGTTAATGGAATGTAAAATAGATTTGAAGCCCAGTGAAGCAAAAATCAAAGAAAGCCAAACAAAACAACTCTGGATTTTTAAAACTTAGTGTTGCCTTATATCTTACATGCAGCTTTGAAATTTTGCATGATTAATATTACTTGCTTTTCAATAACTTTATAGTTAAAGTCTTTAAAAACAAAGTTAGTCAAAATACTATATTTGCTTTTCTTTGTATATAAATGAATCTCATTTGTCTCCTCTACCATTTGAGCACCATGAGAAAGTGCAATAAATATGCAGTTGCTTTTAAAATGCAAGATCATGTTGGATTGTACTTGAACTATTATCTAATAAAATCTTTTTGGTATTGCAAATTTTTATGTGAATATTAACCTGGATACACCTGGCTATAATTTTTTATTGTGTATTGTTTGGCTTAAGTAGTGCACTGTCTTTGTTGTCATTTATAAAAGATTATGCTAGCTTATTTTACTAGTCTTTGGAAAAACATGGAAGCTTAAAATACTTAAAATAGTTATTTTCTCTCATCTTCTAAGTAAGGCATATCCAAACATGACAAAGTAAAACCCTTCTTGATATTAAATCTTGCTAAGAAATACTTAAAGCATTATTTGGGGGTTACTATGCAACAGGATTTAAGCAATTAAGTCCTGCTGCTATATTCAATGTGTTTGTGGTCTTAAGTATTAAAAACCCAGAAACATAAACCTAACATGTTGACTACTACCTAAAGTGAAGATCATTATAAAAATCGTTCAGACAAAAAGTTTTCATTATTTAAAGAAAACAGTTATATACAACTCTGTATTCACTTTTTAAACTTGGTTTATTCATCTTTATTCAAGAAGCAGTGTTGATGTCAAACAAGGCAAAGAATATTGAAGAATGTTAAGGAAAATATGATTTAGCATTAGTAGTCATGCTAATGTCATCAGACTATAAAATCTTAACATTCCTTCTCTTCAGTCACTTAAAAATAAATCATTTAATGACAAAAGTACATATTTTAGCAGTCTGGGATTTTATATGGAAGAAATATTGATTTGACATTCCATCTGTATGCCACCTCACATACTTCTAATATTTCTGAGTAGACATGAAATTATTTTGAACCTACTAAAATGGACATGGGTGACAGTTGATTATATGAAATACAGTCTTTGAGTCAACCTGTGACAATTTTAATGGCCTGTAGCATGATACATTTTCAATGGAAACTAAGCCCTATAGCCTATCAGAGTCAGAACATATATTAGAAATAATTTAGTTCATACCCCTTGGTTAATAGATAAGAAAACTGGGAAATGAGTGAAATGGCCAAAGTCTCCCGACTAGCTATTGAGAGACCTGAGATTTAAATCTAGATAAAGCATTTATTCCCCTATGCAAGTAAGCATTATTTAAATCACTGTTTTATGTATTTACACACAGAACATATGAATATTCTGCAAATATTTTCAGACACCTACAATGTGCCATGTCTTGTGCTAGGTCCTGGAGATAAAAATAGAAAAGACAGGGGCACCTGGGTAGCTCAGTTGGTTAAGAAGACGACTCTGGATTTCAGCTTCACTCATGGTCTCAGGGCATGGGATTGGCCCCTGCGTCAGGCTTTGTGCTCAGCACAGAATCCGCTTGCCCCTCTACCCTCTTCTCCCCTCATCTCTCTCTTGTGCATGCTCTCTCTCTCTCTGTCTAAAATAAATAAATAAAATCTTTTTAAAAAACTAGAAAAAAAAAGGGTCTGCCACCTAGAGAGATTGTGATTTAGCAAGGGAGAGCATTACTAACAGAAGCAGAAAATGACATTATAATGGTAGAGTGTGGTAATGGTTGTTCTAAAATTCATTGCAGGGTCCTGGGATTGTCCTCAGTACTTTTGATTGGTGGACAAGGTGGAGGTCTCACTTGAATTACATTTTGAGTTGTGTCCTTTCTTAACTGCACTGTTACCTCTTAAATGATCTTCCCACTTTCATTTTGATCATCTTCCAGATCTGTCTTCAACTATTGTTGCCTGGTCAGTCTTTCTAAAATCTGAAATCTGATCAGCGTGCTTGCCTGCATAAGAGCTTTTACTAGTCATCGTGTCTTCAAAACAAAGTTCAAATTCATTTTCTTAGAATGAGACCTTCTGTGATCTGGCTTCGGTCAGTCACCCATGCCTTACTTCCTGCTACTCTTCTAGAAATACCCTTTGATTCAGCAGCATACCACTACTTACTGTTACCTATGGGTATTAGATGGACAAAGTTGGGAGCAATCTAGGCTGAAGGCCACCATTAATTCAGTGAAGTTGGATGCAAACTAATCTTTAGAAAGGGAGGAAAAGTGACAGTGTAGGAGGCCTGTGGGAGAAGTGAAAGTTGATGGTAGTGACCGAGATGATAGGGAGATGAGATCTCCAGGACTGTTATTTATTGCTAATATGCAGTTTGTGTTGAGTTCTTTATTTCTCTAATCCTTTATGGTCCATCCTTGTTTTAGCTTGAAAACTTAAAGAGTTTTTCTTAACACAGTAAATTGCTTTCTCTCATCTGCCACTAGGGTTCTAGAAATAAGATAAATAAAAAATAAAAATAAAATGAGGGCCTTTTTTTTACAGCCAATTTAATAAGGCACCTTCATTTTATTTTTATGTTTTTTTTTTATTAAAAGCTCACTTTATTCAGTTCAACAGTGACAGCATAAATGGAGAATTGAGGCAGTTCGGTGGAATATTAAAAAGAAAGGACTATTTTGATTCTTGGTAGTTTCTTTTTCTGCTTTAATTATGTGTGAAGGAACTTTGAAACAACATACCTTTAAAAGAGACTATAGTTAGTTTATTGATGGCTTTAATCCTGTGTAAACTGACGACTAAGTTAATTAAAAAATATGTTCGAAACTCATTGTACAAACTGCCCACATGGTTGAAACTTAAACACTATTGGATCTTAAAGATAGTTATTTTATTTTATTTTTGTGATTCAATATATTTTGCTATTCATGTTAGACCATTGAAATTTGACATAATTCTCTGCAATTAAAAACCTGCTTGAAGTGAAAGTTATTTTCATGTCCAACAGATCTAAATTGCTTTAAAAATGGCACAAAATATTAGTAAATTTTACGAGACTCTTTACTTTGTCTTCTAACAGTTGATAGGCATGATTCAAATTGAATATAGCAGAGAAATGGAATAATCAGATTAAAATTTTGAACAATGCTGAATCCTTTTGGATATACAACCTTTAAAACATAGCTTCATTATGGTAATGAGAATCCTACTCTTGGTTGCAGTAGGGAGTCTGGAAACTGTTTGTGGCTATGTGAAAATTGTAAATGTCAGATCACAGTTTAATTGTGGTAGAAATATGTGGTAGCTCATTCTGAGTATTAAACAGCTGTGCAAATATTGACAGAAAAAATCTAACATAATATAACTAATACTTGGGTGTCCTGATGTTCTTGTTTTAAAAAACACATGAGTTAAAATCCTTTGTAGGAAAGATAAAGGTTAAGATGAGTGTATAAAATCAAGGTTTTTCAACCCAGGCTGCACACAGAATGACTTACGGAGCTTTTAAAATAAACCCACATTAGGCCCCATTGCCAGGTTTCCACACACCGCTTGGTGTGGGTTGATGCCTAGGCATTAGTATTGCTTTTTAAATAAGATCCATTATCAATTGTGCTGTGTAAATTGGGTTGGGAATCACTGGTTGACAAAAATGAACATGAAGTCATCTTTCAGTTGTAAAAAATAAGGTCACAAATTTATCCAATCTTAGCAGAATTTTTTCTTGCATAATCATCATGCAGTGACATAGTTAACAGAAATTAAGTTGGCTAACTGTAGTTTTATGATTAAACTAGCCGAACAAATCTTCAAAGATAAATGAAATAAAGGCAAAACCTACTTGACTAGGATTCCTAATGCTCAGGAGAACGAACCATCCTGACAGTGCATTTTTATCTATCTTGTGAAGGTCTCATAAATAAGACATGGCTGAAATCATGTAGGAGGAACATTTATTTTGAAAACTTCAAACCCCTAAAGCAAGGGGTTATATATTACATATATTATGGTCACTAGCCAAAAGAATAATATACATTCATATGCACAAATACATATACGGGTACCATACTTCTTTATCTATCCAAACTATAAAATATACATTATAAAAGCTGCACATGTATATATATTCACCAAACAGATGTCAGTACAAGTGCAAGCAAAGCAGTGCTTTGCTTTAAATAGTCCCTTACCATTTTAGTATGATTCTTTTACTTACCATTTTCACCTAGTACAAGACATAATTCCTATAGAGAAGTCACCTGCGTGGGTTCAGTTTTGCCACTATTCAGGATATATAAAAGAACGTGCCACCCAAATACACACATAAAAGTAGCACTCATTTTGAGGTCGCAAGCCTTAATACAAATCTTATGTTTGCCCAAATTTTATGAGCGTTAGCAGTCTCCCTGGTAAAATTGTGATACTGTATCTGCCTCAGTGGATTCTTGTGAAGGTTAAGGACTGTAAGAACAGTGAAGGAAGGCAGGGTATTATGACCGTTTTGCTCCCTGATCCCACACCTCTAGAACAGTGCTTGGTACCTAAGAGGCACTCAGCCAATATTTGCTCAATGAATAAAGGAAACACTAGTACACACAATTGACTGCCTAGCATTGCATAGATATGGGGTCACGCAGCTGTTGTGCACCCTTGGTGCAGTGCTTTTCCTTATGATGTGATGGATTGGTTCATACATATCTTCTTTGAAGCATTCACATATTTTTTAAATTGAAAACAAGTAACTGAAATAGAGCCCAGACTGTTTCAGAATATACTCAAAAAGAACAGTTGGGTAAAGACAGAACAAAAGAATCAGATAATTGAAATATGAATGGCTTTTACTATAATGTTGTTGAACTAGGTGGTGCTTACTTGACATGTCCATGTTGGTTTTATTTGTATCCGTGGCTCCATTAAGTACCAGGAAGGAGTGATCAGTGTTAAGGCTTAGAGAACTTCTCAACAATCATCCAAGGCTGGAAATACCTAGCGATCTTGTTAAAATGAAGATCCGGATGGGTGTCGAGGAGGGTGGTGGCACTGAGAGTCTTAGAAAAATCTGCCAGAACCAGTTAAATAGACAAAGAAGACTTCATTCAAAACTATTGCACTAGGGGAGAGAGGTAGAACTCAATTTCACTGAAACAAAAGGTGGGAGGATTTTCAAATGCTGGGGTAAACTAATGGAAGAGCATGGGAGGACACTGAGGGAGGGAAACTAGTTAATGTGATTAGGCCTTTGGTCCCTTGTGAAAGTTAGGCCCCTGCCCTCCCACAGAGAGTAGAAGACAGGGGCTTATCTTTTTTGATGATTACATTTCAAAGGGAAGGCTCTCAGGTCCTGACAGGACATTCCTGGGTTTTGTAAAATTTGCAACTCAAAGGGACAGAGAAGGAATTTACAATTACAAGTTTTCTAAAGTAAATTCCCTAAAGAAAGGGAGGTTAGGAGCCCGTAGTTAGGAAGAAGACTCTAAAGTTTAATCAAGTTGAGGACGACATTAAAGCAGCCTTGCAGTTTGCATTTCTAATGAGCTCTAAGGTGGTGTCAGTGCTGCCGGTCTACAAAGCACACTGAGTAGCTCACGTAGGCACTATTGAATTGATAAACAGGAAATACTCAGTACTGACAACTTAGGTGAACTTACTATTATTATTACTATTTTTTAGCTTCTAGAGTGTCTATAGAAGTGTAAGTTTGAAATGATCAGTACCATTGTCTATGTAGCTGGCCTACTAAAAATGCCTGAGAGTCTCTTCCGATGACATGAAATTTGAAATAAGTAAGGTTCCAGGGTCTAGGACACATCTGACGTTTACTTCATTTCAATATAAGTAAGATAGTATCATAATGAAGTTCCGGTGTTAAATTTTGTTTTAATTATTTTCTCTAAGCCCCTAGCAAATAGATCCCATCATCCATTTTTAACAGATTCAAAAAATTGTAGTCAGTTTTGGTCAGTGACAGTGCAAAAGTACAATTCAATTCTACAAGTAGTTATTACCTGGTAATGTCATAACTTAAATAATCTCCTAAACTAGAGCAGATACGCCAAAACTGTAGAAAATCATTAGAGATAGAATAACAAAATACTGTGGGGTATTTTTAAAATGGAATACTCCAAACGACATTATTATAAACTAATTTTCCTAACTTCATAAGAATGGAAGATTGTTTTAAAAAACGTCAATCAAAGGACTTTTAAGACATTTGAGTCACCTGCATGGACATGGGCTTTTCTATTCAATGCGGTGTGGTAATTTTAAAGTATTCTTATTAGAATAATCAACATTCAAAGATGCAGTTCATTAACATATTTTCCATAGAAAATAATGAGTCTGAAATGCCCTCAAAAAACAAGCTTTCAATTGCTGAAAGTAAAAGTATATAATGATAACCCAGTCCAAAGGTCAAAAACACAATTAATTAAAACTAAAGAAAACAAATCAATGAAATAATAGGATTAAGAAAGCTTTCCCTTCTTTTCAAAAAAAGCTAAAAAGCCCCAAATGTGACTTCTTCAAGACTTGCTTTACATGAATGGAGTTTTTAATCCACTCAAAGCTTAATCCAAGTTTAAGGATTCAAACAAAAAATCCCTAACATTTTAATTTGTGCTTCTGAGAGGTTCAGTCAGACTAAGACATTTAATTTGGCAGCCTTTTTTTTTTTTTTTTTTTTTTTTAACAAAGAGCTACCTCTTTAGTTTTCCTTGGTTAGTAAAATGATGAGCTCCAGTGATTTTGGATGCAAAATGATAATCAAGTGAATTCCATTTTCCATTGATTTTCATTGTAAAATTATCGATTTTCTTTTCCATATAGCAAACATCACTTTCTGGGATGCATAATTTAAGTGAAAAATTTAATAAGAGAGAACATGTGGTACACAACATTGCTAAGACCTTCACACATTTGCAGCGCTGTGCGTCACTTCCCCCTAATCTCTCAGTTCGCTACTTGTGCTTGCTTCCCAGACAGAATCATTTCCTCTAATAACCGCTAAAACCTACAAAGCATTTTCTGTCTGTCATATAGTAACCTAGAACCCTTACAGTTAAAAAAAAAAAAAAAAAGAACCCTTACAGTTATTCATCTTCATGATTACCCTGTTAAATGGGTACCATTTGGATCATCAAGAGCCACATTTTATGTATAAAAAAAGTGAGTCCAAATTATGGCTTAGGCCTTATAAGTAGTAAGTGCCAGTGTTTTGGCTTAAACCAGGTGGTCTGACTCCAGAGCTTTATTTATTTATTTTTTGTAATTTATTTTTTAAATTATTATATTCAATTTCATTTTTAAAATGGTTTATTTTTATAGGTAACACAAATACTGCAAATATTTATATAAACAAATCTATGGTTAATGAATTCCATTTATTACGAATTAAGGCAAGCACCATTAATATTTTCGAGGTTAAGAGATAGACCCTTGCAAGGCACTCCGGAAGCCTATGCGCCTCCCCTACACATGTATAAGTGTAAACAGTAGTGATTTTTTATAATTCCATCCTTAAACTTTTCTTCATAGTTTTGCCATCCAAATAATGTATCACCAAACACTAGTTTGGGCTTCTCTGATTTTATAAAAATATTTTGAGTCTCTTTTAACTTATACATGTCCCTCTTAGAGTTGTCCAAAGAAACAGAACCAATAGAATATACATAGATATATCTAAGAGGAGATTTATTATACGAATGGGCTCATGAAGTTAGGGAGGCCAAGAAGTCCACCAATCTACTGTGTGCAAGCTGGAGAACCAGGAAAGCCAGTGGTTTAATTTGGTGAGAGTCTGAAGGCCTGAGGGACTCTAAAGACACAAAAACCAGGATCTCCAATGTTTGAGGACAGGAAAAGCTGGATCTCCCAGCTGAAGAAGAGAGTAGGTATGTGTTGTTCCTCTGCCTTTTTGTTCTATTTGGCTCCTTAGTGGATTAGCTGATATCCTTACACTCACCCACCACCCCCTCGACGTTGGTGGAGGCAGATCTTCCTAATTTTGTCTACTGATTCAAATGCTAATCACCTCAGAAACACCTTCACAAACATACCCAGAAATAATGTTTTATCACCTATCTGGGCATCCCGTCACCCAGCTGACCCATGAAAGTAACCATTGCAACCCCTCTATCTTTTTTTTAAATGCACTTTATTGAAGAAGCTGCATTGTTTGTTCTGTAGCATTTTCCATGGTCTGGCTTTGGCTGCCTGTGTTTTTGTGATACAGCTGTAGAGAGACAGGTAGCTAAGTCATTCTCCTGTGGATAACCCGGATCTGTTCCTCATTCGGATTGCTTCTGTTCACACTGCCCTGCTGTCTTGAAAGTCCATGCCTTGCCTGTAGTGCCGACATAAATTCTCAACATGGGAACAGCTGTTCTGAATTATAGAAATTATTTTAAAAAATAGCCACTTCTCCCTGTGTTCTCAGAATATATATTAAACAGAGTGATCTGGGGGTATTTTATATTAGTGGAAGAAAGGCAGTCCAAACTCTCTTTCTTTCCTGAGTTAGCTTATTACATCGTCAGTACTTGCAAACTGTGTGGTAAATGATCAGTCACAGCATACTGCTATTTATTGAGCGTCCATGGCCACTGGCTGACATAGCATTGAATATAATGTTGTATTGTTGCTCCAAGCCTTTTTGCCTTCATGCTAAATGACTCAGTCCATCAGAAGAAATTTATAATGAGTATATAACTCACCTATTTAGACTTTGTGAGATTGATTTGTTATGAAGTTACTGGCTGTAATGTCTTTGAGAGGGTAGACCTTCATTTCAAATGAAGACAGCCTCATCTATGGATTTCAAAGCCTGTTTATAGATTGTAAGTCTGTATTAAGGAAGTGAGATGAAGCTGAGTATTAAAAATGAGAAAATGTGTGAAAGCATTTGGAACTGACTGTGTTATACAGAGGTATTAAATTAGGAGCTTTGGAGCATATCGCAGGTTAACATTGTTTGGAAGTTTATTTTGAATCCTGTAGAAAAATGAGCACTCTTAATTAAGTAATGTAACTTTAGCATTCCCAGGTTGTCTTGTCCCCACAGTATCTAAACCTTCTTCCAAACTCACTCCCTTTCATATGGTCCCTCTATGTACTCTATAATTATGGCTTTTTAAAAATTATGTATGTTGATGTCTGTTAGGCATCTAGGGCTTTTTGTCAGCTGACTTCACCCTACACCTTCCTACAATCCTTTCTTTACATGCTTGGAAACCTGAAAAACCATATCCCATTGTTTTCTGGATCTACAGGTCTGCCACTGTGTTTTTCTAAGTCTGTCAAATGTGACTACAAGCTCATCTGGCGAACAGATTCATACTAAATTGTTAATGAGAAGTGACTGACCAGTAGGCAAGGCCATTCTTCAACCACTCAGATTTAATTGCAATTTATCAGTGATCCTTCACAGCCAATGCTGGTGCCTGGAGTTGGAAGTTAGAATTTTCTGGGTTGTCAGCCTGCTAGCTGATGGGGCCCTATCAGCCTGATGACCGATACATGAAACCTTTGGTAACAAAAGGAATCTGAAAGCCTCTAGCACAAGGGCAGACTAAAATACATACAGGCTAAGACTTGCGAAGTCCCACTGACATTTTTAAGAGCTCTACTGTAAATAATCTAGTATTACCAGTTCAGTCTGGCCTTTGTTTATCAGAAGAAAATAGAATCTGCTGGGAGACATTAGAAATACTGGTGTCTTAAGCCAAAGACCTGCATTTTGCTGCTTGGTTTCTATCCTTTGGCTTTAACTTTGCAGATGGAATCGTTGAAAGGGAGGATGGAGCAGTTGAGGGGGTAGCTGCTCTGTGCAGTTGCTTTTGTTTATTTTCTAACTGACCTAGCACAGTGTAGGCGGAGGCGATGCATGTTTCCTGACATTGGGCCAGTGATGTATGGCCTGACCTTCAAAATGAGGAACATCTTCTCTGTGGGTGAGAGTGTAGCCGTGGAAATGTTTTTATCCCATATTGCTAGGCAGTTTGCAACCAGTTCCGACAAAAAGTACCCACCCTGCTGAGTTTGCTGAAGCTTGTATATTGGCTTTAGTTTGAACATTTTGGCAAATTAGGGGCCGAGTGAAGCCATAAAATTGCTTTTATTTACATCAAAGCCTTTGGTGTGTGTTAGCCACTCTTGCATCTCTTTCCTTCAGTTTTTGAGGTTGTTTCCATAAGTGGTCTCTCTAACGTTATAATGAATTTGCATCTGTTTCAGTTAAAGGATAATACTTCCCCTGGATGTCCTCTTAATTGATATTGGGCACAGTCTGCCTTCTTTTCAGTCTTTGTTTCACGTAGGCCCAGTGGATGCCTCTCTTCCATTTCTTTCATTCAATATCAAGATACATTGATAACTGCTTTGTGGGGAGCAGATCACATATCTATTATCTGATCTGAACTGCTGAGGCTTTGGTTTAAATTTTCTCCTCAAAGATTGTGAAGAAAGGATGATGTAGCAACCTGTATTTTATAGTGTGATATGCAATATCTTTAAAAATATTGAAATATATTTTCTTTCTAAAAGTACTGTTATCATATGTGGAACATTTTTTAGTGACACAGAAGATTCCACTCATTTCTGAATAAATGGGAATTGTGGGAAGAGGAATGGCCTATAAGCCAGAGGACCTGGATTCTAGTCATAACTTAGGCAACAACTTGCATATTTTATGGGAAGATGCTTAACGTATTTGTGACCATAGTTCTTTATATATAAAATGAGATTTTTTTTCCTGAATTAGTGGTTCTCAACCCCGGTTGCACATTAAAATCATTGGAGGATCTTTTTGAAATATACCAGTTACTAGCCCCCATACCAGGCTAATTAAAAAAGCAATATCTAGAGGTGAGACTAAGGCATTGGCAGATTTTAAAAGCTCCCCAGTTTATTCTAATGGGCAGCCAGGGTTCAGAGCCAATGGATTTGGTCATTCCTAAAGTCCTTTACAGCTCCAGGATTGTATGATTCTAATCTCTTAGCACATCTTTTGGTTGTTGTTTTTCTACCCTTAGAGTTAAAGTACTGATTGAATTGGACAAGCACTGTAAATCAATACATGTAGTCCACACAAAGTCAAAACCAAATTTGCCTTATAAAGTATATTTTTTATACTGTCATTCTCAAACTTTGTGCATAAAGTTCTTAATGATACAGAGTACTGGTTCCCCCTCACCCCCAGGTGATTTCGAACCAGTAGATATGACAGAAATACCTGAAGTGCACATTGTAAATAGGCACCCTGAGTGTCTCCCCCAGGTGTATCTACTGATACCATATTTAGAAATACTGCATGCTCAGTAGTCATTGTCCAGCTCTTTGATAAATAGTGAAAGTGTACAAAACATAATTCCTGTCATTTACCAAAAGATGGTTTGAGTTTCTCTTTCTTTGGTTCGGTAGTGCTGCTGTGGATGGTGTTAGAAGCAAATGTTAGGAGTGGGCATAGTATATTTTAAGTGAAATTTGCATTTTCCTTAGAATAGCAAGATTACACGTTGGAATTGTAAGGGAGCCATCTAGTGGATAAGCAGACAGACCTGTTGCATACTGTTCTAAGGTCTTTCTTTACCTTAGGGGTTTTATTAGATTACAGATTTAAATATATATGCCGTTAAGTATGGATATATACATTAAATATATATGGGGTTTTTTAAATATATATGTTTATACATTTGATTTTATTTTTATATTACATAATTAAGTTTTAATGGGTTTTTGTATTTTATGCTTTTGTTTCAAAAATAATTCCTCATCATTTTATAGTTAATAGTCCATGTTTTTATATTTCTGCTCCTTTTATGAAATGTGGATACAGAGATAAATAAGGCATACTTTTTCCATAAAAAATACATACTCTCTTTGTAAGGACATAAAAATCTGCAAGTTAGTAAAGCATGTACTTTAAATTCCCGCTAAATGTTCTTTGGATTTAAATGTAGGAGGGATTTAAGGACTTAGAAATGGTTTATGTAATTAGAGAATGCAGACAAAGTGTGAAGGATTCAGTCTCAGAAACATTACCATTTTCATATACTTTGAAGTTTTTAACAGTCCATAACAAATCCATTGGACCAATTAGGGTAGTGTCAAAATATGTCATGCTACTTCCCAGATCATTTACAGCCATGAGATAGTCATCCCTCAAACCTCCTCCTGATTTTGTACATATTACTTTTATAATTCAGTAAAGATGAATTAGGCATTTGAATGACAGTGTTTGTCTTTTACTTGTAGAAAACAACAAGTTTATAGGAGAGCAAGATACCTAAGACATTCATTATTCTAAGCTCACATTTTAATTTAAGTGTATTTTCACAGGAAGCATTTTCAAAGTTAAACATTTTAAATTAAATTGAAAATATTTTATTGTAGCTTGCAATGCATCAAGTTCTTAGACTGGGTCATTTCGCCTTCGGCTATAGTCAAAATCATGGGACGTCATCTGTTTATACCTGGCTCTGCTATTCAAGTAACTTACAGGTTTTCTCCCCTATTCCTCTTTTTTTCCCTTTCCCCATCAGGATCCAGATGCCTGCAAGACATACCTCCCTCATTTCCTTGCAGCACCTCAACATGCCCCGCGTGGAATAGTTACCTTTGTGCTACCACTCCTTAGTTATGTATTTCACTTAAAGGTTTTTTACAGTTCTCACAAGAAAAAGTTCCAGTCCTATTTAATTGTCCTTCTTTCTAATTCTCCTTCCCCCTTTCCTTCTCTTAGCTCTACTTCTAAAATCTACGTGGCATCATTCATTCTGGATATGCTGCAAAATGGGGATGATGAGGTCAGATCCTTTGGAAGGCAGGAGCCTCTGAGAGGACTCCCAGGATTCCTGCCCTGTGTCATACACTCTCCCTGAGTGTGGGAGAGACTGAATATGATGGGTGCCACTTCCCTGACTCAGTTACATTATATGGGCAAAAGTGAAGGGGATTCTGCATTGAGAATTAAGGTCCCAAATCAGTTATATTGAATTAGTCAAAATGTAGATTATCCTGGCTGGGCCTCACTTAATCAGGAGAACACCTCTAAAATAGGGACTGGGCCCTTCCTCAAGAGAGAGATTCCCTTGCTGGAAATGAAGTCCTCCTTCATTATGTAAGTAGCCATGTTGTAAGAGGGTCATGTAACAAGGAACTTCAAATGGTCTCTAGGAGCTGAGAGCGCCACCTGGTTGATAGATAGCAAAAAAACAGAGATCTACAACCACAGGGAACTAAATGCTGCCAACAACCATCTGAGCTTGGAAGAGGACCCAAGCTCCATAAAAGAATGCTGCCCAACCAACACCTTGATGTGGCCTTGCGAGATCCAGAGCGGGGCACCCAGTTGAACCATACCTGGACTCCTAAACCACAGAAACTGAGATAATAATATGTACATTGTTTTAAGCCATGAAATTTTTTGTTATTTACTCATCAACAATAAATGATTCAGAGCCTCATTAGCTTGTGCTTTGGATCAGCGCAGTGACTTTAAAACGAAACTCTTTAATGTATGTTATCCATCCCCACAAAACCCTACATACTACATCCAGAGTCACCTTCCCTAAAAAGAGACTAAAATGTAAGTTCAGTGAGGTAGGGGATTTGTCTTGTTCAAAGCTGTAGCTCTAGAAGAATACTAGCACACTGTATGTTTCTTGGAAGAATATGTTACAAGAATGCTAGCATAATGTATGCAGGTTACAAATATTGACTGATGGACTGAATGACTGAATGTGATCTCTCCACCTTTACACACCCCAAAACCTTTGCTGGTCCCCTGTATATACAGAGAAATATCCTTTGATATAAGAATGCTGCATAATAAAACGCTTAATTATGTGGATTCTAGAGTTAAAGACCTTGGATTCAAATTCCAGCTCTAATAGTTCCGACTTTCTGACCTCTTAGAAGTTGCATGACCTCACTAAACCTCAGTTTTCTCATTTAGGAAACATGATAAATAAGAATTACTACCACTCTAGACTGGCTTAAAAATTAAATAAGATAGTGCATTTAATGTATTTTCAGTGTCTGGCCTATGCGGTAGCTCAGTAAATGTTGGACATGGTTATAGCCTTTACGGCCCTCTGCAACCTGCATTTCCTTCTTGTCCTGCTGCAGTGAAGCAGGCACTCCTGTGTTTTCTGCATCTGTAACATGATAGAGAGTAAAATGCATGAATGCTAGTTCAGTTTTAGTTTCTGAATGGTCTATATGGCAAGTTTCTTCACAGCCTCAGTTTGGCTCTCTTTGGAATGGGGCTATTTGTAACCCATAGCACAAGAATTGACTCCATTTCTACATGAATCAGTCGTATCGAACAACAGCTACAAATTGATCAGTGAGGCCATTTACTATTAAGAATGCTATAATGGATGTTCTTTATAACATTTTAAAGACCTACAGAAAACTTTTTCTCATCATATTAGAAATAGTTGTGTTGCTCTTGGGCAATCCATGTGTTGTTTTCATATGACCAGGTTTTCATCTTTCAGTTAATTGCTAGTTGAAAAAAAAAAATCTGTGCTCACTTTAGTTGAGACCTTTCTCTATGTCTCTATCCTTGTATTTCTTTTTTTTCCCTTCCAATTTCTAACATGTTTTTTTTTCTCTATTTAGATAAGTTACTTTAAATTCATTCTTGAAAAAAAAGAAGAAGAAATACATAAATATCTTCCAGGGTTGTTACATATATAACAAGCCATATGCAAGTGTCATTTTTATATTTATGTGGTTAAAATAAATATGTTCTGAAAAACTGATATAGGAAAACCAATAAGAAAACCAATAAGAAAGCAACTTACGAAATCCTGTCGAACGAGTTCCATTTCTGGCCATTGAATAGATCATAGATGGAATTCATAAAAGAGGCAAATATAGTGATTCTTACATCAGTTGTTTAGGTAAAATATCCCAAAGCATAAGCAGGTGCATGTGCTAGGCAGCCTATGATTTTAATGAACTGATGTTCTTACTGAAACTGGTACTCTCTTTCTTCCCAGAGGTATGGCTAAATCTATGCTTTAGCCAGCTGCTTTTCCATCAGATCCTGTTTAAGTCAATTGGTGAATTATCCCCAACGCCTTGTTGAACATAATGTCGAGGAGCAAGATTTCTGTGTTTTATTGATGTGTTTAAGCAGCAGCAAACAACCAGACATCAGTGGAAATATTGGTCAGATCATTTGTCTGCCATTCTGTAGCAAAAACAGTTGACTGTGAACTTCCTGATTTTTCAACTGTTTGGGTCACTATATTATAATAAACATACTTCTGCAGTGGGTGTGGTACATGAACAATGAATCTTATAACACTGAAAAAATAAAAGTATTTGGGGAAAAAACATGTGCTAACACTATATGATGGAAAAATAATCAGAAGGTCTGACTGAAAAAACTACATTTGTGGATGTAGTCCCTCTATCCACATATTCAAACACTACTTCAGTTTGCGGACTTAAAAGTAAATAACTTTTCTATGACTTTATTGAGCAAGCATGTGTTAAATATTACCAGAGTCCCACTGCGTATTGGATTGGAGGTATTGACCGTGCCATGAGATCTTTAACAAGATAATTGAGCTCTATTCCGGTTAGCCTAAAATGGCTGTATTTTGTGCTAGTCATCACTGATTTGCACTAAAAAGATAAACTGTAGGTGTGAGCAGCAAGTATCAAGCCCCCTTAGGATTTTTAATCCTTTTCCTTTTGTTTCTTAATTTTTTTTCCATTTCAGGGTCACAAAAGCGATACCTTATATAAACAATATTAGAAATAAGGACATCTATATTGCATTGATATTGCTAAATTGGTATTCAGTAAAATAAAACCATCCTTTACAGTAATGGGTGAGAACTTGCCTTTCACCTAGAGCCAAGTTCATTAGAAATTCATGCTCACAGCCCAGAGAAAAACAGAGTTTTTATGAGATTTCAACAAGTAATATATCTGCATGATGGGTTGTTCCAAGAAACTGAGCAAATGAAAATGTCAGTTTGCAGAAACTGTCAAAACCAGCATAACCTAATTTAGAATTGCTGCTTATTTAATAAACTACCAGTAGCCCTACCAGATAGAGTCCTGTCATTCTTGTAGAAGTACTCATTCCTCTTGCATTGAAGTTAGGTTTATAGGCACCCTAGGCTCTGCTAATGGGAAAAGAGCATTAATTAGATTCAACACCCAATCATTAAACTGCAGCATAGTTAGTATTCTTAGCTATAACATGCCAGAAGCCTTGACCTGAGAATACCTTGGTAGGTCAAAGTGGGACCCCAGTTTGTATGCAGTTATAAAACAGGGTGCCTCATTCCATGCTTTGCACATGGCACATCCTCAGAAAATATAAAATGATAAGTTATTTTATTAGTGTAATATTTATTACATGAGTTGGAATTGAAAATATTTTCAACATAGAATTTCTAGAAGCAGTCATATGTACTTATTCAGAGCCCTTAGTGTTTGCATACTAAGGGGCTAAAATACTACTATTTTGTATAATAACCTGTCTTTATTAAAATCATCTCTTATTTCATGTTTTTTGATTGTTGATTATTGTGAAACAAATGTGTGGTACTGGCAATGTGTTATGCTGCTGCAATGGAGAATACACATTAAGTGGATTATATTATAAACCAGTAGTAGAGGACCTCTGAAGGGGGTGGGGCAGGAGATGACAAGTGTGGAGGTAGGAGGGGTTTGTGGAGAGGTATTTCTAAAGAAGAAAATATTCAAGCATTTTTAATTGCATAGAATAATTTGATTACAAGTTTCAGAGACAGACTGAAAAAGAATGTAATCAATTTTCCACATGTTGGCATAATAGAAATTTACAGGGAGACTGCAGAGGAAATGATATGAGAACAGCTGAATGAACTCAATAGCTATGATGTGGAGCCCTCCTTATTGTTGAGAATGGGAAAGAGTGCAAAAGCACAGCGCACCAGATTTGGCAGCAAGCTGTGTTTTCTCAGTACAGTAGATCTCCATTGCTCATGAGTATTAGAGAAAGACCTACGCACCTGCTTCTGTGATCCTCAAGTTGAATGATGATTATAAGTTTATAAGTGGCCTTTCTTTCCCCTCTGCTAATGTTTCCTCATATGTAGGAGAAGTGGATTATCTGGCTATCTAAATATCACCTGGAATTGTTATACCATGCAGTGGGTGCTCAGGAAATTAGAACAGATGATTTTGGTTAACAGTTTTAGATAATACAGTGTTTCTGACATCTTTAATCCTATTCCTCAGAGTTTCTATTTGTTCTTCCCACACCATCTATTGATAATTATTTTGGCCCCGCAGGCCAGTTACCGTGAGTCAGCCATATTGACGCATTTTTGTCATTGCTTGACTTTGCTTGCCCTCAGTTTCACAATTATGTAATTTCTTTCCACATACCATTTCTTAAGCCTGTAGTTGCTTTACTTTTTATTCAGTCACATGTCAGTCTGGGAATTGCCCTCTTGTCCGTGGTTTCTTTGTTCTTAACTAGTCTTGATTTCTTTGTAGACATTGTAGATCACTGAGACCCAGTTTGGTCATCCACTGGGTTTTGGAGGGTAGAAACATCGTTTTAATGATATCTTCAGTGATTCATAATTGTTCATAATGGACCTACAGTCACCTGTAATGATCCATAGACTACAGGTGTCAGCAGGTGCATCATCAACTCTAGAGGGTGGATGTAAGCATGTGTAATCCAGAGAACAAAATGTCAGGGAAGTCAGAAGCAGATGTGTCTGCCTTCAGCAGCAGAGTTCTATGAGGATATGACCTAGGACTTCATTTTCAAAACAAAAAAATTCAGAATCCCTTTTCCTTATCAATGACCTCTTAATATTTATTGAATTAATACCGCACAATGATTCAAAGAGGACTTAAGAAATTTAAATTTAAACTATCTTTTTCATATTTCTCTATATTTTGCAAAGCTTTCATTCCAAATGATGACAGCTTTTAAAAATGAGATTTATATAGCATATATCCTTTTACATCTAGGAAAAATGGCAACATTAATAGCAAAACATTTTTCTTCATGGTGTGTGTTAAAACTGTATATTGGTATAATCTAATCTCTTTTGTGGAAGGTGGAATAATTATTTTCCTTGTCATTAGTCCTGCTTTCTTATGTGATAAAGAATTGTTATAACTGGATTACATTCCTTTTTAAAATTATAACCATCTCTTATCAAAAAGACCTTGAATATCACACTACATTCCATTTCTAATGTTCAGTGGTAATTTTTTTCAGTGGTAATTTTTAAAAATTGAATAGTTTGAAACAAATGATCAAAAACTTAGCAGCTTCAAACAACACCATTTTATGGTCTTATACTTCTGGAATTAGAAATCTGACACAGGTCTTACTGATAAAATTGTCAGAACTGCACTCCTTTCTGGAGTCTGTAAGGAAGAATCCATCTCCTTGCCTTTTCCAAATTCTGGAGGCTGTCCACATTCCATGGCTTATGCCTCTCTTTTACTGCCTTCAAAGCCAGCAATGTTTCATCTTTCTGACCATTCCTTACCAGGTATATCACCTTTTCTGATTCTGTTTCTCTGCCTCCCTCTTGTACTTTCAAGGGCCCATATGATTATATTGGATCATCCTGGATAATTCAGAGTTACTCTCCCTATTTTAATATCAGTTGATTAGCAATATTAATTCTATCTGCAATGTTAATTTCCCTTTGCTGTGTAATCCAATATATTCATGGGTTTCGGGGAGCAGGATATGGACCACTTTTAGAAGGGGGCCATTATTTTGCCTATCATCTAGTGGTATGTGAGTTTGTAAATATATATACATATTTTTTTTTAACTGAAGTTTGCCCTTAAAAACAAACATCAGTGGCATAGATTAAATGTTTTCTAGTTTTTTACTTTGGCATTAGATTTTTACTAGTAGAATGAAAGGAAATCAACCCAAAGATACAGTGTACACTTCAAATCAATTGGAGCACTCGAAATTATTTATAAAAATAAATACATTTATAACTTATGGAATTTAAGTACAAGATAATGAAATATGGACGCCTGGGTGGCTCAGTTGGTTAAGCAGCTGCCTTCGGCTCAGGTCATGATCCCAGGGTCCTGGGATCGAGTCCCACATTGGGCTCCTTGCTCGGCAAGGAGCCTGCTTCTCCCTCTGCCTCTGCCTGCCACCCTGCCTGCTTGTGCTCTCTCTCTCTCTGACAAATAAATAAAATAAAATCTTAAAAAAAAAAAAGATAATGGAATGTTCCTCAACTAAAAGTAATGCCCCATGACACTAATATATGAAGCAAATTTCAGAATGTAACTATAGATTCTAAAAAAGACCAAAGTCAGAAAATTGCCAATATTTCCAAACTTTCTCCTGTGAGTCATTAACCATTGCTAATGTCCATGACACTATATTTCATAAGTTAAGAAAACATCCATTTTTTGTATTCTGGCAAGTGGTACACTATTTTTTAGGCCCAATTCTAAATTCCTACATAGAGGTTTGGAGCAAGCTCTCTCACTTACATCAAGAATTTACTCGGTCTTGTTGCAGGAAGTGAGTGCCCATGAAACTTTGTGTGCAGTGCAGGAAGGTTTTGTATTTCGGGAGTTAAAAGTTGTGATTTTTTTTTTTTTTTTTGATGATTCCTACGGAAATAGGAAAAGTAGAGCCATAAGGTACAGGTCCATGCTCTTAAGGCAAACATACTGTATAATGACATGGATAGAGTTAAGAAATTGATTTAGGGAACTCCCTTTTGGGCTAAACCAAGCAGTTCTTTACACAATGGAACCATGATACAGTAGTAAAAATGGTGAATCAGGCTAAAAAAGACTTAGTTTATGGTCCTGGTTCTATCTCTAATTATTTGTATCCTTCTCAACAAGTTTAAGGACATCTTTCTGCCTCATTTCCCTCATTTTAAAAATGAGTTGAGACGGAATTAATACTGAAGTCTTCTATCATTCAAAGATTGTGTGATGTTGTGTTATAATCTCAGTTTTACATGGCTACCATATGCTTCACATCATTTGTTGTGGCTCATGGAAGTAAGGGGGTTGGGCTGAAATTAGGAAACACAGCAGGTAGATGTGATAGGACAACGACCTTGCAACTATAAGTATTAGAAACAAAGTTCACAGAAATCCTGAGAGCTAAAAAAGGGCTCTATCACACATCTCCTTGCTACTTTACTCTTTTCTGAGTTCAGTTCCAATGGCAATGGTAAATGTGAAGGAGTCTTGAAAAGAAATAGCATCAGGATGTTTTACTATAGTTCCGCCTTATTGTGTATGGAATAGACTTGATACTAGAAACTTGATAACAAAGTGAAATTCTCTATGTAAGTTTTTTTTTTTCCAACTGCCTTCTTTTATAGAATTGAAGCTGCACTCCCAGGGGAAGATAAATGATACTACAAGATGAGTAAAAATCAGAATGTTATCATAGTAGAGATTGGATGATCCACAAACAAAATCTATGCTGCCTCATGATTCGCTCAACATCATGAAGCCAATTAGGGTCAGGACTGAGACTGGATCTACTCTTCCCCGCTTTAGCTGGGTTCAGCCTTTCATACTTAAATTACATATGATTACATAGGCTATTAAAAAGTAGGGATCTTTTTGCTTAACTATTGTTAATATTCAACATCAATCACTAGTTTTAATGAGGTAATACTTCAGTGTTGCTTCATAAGTGCCAAGCACTATTCTAGGGGCTTTACCATTTAATTTTATCAACTCATTTAATCACCCCAACAATCTTATGAGATAGCTCTATTTCTACTACTGTTTTACAGCTCGGGTCCTGTGCTCCAGTTCACACTTTTCATAAATGGTAAAGATGGGATAGGAACCCAGATAGTTTAGTTCCAAACCCTATGTTAGTCAATTATGCTATAATTCCTCTAAACTTAAATCCTATAAGAAAACTTAAACTACCAGGTTGGACCTGGATTCTTCTATTATTACAATCATATGACAAAAACTAGTTTATTACTTGGATCTTAAATGTTATGTTTATGGTTACTTGGATCTTAAATGTTATGTATATGTTATGTATATGTATATATATATTTTTTTTTCTTCTTCTTTTTTTTTTTTTTTTTCTTGGTCAAGTGACACTTTAATAGGCTAAAAATAAAAAAACCTGCCTTTGGAGACTATCAAGAGCCACATGTCAGAAAGTAGCCACAAAGCACAAAGTAGAGGCACAGCACTTCGGGCATGGGGGCAACAAAAGGCTGAGCGGGAGGTCAGCGATGGCTGAAGAATCCTTGAGGATGGTTATATTTAAATGGCTTCATCCTGCTGGGACCCCTGAAAAGCCGCAGACACATCTTCTCCTGGGGAAACTCCTTGGGCCCCTCCACACTGTCGTCGTGGCTGTCGGTCTCCAGGTAGACATCCAGCAGCACACACAGGCGCTGCAGCTGGTTGGTCAAGAGCTGATGGCTGGGCCGGGGGCCGCACAGCTCCTTGTAGCAAACGTTGACCTCGCTCTCCATGGCCCGAATGTTGTCATCGTTGCTATTGGTATCAAACCAAGGTTCAGTCATTCACTCACATGTAGTAATTGAGCATTTATGATATGTATAGGATTTTACCACATATTCTAGGGGCTGCCAGGATAATATAATTCAAAATGATAGCATGTGTAATAAAATAGTATAAATCAAAGTATAATGAATAGCATTAATTACAATAGTTCTCATATATTACATATTTAATATGAGCCAGACTTTGTGCTGGGTGCCTTGCATTTATTTTCTCATGTAATTTTCCTATCAGCCCCTTAAGGCAAGTCATTGTCTTAATTTTATTGATGATGAAAGTGAGGCTTGAATAAGTAAGCAACTTATCCATGATCACAAAGGAAAAAGCAGAGTTGGTATTTAAATCCAGATCTTTGTGAGTGAAAATTCCATTTTATATCTACTACTCTGCTCTGAATCTAATAGTCTGGTCATAAAAAAGAGCAAGCAGTGTTCCTGTGGAGACCCAGCTGAGGGGATGTTACTTCTGAATGCTTGGCCAGAAGCCTTTGTGGCCTCTTTTTGCCCACAGCTTACAGGTTTCTGGGTGTCATCAACTCCCCATGCATGATAGCGAGGAGAAATTGTAGAGTTCATCCCTACCCTTTGTGTTTAGGCTCTCCCCACCAATTAAATTGAAGACCAGAGTATTACAAAGTATTTTAGGAGTCTGATTGATGGAATGAATAGAAATAAAGATACATAGGGGCGCCTGGGTGGCTCAGTGGGTTAAGCCTCTGCCTTTGGCTCAGGTCATAATCTCAGGGTCCTGGGATCGAGCCCCGCATTGGGCTCTCTGCTCAGCAGGGAGCCTGTCTCCCCCCACCACCACCCCCGCCTGCCTCTCTGGCTACTTGTGATCTCTCTCTCTGTCAAATAAATAAATAAAATCTTTAAAAAAAATATGTAACTTATATTCTAAATATATAATTTTAACTTAGAAAGGAATAACTTTTTTTCCCTTTCTTCTCACTCTTTCCTTTATTTCCCTTTATTCCAATATTCCTTCTATTGTCTTCCTCTGAAGATCTACTCCTGAGATCTGCAGTCTCCTCTGATTCAGACGCTTATTTAGGAACTGGATTGGAGTCTCTCTCCTTTCACCAGATAATGATGTGGTTTCAGCTTTTTATACCCATTGAGTGACACTGGGAAAGAGAAGGATTGCATCTCTACATTTTAGAGAGTCTTGAATTATGAAACAGTATCTTTCTCTCTTTCTCTCTTCTCTCCCAAATCTCCCCTCTCCTCTCCTCACACATACACATCAACATTGTGCATCTCCATATGTATCCCTGTTTCTGTTTGTTTCTGGTATTATGCTGACTTACAACTTAGGGGTATGACTGTATATGTATTATATTCAGATGGAGACTTGTCAAGACAAATACAGTCTTCCTGACACTGATGCTTGCAGTCAACACTGGAATAGAAAGTTGATAGCTGCTTTAAAATTTTTGCAATTGGCTGCCATAGAAACCAACACGGGAATGACTCTGCACTGAAATATGACATCTCAGGCATATGTCTGGTGAATCTTTGACACAGAAAGTGAAGTAAATTAGAAAGCAATTTTATATAGACCCTTTCAGATCCTCAAAACTTGAGTCTGATAGCACTTGAACAAAGTAACTATTTAGAAAAAGAAAAGACATGGGTCCTCAGCATTCTCAAATTCATTGAAAAGACTTTCTTTAGATGTTAACAGATTTTGATGGAAGAATTGCTCTATCTGGAGCATTCAGCTCACCTAGAAAGGATTTAAACATTTTATTTTATGCCTTTTAAAAATTAAACTTCTCATTTTCCATCCCTAAATCAAGACTGGCATAAAATTTCAGAAGACAAATTTTAGCAGTCAGCAAATAAATATTTACAAAACTGATTATTAGTTTTGTATTTGAAATACATTTGCATTCACATTTTATATATTGAGGAATATGTATTTCCCTTCACTTACATGTGTGCAGTCAAATTTCACTATCTCAGACTCCATGGTGAATTAGTCACCTGAGTATTCCAGTTACTGAGGTTCCTCTAATCACCAGAACTTCCATCTTTAACAGATGAATCAAACTTGGCAATCCTCAGATACTATAAGAAGAACACCTTCAAATACCTTTTATCCCCCATAGAATTCTTCAAAGATATACTTTGTTAAAGATATTAACAGTTCTCATCCTCTCCTTGTACTTATAAAGCACCAGCAGATCACAATAACTAACATGTAAAATTATCATGAAGAATCACTAAGAGAGAAAGGAAACTTATATTTGAGATATTCTCAAGTAATATCTCTTGTCTTTTTTGGGAATGTGGCCTTGAGCAAATGCCTTAAGCAATCAATGCCTCAGGGACAATTGAGCCAAATGCAAGTGGTTAATTTGCCTCCACCACAGCACTCACACTTCGAAAAACCCAAACTCTGTTCCCATGTAGAGTAGGAATGTCTTATGCCTCGAGGTGGCAAAGTGCTGAGGTACAGGTGACACTTTCCCTTTCCCACCTACCCCTGATAGCTGACCTGACCTACCTCTCATCACCACCATGCTCCCTGGGCAGCTGATCAGGGGATTCTTATAACACCCATGTGCCTGCCCTGAATGATTGCCATGGAATTTGTGCCTTTTCCCTCAGTTTTCTGTCCTTTTCCTTCTGCTTTGTGTTGCTACTCCAAACTTTCTGTAAAAACTGGTTTATGTATAGATTACCAACCCATCAAAGAATACACTTCCTTTCAAGTGGGAAATCAAATAATCACAGCATGGTGGTACTATTTTTATGGTTTTCTCTTCTATGTTGTTGTTTTATTGCTTGGATCCACAGGGGATGCTTCATTCTTCCCAAGGAGGAAAGGTTTGCAGCCCTTCCATCTCTAACAAGTTTTTTTGAAGTCTAGAGCTGTTCTCAGAGTTTGAGAGTTCTGAAAGTTTGTCTTCCGGCAGGGAAGAGAGTAGTGTGTATGCATATGTGTGTACATATATACTTAGTGTCTTGCTCACTAGTAGTCATATGCTTAAATTAATTTGACAAGTTTTTCAAATAAGGTGAAACATAGAAATGGACTCCTGTCTCAAAGATGTGGAAAAATATTTTTTTAGATCAAAAAGGAAATAGCAAATTAAAAACCAATGATATAATCATGCTTGGATTGGGTTCATATATTCTATTCTTCATGGAGCACACAAATTAGCTTTGCAAGTTTGTCAGCTATGTGTACATATTTCTTATAATTTTCTAAAATCATATATGACTACTTAAAATTCATCAGAATTCTATACCACAGAATATATTAGGTATTGGGGAAGAAGGGGCTTATAAAACGAAATAGGTATATTTATTAATTTACTTATACATTGGATAGATTATAAAAAAAGGGAAAAAATCAGAATCTCATTATTTCAAGGACTGTTGCACAAATGATACTGTACTCACTTGGCCCCAGGGACATGTCACATGAACATTAAGGACAATACAGTACCATACTCTAATAACACAGAGAAAGAAATAAAAAACCAAGAGAGAAACACAACACAGGGTCAATAGTGGTAAAAAGTAAGCATAATAAAAACTGGAAGCCTTGGGAAAACATAAAATAAGTGATTTTATGGGATTTAGAATGTCTTCTTTAGTGTCTAATTGAGACATCATGGAAAGGAAAATGATTATTTGGTAGCAGGAAAGACATGAAGACAGGACATGTAAGCTCATGGGTATTTGGATGTGGTATTTTGAGCAGTCAGTGTAACATGCTAGGGTTCTTAACACTTTCTTCCTAACTGGGGAAGGTGCTTTTATATTGTAGTTAACTTTGAGAAGAGGTAGAGGAACAAGGGTGCGGTCTGAAGAGGTGATATTGTTCTGGATACTTTAAATTTGCTGTAAATTAACAAAAGAAAAAACACAAATAGCAAGTTGCATGCAACTCTTACCACAGACAATTGCAAAAAGCATATAAAAAGCTGTTACAAATCAATAAGACCAACAACTCAATACAATAATGGGCATATTATATGAATAAACAGTTCATAGAAGAGGAGAGTCAAAGTTGGCTTTGAGATAAATATATGAAAATATTCCACCTCCTTTGTAATAAAAGAAATCTAAACAAAAAATTTCCTCTATCAGGTTAACAGAGTTAACAAATGGAAAGGATGTCGAGAACCAGGTGCTCATACATTGCTGATAAGAATTTGATAAAGCCTATGTGCAGAGCAACTTAGCAATATCTATCAAGACAAAAATGGCACATATTCTTTGACTCCGTGATTTTTGAATTTATCTTGCAGATACACCCATCCATGCCATATGTCATTTGTGTGTATTTGTCTGCACTCATTGTTTCTTGAGTTGCGTCAGATTGGAAATTAATTAAATATTCACCAGTAAAGAGGTAGTCGAAAAAATTATAATTCATCTACACAATGGACACCATCTAGCTGTGAAGAGGGAAGAGACACTTCCATATGTGCTAGTGTAGAAAGATTTTGAAAATTGTTAAAAAATGGGGAATATAAAAAGTAGGTATAGTGTGCTACTGCTTAGGGGAAGGAATGTACACACACAAAGACACACACACACTGTGATGATCATAGAATATCTCTGGCCTATTTATATTTGAAATTGGTTAAGGAGCTAGCCTATAGGAGGGGGGGACAGGTGGTCTGGAGAGATTGCAGTGGGCAGAAGACCTCAGTTTAGATACTTCCATAACTTACATTTTATATCTTATTATATGGAATACTACAAAGTAATTTTAAAATAATGGGACTGGTGGTGGGTATTGAGGAGGGCACATATTGCATGGAGCACTGGGTGTGGTGCATGAACAATGAATCTTGGAACACTGAAAAAATAAAATGAAATGAAAAAATAAAATAATTGGATTAGAGAAAAGCATGGATTCTAAGAATGTATTCTATCTGGGAATACAAGTATGCATTGAGGTAGAATGACTTTTACTGTATTAGGAATCTGGTAATAGTGAACACAAAATGGGAGGAAGAAGAATTTTCACAGTTATTTTGACATCAAACTGAGATCATTTGCTAGTTTTTGCCTGATTAATATTCCTAAATGATTATGGAGAGGATTTTGTGACCCAGAAATGCAGTAATCCATTACAGTATCTCGTTTACATCCCATTAACACTGACAGCACTCTGTGTTACCTTTTAAAATTTTTTTACATCAGCGTCTCAGTTATTTAACCATTTTTCAATTATTAAGCAATGTATGAATCAGACTCACATTCTGTATTCAGAACAATGAACATCAAAATATGTATTTCCTATAGCAATTATAGATTACAACAGTGAAAAATGGGTTTCAGAGTATGAAAAGAGTGGAGAACAAGTCAAAATCTTACATGAATAGGAGAGAACATTTTCATTATAATTAGAAAGCTCTGATGGCCTAATTTTCCTCATTAATGCTGAGTATTTTTGAAAATTATATATAACTTGAGGTACCAAATGCCAAGAGTGAAATAAGGAAAGGCATAAGACATAAAGATAAAGGAGTTTGTTTTTTAATTGGTAGTGTAAAATGTTGTATGGGAAATTTTATGTATAATTTTATATGATACCTCTTTCTTTGAGGTGTTAAGGTGATTATTTTATGCAATAATTTAGAAAACCCTGCACAAGTGACATAACTTAGATATGTAGACTCTAACTGTACATAAGAATTGCTGATTCAAATTTCTCTTCAGTGTATCTCAACCTATAACTTATTCATGAGAATATCACATTTTTCTCTTTCATTGGACTTCATTACCACACTTGCCACTGGCATTCACCATGCCACTTACGGACAAAGAAGTCCTAACGGGAGCAACAAAGGAAGCCATGCTTGAGAAACAGGAGCAATGAGAAAAAATTTAGCTAAATAATGAGAGATATTTGCTGAGCATCCTGGTGATATCCATGTCAGTGAACTTGTATGAGTATGATGGACATGAATCAGTGCTTTTCGCCTTAATGAAGAAAGCATTAAAGCTTTAAACCATTCAGCTATCCTTGTGTATAAGATTTCAGAGGGCCAGTTCACTGAGTGCTGAAAAAGCTATTCTTTTGAGGCTCCTCACTCCCTTTTAACATTTGGAACCCTAAGTAGAGAGTGATTTCTCCTCACACAACACACTAGAGGCCATTTCAGCATGACCTTGGGCTTTAAGGATTGTTCTCTTATTCCTTTTGCTGTATGATAGCTGAAATATTAAGATTTATTTCTCTGCATTGTATCATTAAAAATAAGAAGCTTTCCACAAGGAAAAAGAAAGGTGTTCAGATAAGATCAGGGACTTCCTTTGATACTATACTTGCAAGTAAACTCCTATTTGTGTCGTTAATGGTACCTTGGCTGTTGTCCAGAAGTTTAATTGGCTCTTGTTTGCCTAATCTCCTATAACAGATAATGTTATTACAGAATTGCAGTACTCCAGAATCCCCCATCAGACAAAACAAGCCTCATAATGAGAATCCCTTCATTTTACCTGGCATTTGGCTTGGTTTGAGCCACCTCAATACCATCTCACTTGTGAGAAATGCATTATTTTTCGCAACTACCATGCTAATTCTAAACGAGGAAACATTTATTTTGGATCATTTCTTTTCTGGAATGATTCAAAGTTCAGGAAAGTAAAATTGGGAAGGAAGTTAAATTAAGCTAAAATAGAAGGAGACAAAATTAAATTGGATTTTATAACCTCTGTTTTGCAACTAGGTTCATGTTAATTTGTGTCTTAAAAGACAAAGCACTAGGCATTCGCTAGTTTTGAATTTGCATTGTTTTCTTCTACAATGATAAATCAACATATGTAATTCATGTGTTTAGATTCCATGTCTTTTATTTATCCATTTAGTAATTCTTACATTCAAGAGATTTTATATTATATTAGAGGATGTCAAAGATGACCCCTCCAATAGGTTGACTTTTGAGAAAAAGTAAAGGAAGTGGAGGGGCCTGCCTTGTAGCAGCTATATGGAGAGGCGAGAATTACAGGCAGGATGCAACAAAGGCAAAGGCCTGAGGTGAAAGCATGACTGGTGTTTGAGGAACAGCAAAAAGTGATGTGACTTGGGAGGAAACGCTAGAGTATATGACACAGGACAGGAGTGGAACAAGCCATGCCCATCTTTGGTGATTCTGGAATTATTTGAGGATGGATTCTTTTAAACTACATGTTGCAAAATGGTGGTTAAAACAGAACAAGGACCATGCAGAAAAGATAGAAGTAAAAATAGTGTACAAAAATGTGAAAATGGTTTCTGTAGGTGAGCACCAGAATTCTCTCTGAGTTTTCCAGCAGCCAGGGCATAATAGGAAATCACAGTTTCATAGGTCTGGTTAAATAAGTATATAAGTAAATAGATAAATAAACAGTCAAGCCTACCTATTATTTAGGGAAATTAAAACAGAATTCCAAAATAGTCGTTGCTCTTGTTTGTCTTCTTTGTCAGCCAAACATACCTTCTTTTCTCCCCTTTTCTTTTTTTATTGTTTGGGTTCTTCAGTTTTTAAAAAAATGTTATTATCGAGGGATGATTGACATACAATATTATATTAGTTTCGGGTATACAACATAGTGAGTCAAATTTTCAATACCTTAGTGTTCACCACAAATGTAGTCATTATCTATCACCATAGAAAGTGAGTACAGTATTATTAATTATATTCCTTTATGCTGTACTTTTCATTCTGGTGACTTATTTTATAACTGAAAGATTATACCTCTTAATCCTCTTTACCTATCTCACCCATCTCCCCACCTACCTCTCCCTCTGGTAGCCACCCATTTGTTCTGTGTATTTGACTCTGTTTCTTTTTTCTCTTTAAATTAAACAAATTTCCACACTTGAGACTCCGTGATTTCATTCAGTTTTGAACAAGATTGCAAATTATAAAATCTTATGTCATTTTTAAATTATCTACTACCATATTGAAATTTTCATGACTTGCCTTATATACGTGGCTATGTTTTTATTTCAATCCTATAATTCAAGTGGGAAAATCCAGTGTTTTTTTTTTAACAGAAATCACATTTTAAATGACTCATCTACTAAGAAGAAACTTACTTCAGTAAGTGTATTGATTATCTCTATATTTACTGCCTCTTTTGTAAGTCATTTTGCAAACTCTTACATTGGGATTCATGCAGTTTTTTATTGATTTGGTAAATACTTTCTTATTTCATGTGAAAATACACTGCGGTCACCAAACATAAACAATATTTTCTAGTCTGAAACAATAATTTAAGTAATTAAAGAAATAATGTCTTTTATTATCCATCATCCAAGAGAGCTTTCTTCTCTAAGAAACAACAAGAAAGTAAACTAACAACATGTCTAGGACAGTTACCTAATGTTAATAAAAGTGTGTAAACCCAATTCGAAGTACAGAAAGGTGTGAATTGTGTGAAGAGATGAATAAGAGGAAAATATTGCCCTTATGATAAAACCAGTCATGTTAGATAACATAGTGAGATTTTTTTTAAAAATTCTGAGTATTTAAAAATGGATAGTGATTTAAACAAGCAGATTATAACTAGTCTAAAGTAATACATTAGTAAAAGAAACATACTGAATAAAGATTTGGATAACGAAAGTCAAACAACAGATTAAAGCAAACAAATATACAGGCATGATGATGAAAGATAAACTGTCTATGGAAACCGTTAGGAAGCCCCAAATACTTAATATCAGGAAGATAATAATGGCAGCTCATAAGTGCTTATTAATTAGAAGAACACATACAAGCAATTTACACAGTCTCCTCATTCAATCAGGACTATAACCCCATGAAATTGATATCATTATTACTTCCATTTTACACATGGAAACTGAGAGCACTGAGAAGATTAACTGGATCTTATTATTCCAAAGTACTGGAATCTAAGATGTTGAGTGATTAAAATGTTCAGTAAAATTAGAGATTTGGGGTCCATCATTTTATATCTATTATTGTAGGTAGGTCCTGTCAGGAGACCAGGAAAGAGATGATGGGAAAATCCAGATGAGGTTAACTAGAACCTTTATCAGGGACTAAAAATTGAAGCTGTGTATTTGTTGGGGTTGGGGAGGGGGTGCAAATGCTTTGGGAGACCTGAAAAGTGGCAAGCATTCAGGTGAAAAGTATATGGGTGCAAAGACCCTATTGAATATATAATATCAATGAAAATCACATTTAGAATTGTTTGTTATAAAACAGTTGGGTGTGTATTTAGTGGGTGATTTAAAAGGAAAGTTGACAAAAATCTTATCTACAATGGGCAAATATCATTGAGCTTAGGTTGGATATAAAAGGGCAGGAGTAGGGAAATAAATCCTTGAGTATTTATGCAGAGTTTACCATGAGCACCGAGACAGCGTAGGAAAAGAAATTCAACAACCAAAGAACCAAAAATTCAAGTGAATCTGCACAAAGAATAGCTTCTTACAGTGGATATATTTCCTGGGGAAACATACAGGGGTCCTCTCTTAGTAAAAAAATAAGTAAATAGAACAAATGCCACCATCTTTCTCAATTTAATATTTTTAAGCTATCATGTATGCTTATGACGTATTTATGGATGTGATATTCTACTAAGTGACATCTTGTATGAAACAATACTCATACACATTGCAAAATGGAATATACCTGTAGAAATGATTCTGTGCGTGTGTATGTATGTGTGTGAGAGAGAGAGAGAGAGAAAGGGAGGGAGGGAGGGACGGAGGGAGAGAGATAGCAAGCAAGCATGAGACACAGCAAGTTTTAAATGTTTTAAAACTCTAAGAGGGTTAGAAGATTATATTCACAGAAAAAAGAAATTTTCCAGTTCAAGGTGTGTGCATTTATACAGTGGACTACTAGTATGATGAGATGGGGGAACAAATAAAAAACACTTGAATGGAAGCAGAATAATCATATATAAGAGAGATGAAATATTCCAAAGTCACCTTGAAATAAATATAAAATTGATGTTGGCAGCTCAACAGTGACAGGAGTCAAGAGATTATGCTGCTGTGAAACCATATAAGATGCAATTGATATTTTAATCTAAAATATGTCTGAGGAAAAAGCCTGAAACTGAGAATTGTTCTTAAAAATAAAAGTGTATCTTCTGATTTATGTCTGATTTGGCTGCTTTCATTTTCTTATCTTCATATGGAGAATAATAGTATTATAATTTCTTAGCCCATTTTATCTTTAATCTTATTTCATAAAATGCATCTCAGATTTTTAAAGACAAGAATGTAATGCTCTCTGATATTATGTTGTTAGGTAAACAAAAAAATTACTGGATTCGTTTTTATTGTTTCAAGTTTGTTTTTTTAATGTAAATGCAATTAGTCAAGGTACAGTACATCATTGGTTTTTGATATAATGTTCAGTGGTTCATTAGTTCAGTATAATACCCAGTGCTCATCATATCACATGTTGTTTCAAGTTTTTATTTAAATTCCGATTAGTTAACATATAGTATGATATTAGCTTCAGGGGTAGAATTCATGGATTAATCACTTACATACAACATCCAGTGCTCATCACAAGTGCCTTTCATAATATTCATCATCCATTTAGACCATCCCTTCCTTACCTACCTCCCCTCCAGCAACCCTCAGTTTGTTTAATCCCTTCTCCTTTAAAAGCTTCCTACATTTTACTTTACAGGACAGCGTAATCTTCCTTTAAGAATATATTGTTTGATTGACTAATGAATTAATATATTATTTCCCCCCTTTCACACACAGTTTCTGGCTGTTTGTAGTAAAATTGCATACAATTAAATAGTAAACAGTTATATCAAGTGCAAAATGATGCAAGTAAATTAACTGAAAGGGACAATAGTTTTGTTGCTACTGCTTTTCTAAATATTATTTTGAGCTGCCCATAGTGAATATAAAATGCAAGGCATGGCCTCCTAAGTAGGACTCAGCACCAGAAAGGAAGGTGCCCCAATTGCTCAATAGATTTCACTAAAGCACCCTCAACCCTTCTATTCTAAAGCCTCAGTTTTTTCATCTGTGCAGTGCAGTTGATGCCCACGTTGTAGCACCATGATAAAGTTTGGTCACAGATATTTCAGTATATTGGATGCTGGGCCGTTTATCCAGGAGTAGCTTCTCTTGAATCAAGCTCAGTTCTGCAAGACCTTGTTTGTATAGATGGTGGTGGTGGTGGTGGTGGTGGTATGATGATGATGAAGACAGTTAACATTTACTGGCAACTTACGGAATTGCCGGATATTATGCTAAGCATTTGCTTGGCTCAAGTCATTAATCCTGGAAATAATTCTATGGGATGGGCACTTTTTAAACTTTACAGTGAGGAGAACTTAGAGGTTCAAAGGTTTATATATAGTGCATTTTGTCCTCATAATGATAAATATGGGAAAATCATCCTGTTGCTTTGCTTTGCCTCCTCCCACTAATATAAGTTACTAATAGAATGAAATACAAGAGTAATAAATTCAGAAGAGGGAGAGCATAACATTTTTGCAACATACAAGCTAAAATCAGATTTGCTTACAGAAATACTTTGAGGGGTGCCTGGGTGGCTCAATGGGTTAAAGCCTCTGCCTTCGGCTCAGGTCATGATCTCAGGGTCCGGGGATCCAGCCCCAAGTCGGGCTCTCTGCTCAGCGGGGAGCCTGCTTCCCCCTCTCTCTCTGCCTGCTTCTCTGCCTACTTGTGATCTCTCTCTCTCTCTGTCAAATAAATAAATAAAACCTTTGAAAAAAAATACTTTGAAAAGACAGAGCAAAACATATTTATTTTTTAAATTTTCCCTCCTTTTAGAGGAGCAGGCAGAGTATGTTTCAAAAAGTTTTTGCAATTTATCTAGGTATATTGTTAGCACCAACATATTCCAAAGTCATCTTTTTTTTTTTTTTTCCCAAAGTGTGTCCCGATGCACTACATCATTTGAGTGCATGGAAAGATATTAGCACCAATAGGAAATATTAGTAAAACTGATTTTAGCTCAACAGCTTGTATGTTGAGGTTGCTGCATTTATCTATTTACATCTCTCTGTTGTGTACAAAAAACAGCATCTTAAACGATGCAGATAAATAATAGTGACATTTTATCTCCCTTTCTAAAGTTGAATTCCAGAAGGTAGGAAAATCCTTTCATGCTTACATTACCATGACAAACTGAAAGAGATAAATCCCTAACGGATGGGACAGAGATGTGGGAGTTAGGGGATTAATGCTTAGATGCTTCTTCCAATTTATTTCTCCTATTATATGTGTTAAAAATATATACCATATGTCATGCAGCATGTTTTAATCCCATCAAAATTTCTCACAGAATTCCTCAGGGGATACGTTTTTTGCTGCCAACTTTTCACTGCTAGAATGCTGACTTACTATTCCTTTTCAGAGAGCTTCATGGATTTATTTTATGATAACATGTTGTTATAACTTCTCCGGCTGTAATTTTTATAAGGAAAATTAGTCCCGGGGGAATTTATTTTGAGCGCAGTATGCTTAATGGTGATGAAGAAGGATAGAAATATTTCCAGAAAGCAATGTATCCTTCGGTTGTTTTAATAGAACAGAAATTCCTTTGACAGCACTGTGAAAGCCTTTATTATACCCAGCATTTAAATTCAGTCCCTGAACTGGGGTTTTCCCAGATCATTTGAGGGTCAATTTTGGAATCGTTCTTGTGTCGCATGTCACTTTTCAATGATAACGCTTTATACAGAAGAGCAAAGTTAGGGGGAAAAATTCTCTTTTAGTAGTACTAAGTACACAGGACTTAGAGCAAGTGACCGTAAGCCTGCATGTAGTTGCCTTAAGAAGAATTTTCTTTGTGCCACATTTGTGTTTTTAAAAAGATTACTGAATAACAGTAAATGTTGTTGGGTAAAGAAGGAGAGCTTAAACAGATTTTCAGTTCAAAAAGAAAAGAAAGTTAAAACTTTACCCCAAGAATTAAGATCATTTTACCTCCATATTCCTCCGTGTGGTGCTTTGATATGAAATCCTAATAATATCCTTGATGTTTTGATTCATTTTACAAAATATTATTTAGACCAGGATCCACGACAGTCCCCTGATATTTGAGTTTTAGTCATCAGACATCACTATAAGCTTTGTTTAACTTAAGTCATCAAATATAACAATGCCAAAGTTATTTCTTGTTAGAAATTAACTTGTTCCTAAATCTCTGAGCCCTGTTTGTAATCAAGTGGTCTCATTGTAATAACATTCCCCCACAGAGAGTTATTAGCATTTATGGGCTATATTAAGAAGAAATAATAAACATATGTGGATCCAAGTCCAGAGGTGCCCTTTGGGTTTCCTTCCTATTATAATATAATAATAAGTATAAGTATAAGTGGATGTCGGATTTGCAAATGACATATTTTTATTGAACTAAGTCCGCTGGTCATGGTACAAATGCTATCCTTTAAGTTCTTCTCTGGGACTTAATAAATGCAGGATGAAAACTAAGGAGTTACTCGACGTCATGACACCACTGCCAACATATTGATGGTAAATACCAAGTAATTTGCTTCTCCCCTCCTCACTATCTACACGTATCAGTCCTTAGCTTCTCTTTGTCAGACTCAACTTGGATTTCCTTTTCTATCAGCTCTAGGCTCAGACTTCTATGACCCTAATTTGGCAGCTCTTCAAGGGGTTTATGGTGTAAGCCTTTTCTATTTCTAACAGAAAGTAGAGCTCGAATCCACCTTACAATACTGAATTCTCTTTGAAGTTTCATTCTCCAAAAGGTACCACAATTTGGGAGTTCATTTTTAAAAACTGTTTCTACTGTTTCTATACTCGGTAATCAGTAAATTTTAATTTTGAGTGAAAATAGATTCTTTTGAATAAAAAGTATGCTAAGATTTTCCCTATTCTCATTTCATAGTCAAATTTAGGGCAGAAAAATATTAAAATACTGACACATTATAAAATAAATGTTGTGTTTCTTTAAGCTACTGTTCTTTATAACTTAGGTGCAAAATCTCCATTTAAGTATTTAGTATATATTCATATTGGCACAGATTTCAACAGAAAGAGTTTGAAGTTTTCACGTGTGATTAATTGAATGTAAATTATTTGGACTGTGTCTTCCATATGGTAAACACCCAAGAAATGTAAGTTAATAGGGTTCTTATTATCACTGAGGACAAAAGAACTCCTATTGAAATCCATGGAGTGGTTCTTTTTTTTTTTAATTTTGTATTAACATATAATGTATTATTTGCCCCAGGGTACATGTCTGTGAATCATCAGGCTTACACATTTTACAGCACTTACCATAGCACATACCCTCCCCAATGTCCATAACCCTGCCACCCTATCCCTACCCCTCCATGGAGTGGTTCTTAAATATACTGTAGCCTTCTGACTGCTACTGGCTCTGGAGAGAGTTTTTTTTTTTTTTTTTAGCTGTTTTTTGGGGGAATATAAGGCAAAGAAGGATAATAGTGATTTTTTAACATAAAGCTAAATGTAAAGGCCTATGGTTTTATTCTGATACTGTTTTACATTGACTTTTGCTGTTAACATGCTATTTATTTGAGAAGGACAGTAGATAGAGGTTGTATTGCTGCTTTATTTTTGTTTTATTTAAAAACAGAAGGCCATGTAAAGGTGCCAAGCTTAAGTTGGCCTACCTTTCCATTGTTTTGTTTTTAATTTTGTGACTGTTGGAACTCTAAAAATCTGGGAAACAGAGTTCTTATCTTCTAGAGTTTGTCATCCATCCTTTTCATGAATAGTTCCATATGACATAACTCTTGAGGCATAGAGTCTATTACTTTGGTGGGCATTTATAATTATTACAGTGACTTTTCATATTTCCCATTTCTTAGTCCCAATTCATTCTGATTGGGATTTAAATTCTCAGGTAATTTATTTTACAATGTGGTAGAGGAAAGAGAGAACTGAAGAGCAGGGGGTTAAAATGAACATACAGCTTCAAGAGCCGAGGATGAAACTCTAGTAGGGCAGAGTGTTGAAGTGGCATGGGTAAGGGTGAGTGACCAGCATCCTGACCTAATTTACCAGAGTGGAGTAAGAAAACTGAGTGGGAGGGTGACATGATTTCCATTCCAGTTGTGCAGTGTTTAATCCTTCATCCTTTTGTTACATGCCACACATAAACATTAAATTAAGAATTAAGACTCCTTGATTTTTCAGCCTGTCTGCAGGTTGAAAGTACAATTACCATTTGACTTAAGAATGCCACTGGAAAATTATAGCCTGGAGATAAAACAAAAAAATGTACTTAAATGGATAGTACTTACCCAAAAGTGAATTCCCTGCAAGATATGTGCGTGTGTGTGCCCATGTCTGTGCATGCACGTGTAAACATACATAAACACAGTCACAGGACTAAGAATTTTAACAGAGGAAAAATGTCACCCATAATATAGCATCCTAGTTTATGTTTATATGTATGTATGTATGGTATTATAACTACTATTCTTACTCCATGTATATGGCTGATTTTATAGTTGGAATAAAAGTGTATAATTTTTTTTGTTTCTATCTACTCATTCTTTCATTTTTATTTTTTTATTCTTTTTATTATGTCATGTTAGTCATCATACAGTACATCATTAGTTTTTTTTTTTAAGATTTTTATTTATTTATTTGACAGAGAGAGAGAGAGATCACAAGTAGGCAGAGAAGCAGGCAGAGAGAGAGGGGGAAGCAGGCTCCCTGCTGAGCAGAGAGCCCGATGCAGGGCTCGATCCCAGGACCCTGAGATCATGACCTGAGCCAAAGGCAGAGGCTTTAACCCACTGAGCCACCCAGGTGCCCCATCATTAGTTTTTGATGTAGTGTTCTCTCATTGTTTGCATATAACAGCCAGTGCTCCCTGCAGTCCTCCTTAATACCCACCACTGGGCTTACCCATCCCCCCAGTTTGTTTCCCCAGAGTCCATAATTTTAAATACATACTACATAAATATAATGTATATTAGAATCATTTAATCGATTGATCAATCTTTATTTCACTAAAGTGCTGTAAACTTTTTTTCCAACTTGAAAAGGATCTTCCTAAGTATGGTTTTAATAGCTGTCCCTTCATGATTCCCCGTTGTTGCCTTTCAGATTGCTTTGACTTTTTAACTACAATCATCTGTGGACAGATAGCATCTTTAGTGTTTGAATTATTTATTGAGGCTAAATTGTAGGCCAGAATATAACCCGATAGCCTCTTTACAAATGCCTTTTTTCTAACTTTCTGGAAGAGTTGCAACCAATTTCATGTCCTAAGCTAAATTTGTGATCTTCCTTGTAAACATGTTCTTCCTTCAGACAGCCTCAATTCAGTAAATCGTACCATTATCCACCTCGTTGCGCAATTCAAAAGCCTGGCTTGCAACTTTCTTCCTCTTCCATATGCCTACTTCTTGCCCTTCTAATCTACCATTAAGTTTTGTCTCTTCTACCTCATTGCAATGACTTCTATTGCACTAAGAATAAAATCCACGTTTCTTTTTTTTTTAAGATTCTATTTATTTATTTGACAGAGAGAGAGAGAGAGAGAGCGAGCGAGCACAAGCAGATGGAATGGCAGGCAGAGAGAGAGGGAGAAGCAGGCTCCCCACTGAGCAAGGAGCCCGACGCGGGGCTGGATCCCAGAATCCTGGGATCATGACCTGAGCCAAAGGCAGACACTTAACTGATGGAGCCACCGAGGAGCCCCCAAAGTCCACATTTCTTAATATAATCTACATATTCCCCACCTCTCTAACTATGATTCTGTAACTCCCAGACCTGCAGAGCAAGCAAAACTTCTTATACATGTTGTTTCATGTGTTTGGAAGGCTCTCGTTCCTGCACTGTCCATGTCTGGTTTCTTCTTACACTTCAGTGGTCAGTTTTAATGTTCCATTTTTAGAGAGACCTTCCCCAACTCCCTAATATAAATTAACTATTCTTACCTCACATAGTACTGTTACTTTCACTGGTGCCTTTTTTTCAGTATATAATATTATTAAATATGCATTTGTTGGCTTACTTTGATAAATATCTCTCTCCACAGCTAGATATAACTCCGTGAAGGTCACTACCGTGTCTGCCTTATTTACCACCCTATATCTTATATTCTAAACACATTGCCTGGCACATTGAACTATAGTGATTCAGATTGAGTTTGTGCCATGCCTCTGATATGTATTAACAGCTATCCTTGGGTACAAATGTAGGATGAGCATAATAATATGACCTAATGTAGAGGATTTTTAAAGAAATAAATGAAATTATTCATATACAGTTATTCACATTGTGTATGGTACAGTACAGGCTTTCAGTATAGTAGTTACTGTTATTGTTGTTCTAATGGGAATTCATTAAATATTTGTTGAATGAGTGAAAAAAATGTATTTGTTTTATGATATAAATAAGTAGGTAATTACCTCCTCAGCGTAAAATTGTGCCATTTTCACCACAAGCTCTATTGCACGGAGTGTTGTTTTGTTTGCAGTTACTAAAAGGCAAAATCACCATCATCATGAACATCATGGTTTTAACTTCCTTATTGATTATTAGAGGGGGCACTTTTTCCCATCTGCATGAGTTTTGGAAAACCCATGTTTCTTCTCTCTTCATTAATATTTTAATTGTGGAAATATCTGTTTCAAAATCTGCTCAATGCAGTATCCAACAGGTTCAATAGTTAGAGCAGTCAGAAATATAACCAAGATTAACTTTTTCTCATAATCACTAAACCACATAAAGTCTGTCTTATTTGAAAATGAAATCAATTGCCAGTTACCAAAAGATTGAATGGTTTTGAGTATAATCCTTTGATGATGAACAATTTAGCATTAATTTAGAGATCTTATTTTCTCTACCAGATGCTCAGAAACATGGTAAATTAGAGGTCATTGACCCTTCCCCTGTTGTCAATGGTTCCCAAATATTCTGTTCATATCTAATTACCAGTAGTAACAAATCATCCTGTATTACAGTTATCTGGTTATGTGTTTCTCCCTCCCATTAAAGAGTGAGCTCTTTGAGGACAGAAATTATATTTTTTCTTTCTACATGTGGAAGGAAGTAAATAAGAAAGGAAGGATTGAATATTACACTTTTGTTACTAATTCTATTAGTTTTATTATTTTCCTCCAAATAAAATAATTTTAGTGAACGTAAACTGGGAAAGCAACAGGGGCAAACTAGTCAATACTCAGTTACTATGAAGAGATTGAAGCAGAAGTGTTTTTGCCTCAGTTGTCTTTAACATAATTCTTAGTTAATAGTACCGTGTGTGTTAACTAACTGGAACTTAAATAAACACTTGGAAAAAAAATTCTCAGTGAAGATATTGAGGATATTCTCTCATCGTAATAAGGAAAGAATCCAGATCACAAAACTTGATTATTCCTAAAATACTTAGCTGCTTTGACTCTGGCTGTCCTTCAGCATATCCAGGCATGATGTGCAAAGTACAGAATTGAAATAAAATAATCCCTAGTCAAATCATAGGCTTATGTTACAAGGATAAGTCAAGTTTGTAGTTTCACCTGAGATAAGAAGGCATTAAGTCTCCTTATCACATCCAGCCATCACTATTAGACTAGGGATAGAAAAAACACTAAGGAGGAGGGAGTGAGATAGTCCAGGGAGTAAGTACTCAGTCTCTATTAAAATACCCTAGAATTGGCTCACCAATATTAATTCCTTTTTGTTTATAATCTTATTTGTTATCCCCTCACCCTCTCATAGAGCAAGCTAAAACAGACAATGTTCTGTTTTTTTTTTAATAGTTATAGATCTCCAAATTAAAACTGTCCTGATATATTCTAGCCTCTCAATTGCGGAGGAGTACGAAAATATGCTGTTCAGGGTTTCTAAAATCTTTTAAAGCAATTAATTACATATGGTCTAAGTTTATTTATTTTTATTTTTATTTTTTTTATGGTCTAAGTTTATTTTAAGCATACATTTACACATTTGTTCTCTTTATGCACATTCATGAAGATATTTCCTTTTTATCCTTTGCTCATGGTGTTTTGTGTTTATAGTGTATTATGCTACTTTGTGTTGACATTCTCAACACAGATTGGCCCCCCAAATGTACTATATTCAAAAGCATGTATTTTTCCCCTAAGCTCACTGATTTTAATGGAGGTTGGAATCAAAATTTCTTTCTTTTAAGAACTCCTTGGAGGAGGGTGGCCTTTTCTCTTCACAGTCTGTACAATATGTACATTAGTAACTCTGTGCACCTGAATTTTTTGTAATGAATGGACCTTTTCCGTAGTGAAGCACTGGGGGAAGTTTGATGAAGCTGTTCTTTTATAAAAGTTATAAAGCCATCTGGGGCTGCAAACTAAAATTGGTTACAGTTCCATCTCTAAGTGAGCATTCTCAGATGTGGAAGGGCCCAAGAGGCAAGGAAAGACTTAGGTGTCTTGATTTGTTCAGGCTCCAGTAGATATTTTGTAAGAGACCTCTAAAAAAGAATTAATATATACTATACTATATTTATTTATATAAATATATAATTTTTAAATATAAATGCCATCACATAGTAGAACATTGACCTCAGCATTGAAAAAAATATATTCTGTTCTCAGGAACTAGATTCTCAATTACCAAACATGTACTAGTTTATAAAATATAAACCAGTCTAGATAATTATTACACAGCAATTTTTATCAAACTCTGTTTCTTGATTAGCCTTGCTAGAGCTTTATCAATTTTATTGATCTTTTTGAAGAACTAGGTTTTGGTTTCATTGATTTTCTCTATTGTCAAACTGTTCCTTTTTTTTGTTTACTGTGTATTTAATGAAGTCTAAGTTGCATAATTTTCAATTTTTCTTGGAAGTTTAAATAACCATGAACTAACATGTGTCTATAAATCAGAGCTCTTCAGTTGGAAATGAGCTACAGTACAGTATTTTTTGAAACACGATATATGCATTAGTGCTAGATATGCAAAGAGTATCTTCCCTTAAAATTAGTCACTCTTAGTTGGCTGGATTAACCCCAATGTGTTGTATTTATTTGGGGTTTTTGACATTTTTAATTTCTATTACTTAATTTAGCAGTTGTTCTTTTACATTTTATAATGGTCAACTAGCAAAGTAGAACACTGGAGGAAGAATACAACTCTGTTAAGGACTTTCCACCATATAAAAGAGGCACAGAGTATAAAATTATGATTATATATCAGAGAAAATAATTTAGATGTACATTGTAATCAGATTTAATATCCAGGTAAATATAGTAGGGATTTTAATGTACTCATTATATACACAAAGAGAATCTGTTGCACAACTAAATTTTTTTCTTTAAGATTATTTGTTTATTAGAGAGAAAGAGAGCATGATGAGCGAGGGAGGAGCAGAGGGAGAGGGAGAGGGCAAAGTAGGCTCCCCACTGAGTGGGGGCCCGGCTCAGGCCTTGATCCCAGGACCCCGGGATCATGACCTGAGCTGAAGGCAGATATTTAATCTACTGAGTCACCTGGGTGCCCCCAGACCCAAGTTTTGAATGTGCATGTTTTATGTTTTTTGGAGAATATATAGCAAGTTTTCATGGAGACCAAATTGATATTGTTCCTAGTAGTTTTCTTTAAAAATACTGTTTATCCCCATTTCTTTTGCTTGTTTAAAATATAGTTTAATAAGACATTCTATTCAAAATTGCAATAGAATGTATGCATTTCAGTAAATGTGAAATAAACATGAGCAATATATATAACTGTAGTGAAGAGAATGTGACAAAACGGCCCATTAGAGAATTATCTTCTTGTTTATACTTTACATAATTGTCAGTTTTTTTAAAAGGTTGTGCTTTAATTAGCGACCATTAGTGGACATGAATTACTGAGACAGTTTAAAGTTCTGAAGTCATGAATTTGTCATGAAGGAGCCACTTGCAATCCTTGTTTATGGTACACTCTCAAACTGGCCTCATTTGGACCCACTGATCCAAACTCAGTGAACTTAATACTTGTGTCTGGCACTATGTGTCCCTCATCGAAACAACTGTACAGAGACACAGGGAGCTGGGAATAGAACCCTCAGGTCGGTCTGGGGAATTACTGCTCCCTTCCTTCAGAATAAACCAGAGCCTTTTTGAGTATACCATGAACTTAAATCCCTCGTACACAAAACAGGTCCCTCTTGTTCTGCCTTTCTGAGTTGCCCTCAATAAGAAAGGAACAGAAGTAGATGGAATGTATAAGTTCTCAAGTTAATTCTAAGGGAAAAAAAATAGGAGTGAAGGGGCTGCTAAACTTGGCACAAAGCAGATTTAAACCTTAGGGACTGGAAGTTGAGAGAAAGATAATGCATGGATTTACTTATTTGCCTTTTTTTTTTTTTTTTTTTTTTTTTTTTTTTTTTTTTTTTACTGTGCATGTTTGGCTGGTCTAAGGCTAGAAGCCATGAGAAGGAAACCACATAGCAAATGCGTTCAGCATGGTTTTGACACATGATTCTATTCTCAGTGTTAATTGTTTAAGTAAAGACATTGATTTTGATATGAAATATTGTGTGAGTTTGCTCGCTTTCTCTCTCCCCCTCTCTCTCTATATCTTACATAGATGTAGATGATATATATAAGATATATATGATATATAGATATAGATGATATATATATAGATATGATATGATATATATAGACAGATTTTTCTGTGGTGAAATTCAAAATAATAAGTGATGTATTTAGCATTTGCAAGTACATATGGGTTTCACAATTTATTCGCAACTAATGAGTCATTGAACATTATACCAAAAACTAATGATGTACTATATGTTGGCTGATTGAATTTAAATTGAAAAAAATAAAATAAAAACCTATCTTTAGGGGTGTCTGGGTGGCTCATTCGGTTAAGCATCTGTCTTCGGCTCAGGTCGTGATCTGGGGGTCCTGGGATCGAGGCCCACATTGGGCTGGCTCCCCACTTGGGGAGAAGTCTGCCTCTCCTCCCTCTTCCCCTCCCCACTCATGCTCCCTCGCTGTCTCTCAAATAAATAAATAAAATCTTTAAAAATAAAGAAAATAAAATAAGACCTATCTTTAAATTATATTAATTCACACTTTGCCATTTTCATAGGGTGATAACTTGATTTTAATTCACTTTTCTTAAAATAGAATTGATTTGTTTTTAAGATTCGACTTTTGGTTAGGTTTTAGATTTATCTATAGATTTATCTGTTGTATAAAAATGCTCAGGAAAAGAGAAAATGTGGAATCATTTTTTGTATTTCTATTCTTATATGAATGTGTAAGCTTATAGATTGAAAATTTTTTATCAGTGGATGCTAATGAAATATAGATATCAATATGTTTTCATTAACAATAAAGGTTAATTATATTAGACGAGATCACCATTTATGACCTGACAGGTTGAGGTGAGGCACACAGTAAGATAGGACATGAATAAGCAAGCCCTCCTCCCTTCAGCAACCACCACTAACAAAAACTTGCTGCGTTTAGGGCATACAAAGATTAATAAATGGATGACAGTTTAAAAATCACCGAAAAGGAGCACAGATGGATATTTAGATCCAGAGTCATCACTGTGTACTTGGAAACTGAAGAAAAAGGGTCCAAAAACACTTACACTGGAGAGAATCTCAACAGGTCCACCATTGTGAATTTATAAGCAGGTATGGAAGGAGTAGATTGGGCCCTGAATGGAGAAAGTAGTGTTATAGAAATACATTTCATATAACTAGATAGTATGAGCTGGATACTTTCATGCACTGCATACAGGAATATAAATTTGCTTAAACTGTGTGGAAACGATTTGGCAAAACATATGAAACCCTTTGACCCAGTAATCCTCCTTTAGATATTCAAGCTCAAAGTAAAATCAGAAATTCAAAGAAAATATATATAAGATGACATAGATCATGGTACTATATTATTAAAATGAGAGTTAAAACAAATTAAATATCTAATAATATGATGCATTCATACTGTGAATATATTTGCAGCCACCAACAATAGCCTTTATCACTTGTATTTAAAGTATAATTTATACTGTGTAATATTAATGGATAATGTATAAAATGACATCGTGCTTCTTATGGTACAATCCCAATATGAAAATATTTAATGAGACTTTTTTTTAGGTGCAAAGTTCAGAACCCATTCATATTACTTTAAAAAATGTTCTGTTATTATGCCTTAAACACACACAAAAAGGTTTTCTGTTAAAAGATGCATGGGATTTAGGTTCAGAACTAAAAAGAAGTCACAAAATAAGTTCTAGGGACTTTCTTTGGTTTCTGGGTCTTAAGGGGTCTCTTGGTCTCTCTGCTTTTTCTAAGCTTGTCTTTGTGCATTGTCTCCATTCTTAACTCTCTTGGACTAGCTTTCTCTAATTATGCATAGTAGCTTTTCCATTATAACTTTGGACACATGTTCATTAGTTTCTCTGGCCTAAATCTACCTAAAGTCCCCTGTTTCTGCTTAGAGAGGATGGTTCTGATTAGGCCAACCGATCTTTTTCATGAAACCAAGGCATGGGTTATTTGCCTGCCAAGGAATTATCTGCCCTTGGGTCAGGGGTCATCTTTGCACCAGTCAGTCATTCTGGTCTGTGCATGAGGGCACATAAATAAACAAATGGCCTTCTCTCACCAAGCACTTCCTCCATCAGTGCCTCTCCTGGCACTACAAACTCTATGCTCTATCTAAACCAAACTTCTTATCTAAATATACCTCATCATTTCACTACTCACATTGTTAGCTGGCCTTTTCTCACTTCTTAGAATTGTCATCAATGAATTCACGATTAATTTCGAAGCCCTATCTCTTGCATGCCCCCATGAAGTCCTTTTTTTGACTACCATAGGAAAAATTAACACTGTCATAGCACTCTGTTCATGATTGTATGACAGCGCTTATGGTATTGTAGTTCCATTATGAAAGTAATATACATGAACTAGTGACAATAAAGAGCATGCTTTTGACACCATTCTCTCGGGAAGTTTATGAGAGAAAACTATGAGACCATAAGTTTGTTAACATTATGACAGTGAACATAGGGGCAAAGCCAGCACCCACACATACACACACAAAAAAATCATACATATGTACAACTCAACCAAACTTGGTGTTCTAACATCCTCACACGTGAAAACTATCAAAGTACTATTTCTGAGCTGTGTCGTTTTTCCTCCTACAAGAGACCTCATTCTAATGGTGGGAAAAGGGCTTTTACAACAACGGTATCATCTTTTAAACAATGGTAGAAAAAGGTTCTATCTTCTGCATGAGTCAATTTCTTCAGTGAATGTTTCAGGCAAACGAATAAGCACTTGATTAACTCCATGCTTTGTTCCAGTGGTTTCCATGGGTGGAGTGGTTTCACCAAATTCCATGTGTAAATTGATTGGATAGAACAAGAATTTAGATTTCCACAATCTTTTTCGGAACTTTCAAACTTCTGTTGTCTCACAGGACCCAGAAATTGAGTTGAGGCTTTCTTCCTAAGCTGGGTTGTAGCAAAGAACCCAGGAGTCAGTAGCTTAATTTTCTACTTCTTTGCATCAGATTTTCTCTTGAAAATGATGCATGCAATATTGAAGAATGGCAAGGAGGAGCCTCTGCGAAGTGTTAAATATTTGCTTCAGTGGGTCCTATTAGCAGGTAGGGCCTGCGGGGAGCTTGTTTATCCAGCAGAACGATCTCATTATGAGGACAGTGATGTAGTATAGTTTACTTCATACCCTGAAGCCATTCAAGGAAACAACTGAGTGAGTGATCTTCATCTCAGCCCTGTATTGTGCTATTATGACTTGCAATAACTGGCAGCATATTAAAATAAAGATCAGGGAATACAGCTACTCCATTGAATGAAGTTCTGAAATTTCAAAGCTGTTGAATTATTCAGTATTTTCCAATTTATAGAATAAAAGAACATGTGATTGACTATTTCATGGCACATTAATGGAAATAAAGAAAGAGAATGCACAGGCTTTTATACATTTCACGGTTCATATTTATTTCTCATAATTTCATGGTACCCAGGTGGGTCTCTGTATAGGCCAGTGTGGCCCTTACTGTCAAATACAAAGACAAGAACTTGGCGTTGAATACTAGAGATCAATAAAAAAAGAAATATTTAAAAAAAACACACCTTAATGAATGATCACTAAAAGAAACCCACAACACTGCGTTTTTAAGCTTTGAAAGAATATTCATGAATACCAGATTGAAAAATAGAGTAAAGCTTGAGACCAATGTCCCATCTTGCCCATAACAATACACTGGGAACAACATAACCTGTAAGTTTAAAATAGAAGGGAACCCTGCATGATGTGATATGTGGTAAAATTATCAGATGTGTTACCCTATCCCTAGCAGTGCCTAGGGTACAGCAGGTACCCTGTAAATTTTTGTTTAAATAATGAATCAGTGAATCCCTCCCTGCAGAGGTCACTCAGACTAAATACTGTAAAATCATTCCTTCCCCTTGCCAAATTCAAATATTTTCTGTTTGAAACATATTAAAGGAAAGAGGCATGGTGTGACTACTAAGGCTCTAGGTTCTATACCTTTGAGCTACTTTGAGGCATATTCAAAGGCATATACAAAGGAATCTAGCTATGACTTTTTGGCACAGATACTTGCTTATAATACCCTGAACAAAATGCAGTGTCAGTAGATTCCCATCATGACAGATACATGACTATATATATAAATGTAGATGAACACACGAATAGTTGTCTGTAAAGCTAATATGTGTATAGCCTATTATGCATTTTCTTGAGACCTCTTCTACAGTGATAAAAATAGACTTAGCATCACTAAAAAAAAGCCTCTGACCTTTTTTAAAATTCTCACTTAGAAATTTACTTGAAGGAACAGTATACAAATTGTGTAATTTTGTGCAATTTTCCCCTTAATTTTTGCACTAAGTTAATCAAATAGACAATGTATGATATTATCCCTTTGAAAGCAAATGCATATTAAACCACACAACAGGCTTCATTCCCATTTCTTTTTAATGTTTCTCTGACTTTAGGGGACTTGAATACCCAACAGAGTTCACAGTCTGGAAAAGATACACAGACATACTTTTGTTGCACTGACCAGACAATGCAAGCAATAACGTTCTGCTGTAAACACTTGTGATAAAGGCAAAAAAAAAATGTTTTGTAAGATAATAAACAAGTCTACCCCAACCACACTTGCCAGCTTCCACATCAAACCTGTTTCTTTTCCTTATTTCCATTAACGATGTCACAATCCTGTTGGGAGTCCTGGTTTGAAATGGCAGCCATCCTTAAGTCCTTCATCTCTCCCGTCTGATTAATCTCTCCATCCTGTTGATTCTACCTCTGTAATTTCCTCCACATTTCTTTTTCATATCATTCCCCACTTCTTTTCTTCACCTCTACTATTTTAAGAACTAAGTGGTCTCCTTGCTCCTAGTTGAGTCCTTTCAATCCATCCTTGATATTGCCACTAGAGAGATCTTTTAAAATGTAGATCAGATAATACCACTTCCTTCACAGATACTTCCTGCTGTCTACATTGACTAGAGCAGTGGTTCATCTCAGAAGCATCACCTGGGAACTTTCCAGAAATACAATTTCTTAGTTCCTAACCAACATTTTCTGAATCTGGAACTCTGATGGTGGAGCCAATCAATCTATCTTTTAACAACTCTTCTGCATGATTCTAATGCACACTAAAATTTTAAACTACTGGGCCAGTGGATTAAGTTCAAGGTTCTTGGTGTGGTGTCTTGTCAAATCCACTTTTCTGATCTTATTTTCACCAGGTTACACTCTTCTCCTCCCCACCCCATTACACCATTTCAGAACCTTACCTTTTACTGCCCTAACCGGGATATCCCATTGAGTTGAAATTTTCTCTCCCCAGTTACCAAATTTTAAATCGAGGCACAATTCAAATTCCATCTCTTTCTAAATTCTTTTTGTTCTTCCCAGTCAGATTTCTGCAACATTAGTGTATGTGAAAAAAATACTAAAGAGTTCAGACTTGAGATAGAACAAACCTCTTGCTCTGTGTTTCCTCAGCAGTGCTCTTTACTGTTGAAATTTCTCCATTGTGTTTTTTTATATATACAGTTGTCGACATGTCTTTCCTCACTAAAAGATGGTTTCTTCAGAGTCAAAACTAGTCTCAGGAGTCTTAGTTGTAGAACAGTGAGTTGCACATGGTAGGTGGTTGATAACCTATGTGAAATCACCCCAAAACATGATTTGAATGCTAATGCATGTTTATTTCATTTGTTCATTTCTGCAAACAATAGCCCATTTGGAATTGCTCTCAATTTTAAAGACCTTTATAACTTGCAATCTTTAAAAATAGAATTCTGTTCTGATATATTTTCTAAAGCAAGGTTAAACTAAATATGCACCTTAAACCTTGTTACTCTCTTTAAAGGATCATTTTGCAGTGTGGGTGTCCTGCCATCCTACAGGCCTTTCCCTGTGGGGCTAAATTGGAAAAGAGATTAAATCTGTTCACTGTTTGTTTGGTTTTTTGCTCATCATGTTATTTAATCCAGCATCCAAAAGGCGTCCCATAGGTATAAAATTCCGGAAACTGGCAATACTTTTTGACCTATCTCTATGCACATAGCCTTATCTATTTTGTGGTCCAAATAGAGAGATTTTGTGGAGATAAACACTTGAACTAAGTAAATAGTGTAATAGTATGCCTAATGAAGGCAAAACAGAATGCATTGTTTTTAATGAATCAACAAGGATTTACTGAGTTCTGAACTATATTCTGTTCTATGGAATAAAATTGTTCTGAGTCAAAAAATTATATTGCTTTGCAGTATTACAAAAGGAGGGAAAAATGCATAGTGTTAATTTTTCTAAATTAGTAAGGTTAAAAATACCTAGAAACGATAGTTATGATTAATACACATTTCCAGTACCAATTTGAGTGTTTATTCAGTTGATCATAATGGTAAAGTGAATATAGGTATGGAATTAACTATGGTTATCTAATTAGAGGTATATTAGATTTAGATTGATGGATCATAGGTAGATGATAGATAGATAGATAGATAGATAGAGGCATAGATATATATAAAGTCCCAGTTCTCAAAGTATCCACAGTTCATTGGTGAATGAAATACATGTAAGCAAATATTTATCCATTATGATTCATGTTAAATAGAGAACAAAGAAGAAATAAACAATTGAAAGAATGAAAAGAAATCTTTAAATTGAGATTGCTCTATCCTTGAAGGATGGACTATATGCATCAATTCCTTATGCTCAGAATAATAACAACAACAAAAGAATCCAGATTTTCTTGTAGTAGAGTGTGTGTCATCTTTTGTTCACCCAAACTATGGGGCTTTCTATTCCTATTTTTATCCCTGTTCTGTGTGAGAATGGCAAAGAATATCCACTATATTGCAGATACTGTATTAGGTACTTCCTCATATAATTTTTATACATGAATAAAAGAAAAAGAAAGATTCAAAAACCATATGAGTCTTAAGCAGAATTTACTTCCATGCAAGGCAGGGATACTATGATCCAACACAGAGAGGTAGGGCTTTCAGATGAACTGTCAGAAAATGGCATGGAAAAAAGTGATCACATATCTGTATGCAAGGAAAAACAATCCCTATGAATACTATTTCCCAGGCCAAAGGCAAGTGTGGGCCTTAAAAATGGCAAAGCCAGAAGATTTCACAAGGAAAACTGATTTGTGAGTTTATACAAGCCTTGGGGGCCAGTTCAAAGTTTGACCATTTTACTGGAGCTTGGCTTAGGTGATTGCCAAACCCCTAGTCCACCTGTTGACTCAGATAGTACAGTTGAGTCACACACCACACACCATCCAAGTCTACCATCTAGCTGTTTTTCTGAACATTTACCCGAGAGGTGACTGCTTTCCAGTGCCCTGACTACTCACTGCCTGCCATCTGCCACTCCCTCCAGGGCATGCATCAGGCACAAGCACAAGCCTAAAGTGCAGTGAGATTTCCTTTATCAACACTAGAACAACCTCACAAGGTAGTTTTTCAACATGGAGAGGTGAAGGCCCTGAGAGCTTCACTGACTTGCTTGACCTCGATGTGTCTGGAATTTGAACTTGAGTCTGGTTTGTCTAGAGATCATATACCACCATACATTACATACATTTCCCAACTCTATCTTCATTAACAGGCATGTCCATACAGAGAATGACAATGTTTTCCATGGTGAATGAGTCACATTCACCTCATGGTGAATGAGGGTTAACCAGAACCCTTTCTGGTTAAATTATGTTCAGAAGAACTACATTGTTTTGTTTTCTATCTTTATGTGGAGTATATGCCCCCTCTTTTCTTTATCAGCCAGTTTGATTATCGAGAAAAGCTCATTCACTAATCAGCCTGGACTCAAATATGTACTGAATCCCCATACAATTCATGCTCTTCCTGGAGTCTCAAAAGGCAACCTTATTTGGAAATAGGGTCTTAACAGATGTAATTAGTTAAGATAAGGTCATACTGGAGGAGGGTGATCCCTAAATATAGTATCATTAGTGTCATAAAAAGAAGAGAAGAGTCACACAGACACTGAGAGAATGTTGTGTGAAGATGAAGGGAATGCTGGGAGTGCCAGGAAACTCTAAGGATCGCCTTCCATCACCAGAAGCTATGGGAAGGACATGGAGCAGATTCTCCATGCTCACACCTTCATTTACAACTTCTAGCCTTCAGAGCAGTGAAAGCATACATTTCTGTTATTTGAGCTCCTCAGTTTGTGGTACCTTCTTACAGCAGTGTGAGGAAAGCAGTGTGCAGTGTTTAATGTACATGGTGACTATGATTTAAGGTAGACTTCAGTGTGGCCATGTGAATGTGTGGGGCACCAGCCTCAGAAGAGTGACACTGCCAGGAGGAGACAAGAAAATATACAGAGGAGGTCCTCCAGTGATGAAAACAGTAAGTGGTGCTGCATATTGAGTAGCTCTCTTCCTACTTTTTACCTTGAGTCCAGGAAAAATGATGACCCTTTGTCTCTTCCAGATGAGCAAAGATCCTGGAGGATCTGGCCACTCTCTTTCCCACTCCCTTCCTCCAGATACCCCAGCCTTCCCAGTCTCCTGTAAACATATCTGGTACATTCTCATCTCAAGACCTTGGTTTTGAACCCTGGTGTCCCACACATTTGCCCAGTTGACTCTTTGCTCAAATGTTAGCTCCTCAAAGAGCCCTTCTCTGGCCACTGTATTAAGAGCGCCATGGACACTCTAGTCTTTTGCTATGCTTTATTTTTTGCTTCTGGACACATTATATTGCTATGGTTCTTGTCTTTCTTCTCTGAGAGAGCTGGAACTTTGTTTTGTTCACTACTCTACCCGTAGCACCTAGAGTGTTCCCTGTCCTACAGTGTGTGCTGAATAAATGAATAAATGATGTAACCTGAGGCAAAAAGAGATTAACTGTCAATTTCCTAAGGCCTCACTAAGCTCAAGATCGATTTCTTCCTGACTCTATACAGATGAGGTAGCTCAGAAATAGGTCCAAAAGTCTGGAAGAAGTGCAACATGACATAATAATGTGAAATTGAACTGATTTATGGAAGCAATAAGACCTAAAAGCACTACACTTGCAGATGTATATATCCTTGTGCTACCTTTGGGGAGCATGGCTGGTTAGGAAGGGTTACTATTTTAGTTAAAGAGGCATTCAGGGAACATTATGGGTCCCTGTTGATCATAGAGTAGTGAACTTACGAGCAGAGATGTTCAGTGAATACTTACCTTGAGTTATAGAGGGTTCCCTGCTAGCCAGAAGCACAGCACTCCTCAAACCCATACGAGAATGTGAGGAGAGGAAACCAAGAGTTAGTGTTGCTGACTCCCCTTTAGAAACCAGGAATCTATTTGTTCTTCTTTTCTTTCTGAGAATATAAACCCCTGACTTTCTTTTGCCCTGGACAAGGGATTTATTTTCTCCAACCAGGAAAAATATACAGATATATTAGATCATCAAAGAAAAATTTGTGTGTGGCAAAGACCAAGGCCAGATTGCTATTCCAACCCAAAGATGGGCTGTTTGGGCTTGGCTTTGATGTTCTCTCCAAGAAGGATAAAAATCCTATGCCTAGTTGCTATAGATTCTAGAGCCCTGGGAATATGGTAGCATTTCTGGTGACCCCATAGCAAATGAACTCTTGGTTCCAAGCAGCTGTCAACACTGAAAACTGATTTTAAGCATGCTTTACATAAACCCCATGTTGTTGTTCACAGAGATGGCTTCTCTCCCCTTATTGGATGATATGGGCAACTCCTGGGTCATTGTCATTGTTTGCTTGTTGGGTCACAGGCAGTAACTCTAGACAGCATTTCAAAGAGGGTTGAGTCACTCCTGACATTATCCAGTAAAGGAAAAGGTAATAACGGCAGTTACAAAAGGGTAAATACAAAATACTGCTGTGGTTTGTAATGGACCAGGGGTTGTCATAGGTGAGAAGAGAGGGATTAGGAGCTTGAGAGGCTGCTTTGGCTGAGCAAAAGGGGGTCCCAAGTCAACCAACATATCCCCTTTACCACACCTCAGGAAGCTTTGCTGCCTTATTTTGCCTTTATGGCAGGTATAGATAGACTCAACTGGTTTCCTCAGGCTTTGCTTCAGGCTTTGCTAGACAAAGGATATTCTAGAAATTGGATTTCTGATCACTGGCAGAATCTCTTGAGTAATATCAATTCTTACCACCCACATAAGTCTCTCCAAAGTATTTGAAAGAGCTCTTCCACATTTGTTACATTGTGCATATATTTTAAAGGCCAAAATCTGGAAACATTCCACCCCAGAAAAACATAATCCAAAAAGGAGACGTGAAGACAAATTGTTGTATAAACCAATGCATGCTATAAAGGTTAGCTTGCATTGTATTTTGCTGCTGTCACTGATGCTGATAATTTGGAGATATCTCTGCCAGCATTGCCAATTTTCACTTATGAAGTCCATATTTGGCAAAGATAGCAGCCAGTGCAGATAAAGTACTGCATTTGCCTAATTAAAATCTAGCCTCAGCCTTTTTGTTCAGTGCTTGTGATAGTTTATGTTCATGGCCTACACTTGCCTTAAATAAGTTCATGTCTCATGTTTGGGTTTTTCCAAGCACACTAGGGCTAGAAAAAAATGATGCCAATATAACAGTATATACATTTTATGTCGGTCTGTGAGTCTTTTTTTTAAAGAAAATTCATTATATTTTTATTGCCTAGAAATTTTAAATGAAGAAATTATAAAAACACTTCAAAGATCCCACCCCTTGACAGAAACGATGTAGAGTTTTTGTTGATTGGGAGAGATATTTCAGTCTATGACAAAAGATACAAGTTGCCAAGTACACTGGCATTATTCCTCTCCCTGACTGCTTGTATTCAGTCACCTGCTCCTGCCAATTTTACCTCCAAATCTTTCTCAAATCTACTCCTTCTTTACCTTCTTTATTTCTCCTTCTTTACCACCACTGCCCAACTTCAGCACTTCAATAATATCACTCTCCTGGCTAAAACCTTATATCTCTACCTAAAAATACAGCCAGCATGGTGCATCTAAAATTATTAGACTGGCCCCAACACATCGCTGGTTAAAACTCTTTTATCTCCCCCATTGCCTTCACAATGAAGCCAACCATTTGTTTACAACTCATAAAAGTACGTCCACAATTTGTCTTTGCTCACTTCTTTGTCCTCATTTCTTGCTATTTTCTGCTTTAAACTTGTTTCTATACCACAAAGCCTGCAGCATTCTGCTACCTGTTATTTCTTTGTCTTTGCTTTTGTGTTCACTTCCAAAGTCAATAACTGTCTGCCTATCATTCTTTGTAAGGCTAGCTTCTTAACTTCTGAGAGGCATCTCAATTGTTTCCCCTTCATGGAACATGTTCCTGAGCAGCCCTCTACATTTCTTAATCAGTACATTTCCAAAGTGTGATTTTAATTTGTTAGTCTCTCCTATTAGCCTGTGAGCTCCTTGAAAACAAGGGCTTTGTCTGTCTTGGTCTCTAGCCCCTAGAGCAGAAACTAGGATGAAGGTAGTTCTCATTATGCGAAGATACGACTGTCTTAGATCAGCTTTCCTAGAATAGAGCCCAAACAAGGGTTTTTGACTTGCAAAATTGATTTAGTGTTCTACAGGAAAATCCTAAAAGGGAGGGAGGGAACCAGAAAAGGGGAAAGAGCTGAGGGAAGAGGTCACAGGTAAACTGTTGTCTTAGCCTGGTCCACACACAGAGGAGCTCTGGCGCATAAATTCCTTGATGCAAAGGAGCAGCCTTTTGTACACTCACATAAGTAAATTATTGGCAGTGGGCACCCCCAGGGGGTTGTAAATTCCAACAGGGTGGCTCCTGTCAATCAAGGGTAATTTTTAACCCGGGACAACTGTGAGCTCTTAGCCTGAAGTACTCTGAAGTAGCTGGAGAAGGGATACCTTAGCTTAGTAAAAGGGATCGGTTTGGGGCATCTGTTACATTATCATAGATGTCTTTATCATTTTATAATTATTGCAATGTACCTACCCAAGCAGATACTTTAAGAGTAATAGAATTTGCCCTTTTGTAAGTAAAGTCTTTTATTTTCATATTAGAATTTGTATGTGTAAGCTCAACACATAAATTTTTTTTTTTTAGGAATGCAGCCTTCAAGCTTGTTATCATGGAAATATTAGTGACTTAATTAAAAAGCCTTTCCCTAATCTCATTTGAATACATTTATATTATGCAGTCTATGTAGTCTTTGTTCATGAAGTGGTACATCAGTATGAACTCCTTGTAAAGGAATTTGTTCTGATTCTTAATTCCATCACTGCCTTCATCTAAGTTCCCAGAACATTAAGGGTGGCAACAAAAGTGAATGAGTACGGTGCTTCCTACTCCTGCCCTCCTTTATGACTTTATGGATTCATATCATCCCACGGACTGTGAAGGAGTATGTACTGCAGAGGGGCCACTGAACTAGAGAATTTCCATGACAGCGTCTTAGCAAGGAAGGAGAACACTAATAGTAAACTTTTGGGAAAGGCTTATAGAAAGGTGTATTATTCTGAAAGACAGGAAAACAGATTAAATACTACTGGCCTACCCAATTACTTGATGATAGTTTTAATAATAATAATAATGGTGACTTACATAATAGAATTAACATTGTCTAGAAATGTACTTTTGGAATGGTAGTTTCCAAATGAGCAGAGCTTGTGTGCTAAAGTAAGGAAAAACTGAACATATCAGTAGTGATTCCAGCCATCAAGATTTGGGTTTTAGGTTATCACATTTTCTTTTTAAGATTTTAGATATCCTGCTATACAAGATTTAAAAAAAAAAACGCTTTCTGGCTATTATAAGAAAAATATATTCATAAGAAGATGCATATTGAAGTATTGGGGGATAAATGTCTTTATGTCTAACTTATTTTCAAATGGTTTAGGGAAAAAACAGTAAGAGAGAGTGTGTGTGTAAATGAGGCAAAATGTTAACAAAGGTAAAAAAAATCACTTACGTCATTTATTAAAATGCTTTAATTATTGAAAAAAGACATAAGCTCATCATTTATTTTAATATGTTTATCTAAATAACTTGAAAATATCTTGGATCACTTTAATATTATTTGACATCCTTCCCCAAAATGTATTAAAACATGTTACTGATTTTATACTTTATTTCTGAACATCATATATTAAGCTCAATGGTAGTAGAACTTCCTAAGCCATAGATTCTACATCTGTTTCCATATTAAAATGAACATAAGGTGTCTCTGACATCCAAGGTGCTGTTATTTCTTCATTTCACCTCTGCCTTTTTCCTTGTCTTATGACTCTGAACTATTTGAAACTTTTTCTTAATTGTTAAGTAATGAATAACTTTATTTTTTTTTAAGATTTATTTTGAGTATTTTCTATACCCAACATGGGACTTGTACTCACAACCTCAAGATCAAGAGTCACATGCTCAACTGACTGAACCAGCTAGGTGTCCCAAAGACTTCTTTTTTTTTCTTAAGATTTTATTTTTAAATAATCTCCATGTCCAATGTGGGACTCAAACTCACAACCCCAAGATCAAAAGTTGCATGCTCTACCAACTGAGCCAGCTAGGTGCCCCTGAATAACTTTAATTTTCAGAATATTTATGGTTTTCTTTCAACTTTTTTTCTGAGTATATTCCAAAAGTACATATTAATATCTCTTTCCCCAATGCAACTCTCCCTCTGTTCTCTTGCTCTAATTTGTTACTAACTTTTTAGAATTTTCTTGACTAAATATATTTGTTTTTTGCTTTAAGCATTTTGCTTTATCTTAGAAATCTTCTGGGAGTTTGAATAATTTTATCTCCCTGTTTATACTGCTACCTTGAAGGTGTTTCTGCCTTTTTCACTAGCAGAGATGTCTTCTGTGACAAATGGCCTCAGTTACAATAACTTGATTCGAGAATTGTATTATAATTCATATAGTGGTAAAACAAGATGATTTCATGCTTATCACCAGAATTATAACTGTTTAAAATAAAATCCCACCTAGGATTTATTTCATGCAGTGGGATAATGTACAAAATAATGACATCTCTGTGTAAAGTTCTGTCATCCCATTTAGTGCCTGTGCCAATTCTGCAGCAGTCATTGACAGGAATCATGGCAATAACTTGGACGTTGAAGTCCACCAAGCTTATACTACATTTACTCTACACATTACCAAAATATAGCTCTTTGATAGAAATTTTAGACCAAAATATGGTAATTGAAATTTTTTTATGTTAATAATTTATTTTAAAAAACTTGTTCAATTTTGTTAATTAGCAAAATAGTATTTGATCACTTTTTCATGAAACTTAAGTTTTACAATCCATTTTTTTATTAACATATAATGTATTATTTGCCCCAGCGTACATGTCTGTGAATCATAAGGCTTACACATTTCACAGCATTTACCATAGCACATACCCTCCCCAATGTCCATAACCCAGCCACTCTATCCCTATCCCCACTACCCCTCAGCCACGCTCAGTTTGTTTCATGAGTTTAGAAGTCTCTTATGGTTTGTCTCCTTCCTGATCCCATCTTCTTTCATTTCCCTCCCCCACCCCCCACAACCCCTGCCCTGCCTCTCGAATTCTTCATATCAGAGAGATCATATGATAATTGTCTTTCTCTGATTGACTTATTTCACTTAGCATAATAACCTCTAGTTTCATCCACGTCATTGCAAATGGCAAGATTTTGTTTCTCTTGATGACTGCATAGTATTCCATTGTATAT
>CM052901.1:81804826-81862191 GCA_028534135.1 Potos flavus | reverse complement strand
CTATTAGATGACGGGGTGTTGACCTATTTTTATTGATTTTGAGGGGGGTTCTCTGTGCCTCCTGGATTTTGATGCTTGTTCCCTTCGCCAAATTAGGGAAATTCTCTACAATAATTTGTTCCAATATACCTTCCACCCCTGTCTCTCTTCTTCTTCTGGGATCCCAATTATTCTAATATTGTTGCGTCTTATGGCAGCACTTATCTCTTGAATTCTCCCCTCATGGTCCAGTAGTTGTTTGTCTCTCTTTTTCTCAGCTTCTTTATTCTCCATCATTTGGTCTTCTATATCACTAATTCTCTCTTCTGCCTCATTTATCCTAGCAGTAAGAGCCTCCATTTTTGATTGTACTTCATTAATAGCTTTTTTGATTTCAACTTGGTTAGATTTTAGTTCTTTTATTTCTCCCGAAAGGGATTTTATTTTTCCAGACAGGGATTCTCTAATATCTTCCATGCTTTTTTCGAGCCCAGCTAGCACCTTGGTAATTGTCATTTTGAACTCTATTTCTGACATATTACTAATGTCCGTATTGATTAGTTCCCTAGCCATTGGTACTGCCTCTTGTTCTTTTTTTTTTTTTTTGGTGGTGAGTTTTTCCGCCTTGTCATTTTATCAAGATAAGAATAGATGAATGAGAGAACAAAACAGTAAAGAGTAGCAATGACCCCAGAAAAATCAGAAAGGAGCTGAAACCAGGGTTTGAAGAAATAGGGGGGAGGGGAAGAAAAAAAAAGAAAAAAGAAATAAAATAAAAAAAGAAAAAGAAAAAAATATATATATGTATATATATTAGTCTTGTGATTAGAATAGAGCCCCACACCTGATTTTGGGTGTTTTTGGTCTGTTAGAAGAAACTGCCTCCCAAAATTTTAAAGAAAGAAAAACTTATAAATATACAAAAATAAGGGTAAACACTATGAAGGAATGGAATATGGTGTAAAGATGAAAATTAAAAAAGAATCTAAAAAAGGGATTGATAAGAGGTTGGTTGAAAAAAGAGAAAAAAAGAATTAGAGAGGAAAGAATGTGATCACACTGGAGACTAGCACCAAGCCTTGTGCTAGATTTAGGGTGTATTTTGATCTATTAGAAGAAATTGTATCCCAAAATTTTAAAGAAAAAAAAAAACCTTATATATATACAAAAAAGAAGGTTAAATACAATGAGGGGATAAAGTATGAATGTAACAGTGAAAATTAGAAAAGATTTTTTAAAAAGGTATTGATAAGATACTAGTTTTAAAAAGTTAAAATAGGAAAGAGGAAAAATAAAATAAAATAAATAAAATAAGAAAAAAATAAAATTTAAAAAATTTAACTCTGAAAGACTAAAGGATCATGGGGGAAAAAAGCCATGAATTCTATGTGTTGCTTTTTCCTAACTCTGGAGTTCCTCAGTTTTCATTGATCGATAAACTTGGTCTTGGCTGGATATTCTTGCAGATCTTCTGGGGGAGGGGCCTGTTGCAGAGATTCTCAACTGTCCTTGCCCGAGGCAGAATTGCACTGCCCTTGCCAGGGGCCGGGCTAGGTAATCTGCTTGGGTGTGCTCTCAGGGGCTTTTGTTCCCTGAACGCTTTCCGTACAGCTTTGGAGGAGGGGAATGAAAATGGCGGCCTCCCAGTCTCCGGCCCGTAGGAGCCGAGAGCTCGGGGCCCCACTCCTCAGTGAAAAGCAGTCAATCACTCCCGTCTCCCTGGTCTCCGGCCGCACTCCGAGCTCATCCGGCCTGTGACGGAGAGTTTCTTTCTCTGGTGCACGGCCCGTTTGGAGTCTCCAAATCCAGCAGATTCCTGCAGCTCGCTCCCATGCCGCTCCTCCTGGAGGAGGAAGGTGAGTCTCCCTGGATCCCTGGATCTGCCACTCGTGGGGTCCCTGCTCGAAGGGCAGTGTCCTGACTGTGCCTTGGATCACAGTAGCCCACTGCTCGGCTCCGTCTCTGCAGTCGGCTTCCCCACTCTGAACCTGGGAGCTCTGCCACCCTCAGACACCCCCGGTCTTTCTGCGACCCCACTGGTCCTGAGACAACACTGTCCCCGCGAGGGCTCCACCCCCTGCTTAGCCTCTGGAGCGACGTCCCTCAGTGGAGCAGACTTCTAAAACTTCTGATTTTGTGCTCCGCAGCTCTGCGGCTTGCCGGGAGCTGGCCCCTCCCCCCCGCAGTCTATCATCCCGTGGCTTTGGATTTACTTTTCCACACGTCCTACCTTCCAGAAAGTGGTTGATTTTCTGTTCTTAGAATTGCTGTTCTTCTTCTCTTCTATCTCCAGTTGAGTTTTTAGGTGTTTAGAGTGGTTTGATAACTATCTAGCTAAACTTCTGGGATCTGATACTGTCTCAGCCTCCTACTCCTCTGCCATCTTGCTCCTCCTTCTTCTGGTAATTGAAATTAACTAAATTAAAGGATGTTGTGAAATTGAAAATACCTTAATTAGGAAACAAAATATGGTGGTAGAGAGAATGAATTTTAGGGTCAGACACAGCTGGGTGGGAGTCTTGGTACTGGTGTTGAGTTTCTTCAGTTGTAAAATTTAGTTATTAACTTATTTACTCATTCATTCATTCAGGAACTGTGTGTTGAGCTGGCTAGTAGGCATAGTTCCAGGTACTGAGGCTAAAGAAGTGTGTTAGAAGGACAAAATCCCTGACTTCAAGGGGCTTACATTCTACTGGGGAGTCAAAGCAAAAAGAGAGTGGGTACATAATGTAACATCAGGTAGTAATAAGTCCTGTGAAAAATACTGAAGCACAATCTGGAATAAGTGATCAGGATAAGAAGCTGGTATTTCATGCCATAGGTTTTTTTTTTTTTTTTTGAAAGATTTTTTTTTTTTTTTTTTTTAGGATTTTATTTATTTCTTTGTCAGAGAGAGAGAGAGCACAAGCAGGCAGAGTGGCAGGCAGAGGCAGAGGGAGAGGCAGGCTCCCTGCCAAGCAAGGAGCCCGATGTGGGACTCGATCCAAGGACCCTAGGATCATGACCTGAGCCGAAGGCAGCCGCTTAACCGACTGAGCCACCCAGGCATCCCAGAGGCTGGTATTTCAGACAGGGTAGTTACCAAAGATTTCTTCAAGGAGGTGATATTTAGAGGAATGGAGGGAGGAAGCCACAGAGTTGGTGAGAAAGCCTCCATGTTGGGGTGCCTGGGTGGCTCAGTTGGTTAAGCATCTGATTCTTGGTTTCTGCTCAGGTTGGAATCTCAGGGTCATGAGATCGAGTTCTGCATTGGGCTCCACACTCAGCACAAAGTCTGTTTGGGATTCTCTCCTTCTGTGCCCCTCCCCTGGCTCACTCTCACTTTCTCTCTAAAATAAAAAATAAATCAATAAAATCTTTAAAACAAAAGAAAAAAAATTTTCCATGTAGTGAGAACAGTTAATTCAAAAGCCTTAATGGATATTTTTGTGAAGGGTAAATGAAAATCTGTAAACTCAGCCATAGTTAAGTGCTCATTAGATGTTAGATATTATTTTAAGATAAGAAATGTAGACAATTCTATAGATCATGTGTCTTCTTTGCTCTAATAATGCACATCTTCCTTCTCATCTTGATTATTTTCCTTCTCTTGAATCCTGCATTATTCATCCTATTCTCAGATCCTTTAGTTTCCCCTTTTTAAATCTGTAGCAAGTTAAATTCTTCTTGCAGTACTCAGATGCTACCACTGTTAAAGGTCCCTCTTTTCTTATTTTTTGCTCTTTTGCTTAGTATTTGTTTATTGTGCATTCTGTGAAATTGATTATCTTACTAATTTATTGGGCAACTGCTCTCTCTAAGCAAGAACTCCGCCATTTCTCTCTGATAATGATAATGGGGATATCCCCACCTGTTTTGTGGGGACCTATTGTTGTGTGTGTGTGTGTGTGTGTGTGAGTGAGATAAAAAAAATGATGTCAAGATGCCATTCGGAAGGTGCTGCTTCCAGGACACCCAGAAAACCCATCCAGCCCCCATACCCATCAGCCACATTTTCCACTATGGTTTCTATTTCAAACTTCCATTGACACTTCCAGCAGAGTAAAGTGACTGTCTACCTCTGTCTCTGGCTGTGAAACCACTACCAGAGCTTGACCTACTTGTGTTGTATTTCTTTTTGCCTTATTTGGCTATAAAATATTTATTTTTGATTTTGTCATTGAGTGTCCAATCAGAGAGCTAAAGCACACACCAATTTAAAGAAGGAAAGTTTATATAAAGAAGTATTAAATGTAAAAGGGCATTAGAGTGTTAAAGGATTGGCTAGTAAGAAAGAAAGATGTATTAGTCTTCTCAGTCTGCCACAACAAATCACTGTAGCCTGGAAGGCTTACACACAGAAATTTATTTATCACAGTTTTGGAGGCTGAGATGTCTAAGACCAAGGTGCTAGCTGATTTGGTTTCTACTGAGAGCCCTCTTTCTGGCTTATAGATGGCTACCTTCTTGCTATGTACCCTCATGGCCTCTTTTCTGTGATCCCCATCCCATGGAGGAAGGGAGGGAGCAAAGAAGGGAGAGAGACTGAGGGAGAGAGAGAAGGTCTCTCGTGTCCTTTATGAAAGCACTAATCCCTTTATGAGGGCCCTCAGGACCTCATCTAAACATACTTATCTCCCAAAGACCCCACCTCCAAATACCATCATATTGGAGATCCTAAGTCTTCAACATGTGAATTTTAGGACATAAATATTCGGTCCATAGCAAAAGAGAGCCCTAAAGACTAGAAGAATAGCTCTCATTTTACAAAACCCTATGGCTGAGAGAGCATCCAAGGGAAAGGACCCCCCATCCTTCCACCTCTGGAACTGAGATCCAAACCTTATTAGGAAAGTACATGGGTTACTGAATGGTAGACGTCAGTGAGGTGCCACAATGGCAGAATGTGTTGGAAATCTGCCCTCTGGAACTTGACAGAGATTCACCTTTGGAGGTGCCTGGGAAAGCTCTTCATGGGAAGGGGCCTTGCCTGAAGCTCTGCTAAGAAATATCCAAGCTGCTGGCTACTGGGCACCGGAGAAGCTGGATACTGGAGAAGCAGGAAGCAGGTGCTGGAGAAGCCTCACCCACTGCAAGAACCTTCCAAGGAAGCCTGCTGGAATCAAGGAGAAAAATGCTTTCTTTCTTCAGTGTCTTTCCAGGACCCTCTACTAACAAAGCCATAGTGCCAGGTAGCAAAAGAGAAATATTTCAAAGGCCTAGATCCATTTTCAAAAAACAAGCCAAAAAAGTGGATTTAGAATAAAAGGCAATGAACCAATAACCAGTCAGTTACACCGATATAAACTAGAATAAATAGCAGCAGAAGCAAACTAAGTGATGAATGTTTGTTTATTATCAGAGTAAATTACTTCTCAGTGCCCTTCTGAGTTTTATACATTGCTACATCCTCTGTGCCTAGAGTAGAATGTGGCTCAGTACAGAGGCCCAGTAAATATTTGTTGAATGAGTAAGCTAATTGGTTTACTTTTTTCTCTAATGTTTTCTTTCTCTCTCTCTTTTGTTCACTATAGCTGATGGATGCACAGATTGGTCTGTTGATATCAAGAAATATCAAGTTTTGGTGGGAGAGCCTGTTCGAATCAAATGTGCACTCTTTTATGGTTATATCAGAGCAAATTACTCCCTGGCCCAAAGTGCTGGACTCAGTTTGATGTGGTACAAAAGCTCTGGTCCTGGAGACTTCGAAGAGCCAATAGCCTTTGATGGAAGTAGAATGAGCAAGGAAGAAGACTCCATTTGGTTTCGGCCAACACTACTGCAGGATAGTGGTCTTTACGCCTGTGTCATCAGGTATTCTTTTAATTCTATTACTGCTGAATCAATTAAATCCTATGCTGCTTTCTTATACTTAAATTTTGCTGCTATCCGTTTCACCTAAAGGTTTTGTCTCAATATTTGTGTGTGTTGCTGCTTTCTAAAATTTAGAACCTAAATCATAAAAAGATGGGATTGGAATTTATATTGAGACATTATTTCTGGCTTATGGAGAAAAGAGATACCATCTGGGTATCTACTTATGTTACCAGAAATTACTAAAGACTATGAAATAAAATTTATAGAGGAGGTGAAATGTTGCAAATAAAATGTAAGCAAAGACTTGCAGAAAGAATGCATAGTTTATCACAAAATGGGTTGTGGCATTTTGTTATTGCCCTTCACAGACAAATAGAGCACAGATACCTCCGGTTCACACACATCTGTAAAGATGATTTAGGTAAACGTGTGTATGTGCGCTGGAAGACAAAGGCAGCGTTGCCATGTTAGGGGGAAAAAAGGCTGTGCTCCAGATCATTTTGTTAACTAAAAGTTCTGGGTTAATAGAGAAATTTTCATGGGTCTCTCAGGGCCAAAGAAAAGTTAATAACAAAGGCTGTGCCTTTATCCACAAAGAAACTCATCACACATCCATACATCTCTGTCTGCTTCTAGAAGATACATATGTAGTTTGCTTAATGATAATGCATTGAAACAGTATCCATACAACACATTAGCTGTTAAAAATCTCAGTTTAAGTATTTAGCCCTTCATGGATTGTGAATCACACCCTGCATGAATGATTGCGGATGTCATTAGACTATAAGAACATTGGCATAGCAGGGTACAGGCATATAGAGGGTGTGTTTAAATCTTTGTCTTTTTGCATTCTGGTTTATTAAGAGAAATTAAGCCAGATCTAATGCAATAGATTCTCAGTTTGGAGGAGGTCTCAGTGTCTTTTTAAAATCAAAATTCGACTTTCACTTCTGAAACTCTGATCTGCAACTCTCACTCCACTGTTTGAGGATCATGCCTCCCCCTCACTTTCCCCTATAAGAGTTACCTTTATGCTGAGTCACAGCCACAGGTGTATTAGGACATTAAAATCAATCAGATTCACATAAGAGTTAAACTTAACTCTTAACCACATAAGAGTTGTTAACACTAACAACATATACGTTGAAGTTAATTTTGGAAAATATAAATGGATGCAAATAAAGTTGTGCTTGGGAAAAATGTCTGATGGACCACAAAAGGACAAATGCATCATTCCTTTGGCAAACTCTTGTTCTTTCCTTTACGGTCTACCTACCATTCCTTTTATGGTCAAACATATTTCTTACTAGAAGTAGAGATTTTGTAATGACATTGATAATCGCCAAACTAGTACAGTTAAAGAGTACTCTTTGGACTGGCTTTCCTCACTTAACTAATAGTGATTTGATTTCGTTTCACTCTGTTTCTTTAAAAAAATCATTATTTCTGATTGTTCATGCATATAGAGGTGATTCTTCAAGATAGCCAAATGTGTGTCCTCATTTATCTGAGATTAGAATTTAGCTGGATGTCCATAGTCTAACACTTCATTCCATTATTTATTGTTGATGAGAAAATAATGATGCGTTCACATTAGTAATCCGAATTTCTAAAGCACTGAAGTTGCTATTCTTTGATGTGTTTAAATATACGCTGCCACCCCATGCTCTGAGAAATTACATTAACATGTCCCTGAATGTATAGTTGAAGTAATGAACGAAGGGTTGAAAAGTTGCAAAAACAGTGACATTTGCCATATGTTCATATGGCTACGTTTTAATGGAAGATGCACCTTAAAGTTTTGTATGTGTTAAGCAGTATTCTAGAGAAAGCAGTAAATTGCAGAAAAGGATAGTCTTGTTATTGGAATTAAAGTATTCCAATTGATTTGAAGCTTGTGTTGATATGGCTTTCTTTTTCAGTTTGGAAAGTAGTACTCAAAATCATCATAAATGAGCAGTTTAAATAACATTGGTTGGTGTTGGTGTGAGGGGAGCCCAAGGCTGTTAGTTGAGTCACTGACATTTTGGCACATTGTTAGCTTTCAGACCACAAAACTGTCACCATTAGTTTTTAAATAATCCACTTGCAAAGAACTTTAGATATTTGAAAATGTTAGCTTGTACTTATACGTTCTAGTCTTTCTGGGTCTTTATCAATGAAAAGGTTTAACAGTAAGGCTTTCCATATATAGCTAATTTGCATTTATATCTATATATGTACAATTAAATGGTATAAATAATGGGAACACCTTAAGATTACTATCAGCATAACAAATGAGCTTTCCTACTCCCTTCTCTTGGTATCTATTCGGGAAATGATAATACCACATAATTCTTTGCTGCATGCTACCTGGCTTTTTACTCAATTTTCTCCTTCCAATATTTTTTTTTTTATTTTTACATGAAAAAGTAAGTGAAAGAGAGCTATACAACAATTGCCTTTCTTTTCCTTTGGAGTAAGTTTATCTTGTAAAAAAATTAAAATTTTCTTGTAGTCTAGACCCTCAAATTTTAACCCCCCTCTTCAGTTATGCCCTATCAGCAGTTTCACATGCAGAGCTAGCCAGTGCACATGTATTTTAAAGCATCCCCAAAACAGCAATGTACTAAGTTGTTTGGGACCATATTTTTTTACTAAAATTTTTATTTTGGAGGCGCTTGGGTGGCTCTGTTGGTTAAGCGTCCAACTCTTGATTTTGGTTCAGGTCATGATATCAGGGTTGTAAGATGGAGCCTGGTCAGCGTGGAACCTGCTCAAGATTCTCTCTCTCTCTCTCTCTCTCTCTCTCTCTCTCTCTCTGCCTCTCTCTGCCCTCCCATGCTTTCTCTCTCGCTCTCTCAAATAAATAGTAAATAAATAAATAAATAAATAATGAATTTTTTATTTTCAAGGTAATTATAGATTCATATTCAGTGGCAAGGTATATATAAAGAGGTCCTATGAATCCATTACCTGGTTTCCCTCGATGGTAACATTTTACACAACTGTCATACAATCTCATGATCAAAGTCTTGGCATTGAAACAGTCAAGATACAGAATAGTGCCATCACCTCAATGATCCCTCTTGTTGTCCCTTTTACCTTTCTCCTCATCCAAAGCCAAACCCCTGACAACAAATAATCTTTTCTCCATATCTATTTTTTAATTAAAAATGTTATTAAATGGAATGATACATTATATAACCTTCTGGAATTGGATTGTTCACTCAGCATAATTCCTTTGAAATCTCTCCAGGTTGTTGCATGTATCTACGATTTGTTGCTATTTATTGCTGAGTAGTGTTCCACCACATGGAAGTTGCCACCATGTTTATTCAATCATTGAAAGACATCTGGGTTGTTTCCAGTTGTTGGTTATTGAAAATAAAGCTTCTGTGGACATTCATATACATGTTTTTGTGAACATAAGTTTTCATTTTTCTGGGAAAAATGCACGAGAATGAATTTGAGTTGTATGGTAGTTGCATGTGTTGTCATATAAGAAACTGCCAAACTGTTTTCCAAAGTACCTATGCCCACCAACAACTTATGAGCGGTCCAATTTCTCCACAGCCTTCCTGCATTTGGTATTGTCATTATTTTTTATCGTCGCCATCAGTGTATCCCGATATCTCTCTGTGGTTTCAATTTGCATTTCCCTAATGGCTAGGTATTTGACACTTTTTCATGTGCTAATTTGCCATCTCTCTGCTCTTTAGTGAAATGTCTGTTAGATCTTTTGCTGTTTGGTGATTGAATGATTTGTGTTCTTACTGTGAAGTTTTGAGAATTCTTTACATATTCTAGATAATAGTACTTTTTTGGATATGTAGTTTCCAGATATCTTCTGTCTATCTGTAGTTTATCTTTTCATCCTCTTAACAAGATCTTTTGGAGTGAAGTTCATTATTTTTTTTATTTATGGATCATATTTGTGGTGTGAAGTATAAGAACTCTTTGGATAGCCCTAGATCCTGAAAATTTTGTTTTGTTTCTTTTTTAATTAACTTTTCTGTCAACAGTTGTATTGTTTCATATTTGTTTGTGATCCATTTTGAGCTAGTATTTGTGTAAAGTGTAAAGTTTATTTAGGGAGAGGTTTAGCTTTTTAGATGTCCAGTTGCTCCAGCACCATTCATTGAAAAAGCTACACTTCCTCCATGGACTTGCTTTTGCACATTTATTCAAAATCAGTTGGGCATGTTTGTGTGGTTCTATTTTTGGATTTGTATTCTACTCCTTTGATCTGTGTGTCTAGCCCTGTGCCAATACTGCTGTGTTTTGGTTAGTGTAGGTATAAAGTAGGACTACATATCAATTAGAGTGATTCCTCCCACTTCATCCTTCTCTTCCAGATTATTTTAGCTATTGTAGGGCCTGTTCTCTTTAAAATAAATTTTAGCATAAGGTTGTCTCTGTCTACAAAAATCTTTACTGGAATATTGATAGGAATTATATTAAACCTATAAATCAATTGGAGGAAAATTGTTATCTTTACTATGTTAAATCTCCCAACCTCTGAATATAGCAGATGTCTCCATTTTAGGATTTCTTCATCAGCATTTTGTAGTTTTCAGGTACAAATTGTGTACACATTTTGTTAAATTTATACTTCACTATTTCATTTTCTTTGGTGTGTTTGTGATAGTATCTTTTTAATTTCATTTTCAACATGTACATTATTAGTCCTGTTAGAAATGTGATTGATTTTTGTGTAATTCCTTATTGAAAACATATTTTTTCAAATGACGTATCTATAATACGTTCTATCTAGTTGCTAGTTCCTTTGCCCAAGTCTTAATATTCTCTTAGGGACTGAATAACTCTTCCTTTTCATTGAAAGTGCATATTAAGCATCTATTATAAGGTACTTAGAGAAATCCATTTATTTAATCATCCCCGTAACACACATCTCTTGATCATGGACTAATATGCTAATGCTAGGATTACAAAGATAAAAAAAAATGTTTTTACCCACAAGTAGATTACATAAGAGAAAATAAGCATGCATTAGTTACAGATACTGTGATCACAGTGTAGAATACAGTCAGGTTCCACCAAGATGGAGTAGCCCCTTTCCTCCCAGGCTTCCATCTTACAACTAAAAAGGCTGGAGATACACAGCAAACAAGCATAAGAAGTTTGTGAAAGGTGAAAAGAAGGATTGTCTAGAGACCTCAGGACTTGAGGAAATGACATGACCACAGTGTTCCACTTTCCGCCCCCCAGATGATGTTAGCAGGGCCCGGTAAGGAGCTAATCTTCCATCCCCTGCCTGGTAGAAGCAAGCAGCAATAATATGATCCCTCTGCTGGAGCAAGGCCAGCACACCTGAGTGGGGGACTGATCTTTTATCCTTTGTCCCATGGAACTAGGCTAGAATTACATTTCACTGTAACAGTAGCATCAGTGGGGTCCAGTGGCAACCTGAGCCTCCACCCCCACCCAGCAGCAATGCAATTCTTTGAGGTTCTGTGAGGTAGGGCTGGTCACTCCTAGGCTTCGTCCCTCTTTCGTGGTATCAGTGGGGCTCAGTGGGGAGCAAAGTTTCTACTCTAAACGAGGCAGAATGAGGTGGCAGGAGGTAGGCTTAGCTGGTATCCATTTTCCCACCGTCCCTTCCTTGGTGTCCGTGAGACTCAAAAGGAAGTGAGCTTACTCTCTGACTGGAGGCAGCAAGGCCGTGTGGATCAGCAACACACTTTCACCAAGAAGGTGTCAGCAGTACTTAGGAGGCAGCTGAACATACATAAGCACTCAGCCCTCATCTTACATTTCAACAGGCTTGCCCACTAAAAAAAAAAAAAGATTAAATAGTATCCAAATTTTCATAATATCTAAAATGTGTAGACTATAATAAAAAAAAAAAACCACTCACTGGTCATGAGTCACGAAAATTACAACATGAATGAGAAAAGAAAACAGATACCAACACAGAGATGAATCAGATGTTGGAATTATCCAACAAGGATTTTATTTTATTTTATTTTATTTTTAAAGATTTTATTTATTTATTTGACAGAGGGAGAGAGATCACAAGTAGGCAGAGAAGCAGGCAGAGAGAGGGGGGGAAGCAGGCTCCTGATCTCAGGACCCTGAGATCATGACCTGAGCTGAAGGCAGAGGCTTTAACCCACTGAGCCACCCAGGTGCCCCCCAACAAGGATTTTAAAGCAACCATCATAAGAATACTTCAGCAAGTCACCAAAAAATCTCTTGAAGCAGATGAAAAATAGTTGAAAATTTAAACAAAGAAATATAAAGAAAAACAAATGGGAATTGTGGAACTGAAAATTATAATAATGAAATACTCATTGGAAGGGTTTAATAAGGGTTTAACAGAGATGATGAAAGATAGGTGACTTTGGTACTGTTTTAAAACTTCACTTGCAAGGGCCACAGAACTTTCAATTGCCAGATCCTCTGGGTCTTTCTTGGTTGTCTTAACACTGATCTTTATCACTTCTACTCCTAGTTCTCTGATAGATAGCTATGTAAATTTCCTTAGGATCCTCTTCCTTTGAATTTTCCTTGAATGCTAGTGTTTACCAGAATTTTGTTTACAACTTTTTCCTTTATCCTTCTACATCAGTAGTTCTCAAATTCAGCTGCATATTGGAATTAACTAGGGAGCTTTTGAAAACTTAATTTCTGTATACTACTCCAGATCAGTGAAATCCAGGTATCAGATGCTTCTGTTGTATAGCCAGCTTGAGAATCATAGCCCCTGATCTTATTTATTCAATATTTTCACTTACAACCTATTTATTGATGACTTAAAAAGTAATTCCAAAAATTTTCACTGGCATTAGAAGTATACTTTCAATTTCTTAACAGTCCTCTCTTCCTGTTTGTCCACAAGACAAACTGAATTCAACAATGTACCCAGATTTATTTCAATATCTACTTCAACAAACCTACCTCCTTTTCAAGGTGCTTCCTTCTTTTCTTAGTGAATAGCATCACCATCCTTCCAGTAGCTCTAGCTAGGAAGTTATCACTTATATTTGTTTTCTTCATCTTCCTCACCTTGCCATAATTGCTTACAAGACCTCTCCAGTCTACCTTAGAAATGTATTTTGAATTTATTCTTATGCACACCAATTTATACTCTCTCAGTGAATGCAGTGAGATTTAAGTGGTTTCCCTGCCCCTAGTTTTTTCCTATTTTACTTACTACTCCACACTGCAACAGAATGTCTCTAATGGAGATATTTCATTTCTCTACTTAAAAGTCTTTGATGGGCCCTATTACCCAGCAAAACAAAGTCCAAAGACTTTGTTTGGCATACATGTTTCAACCTTTCATTCCAGATGCATCTTGGGTGTTTGTTTACACAGGCACCTTGTGCTATGTTGTCACTATCCTATTTGCTGTTTGCAAATGAAAGTATGAATTTTCTTTATTCTTTCACTCTTTGTTCTTTGTCTGAAATTTCACTTTTTTACTGCCTATCTGAATAATATATAGTTATTTTTGAAGAAGTTGCAGTGTATGTTTACTTTTTTTTTTTTTTTAAACCTTTCCCAATTACTCCAGAGACCATTGTTTCAATTACCTATTGGGCGGTGGGGGGCACTCCAAAACTAAGTGGCTTAAAACAAGAACCATTTTATTTGTGTGTAATTCTGCAATGTGGCCTGGACCATACTGGATGGATGGCTTTTCTGCTGATTTTGCCCATAGTCACTTGAGGCTAGAATGAACTAGAATGGAGGGTTGCCTGAGCCTGTCTCTGCATGAATTTTCAGGGCCTCCCTTTCTTCAAATGGTCTTTCCTGCTGTCCCACCAGCAGGATAGATAGACTTTTTATTTGGTGACTCAGAGGTATAACCATTTATCAAGCATCTGCCTGCATCATTCTTACTAATATCCCTCTCACTAACTCTACAGCTCACATGGGAGGAGACTTTACCAGTGTTTGAATACAGTGAGGTATTTATTTTATTGGTGGGACCACCAAATAACAGTTTATCAGTCTCCCTTTTGGCCCCCTTTATATATGCAAACTATACTCACCCCATTCCTAAGACCCTCAGAGTCTTTTTATTTTTTTAAGATTTTATTCATTTATTTGATAGAGAGAGACACAGCAAGAGAGGGAACACAAGCAGTGGGAGTGAGAGAGTGAGAAGCAGGCTTCCCACTGAGCAGGGAGCCTGATGCGGGGCTCATTCCCAGGACCCTGGTACCATGACCTGAGCCGAAGGCAGATGCTTAACGACTGAGCCACCCAGGTGCCCCTGACCCTCAGAGTCTTGTTATGGCATCAAAGTTAAGCTACAAGCCCAGGATGTCATTATCTAAATCAATTTTGGGTGTGAAAGAGGTTCTTCATGCTTAGTTCCCTGAGTGCAATACTCGAGTGGCTCCTCCTGATCTGAAGCTCTGTGTGCTACATAGACATCTTATCTAAGCCTCACACACCCAACATAAAATGGTCAGACAGGGATGTAAAATAGCCAATAGTCCCATTTGAAATGGAGGCAGGGGGATGGGAGATACAGAGCAGTCACTGGCCCATAGCAATTCTCAAATCCAGCTGGGCCCGTGTCCCCAGTTTTTTGTTTAGGGCCTGGTTCTGCTTATTGAGAGAGGTTCTCTGGCTCTTGGGTTCATGTTCTTCTTTTTCATGGAGAGTAAAGGGCCCAGAGACCTCTTTCAATTTGAATTTTATCTGTCTCTATCATTTTATTTTTTTTCTTTTAAGATTTAATTTAAATTCAAGTTAGTTAACATATGGTATAGTATCTGTCTCTTTTTTTCTAGGATGAGGAGGGACAGAGCAAGAGGGAGAGAGAGAATCTTAAGCAGGCTTCATGCCTAGCACAGAGCCCAATGCAGAACTCTGTCCCATGACCCTGAGATCATGATCTGAGCCAAAATCAAGAGTTGGATGCTTAACCAATTGAGCCAACCAGGCATGCCATATCTGTCTCTTTTAATATAAGTTAGTATGGTTCCTTAAAATGCTATGAGCTTTTTACATAGTAAATTGTAATCCACTCCATTAAGGAGAAACTACACTTACGGATATCTTTAAGACAAAGACTTTCCACTTTGGTGTTCTATTCACAGTGCTGGAAGACAACGCACCAAAGATTTGTAGACACGCCTTTGCCTAGACAGGCCTGAGGTATGCCTCATAGACCTTCTCAGCTACCTTCTCTTGATGATAGAGAATACATTATGTGCCAAACTTACTATCACTGATATGTTTTTCCCCTAAGAATCAATTTAAAATAGTGTTTGTCACAGAGAAGGTACTCAGGAAAAGTTATTGAATGCAATAATTACTGTTATTACAATTAGGGGTTAGTGCTGTTAGAATACTTTGTGGATTCATTGTTTGCGTATAACACATAGTGCTCCATACAATGAATCATGGAAAACTATATCGAAAACTAATGATGTACTGAATGGTGACTAACATAACATAAAAAAAAGAATACTTTGTGGAAAATACTGCTATAGCCAACATTACACCATTTTCTGATTTCTACAGTTTTCCATGAGAGAATTAAAGATTTCTATTTTTTGTGACATTTCTTATCTGAAATTAACACAAATTATGAACTGCTTATCCTGCATCATGATTTTTGGTATTCCAAAAAAGTTTATTTTTTTCTCTACCTATAATATACCTTCCCTTTCACCAGGTAAAAGTAATAATATTTTAGGCCTGCAAGACCCACAATAACTACTATAAATATAGTATAAATAATTTAAGTCATTAATTTTAATCTGTATGAAAGAATATAATTTTAATTCTTCTTATTATTTTATGTGATTATTGTTTAAAAAGTCATTCTTGGATCAAAAGATAAATAATGTCATCTTTTTAGAAAGTCCTAAACATTTACACCCCAAGGATCTTTATAATTTGTTCAGGGCAATCAAAGTCCATATAAATGTTTTATATACTACCCAGAAATTTTAATGCTCATATGTATATGTGTTCCAAGGACCTAAAGTAGTTTTACAATCTTGGTTTCCTAATTGTTAAACTACTCTCTTAATTGAAACCAGAGTATACCCTTGAAAATATCAGCTATAATTTATAGGTTATAAAAAAATGCAATCAAACCAACATAAGCTAGTTCTTTTAAAAAATCCACATGCAATTGAACGTCCTTAAAATAAGGTTTCAATTCTAGATAAAGAATCTCTTATGGATGATAAATTGAAATTGTAGAACTGCACATCAGATACTTTCTGTACTCTTTTTGTGGAAACATGTGTTTCTTGGCATAACAGGCCTCAAAGAGATTTTCAAGTTACATAATTCTAATAATGCTTAGAGAGATCGCGTTGAAGTGGTGGATCAACATAGAACCAATACTACGTGTAGCCTTTTTTGCATTTTTGAGACATGAAAGTGTACCCTAAAGGACCAAACTATTTTTGAACAGGGCAATGATTAGACAGATCGCTCTTTCTGAGTGCTTTCTTTTCAGAAACAACAAACACACTTGATGGAGGTTAAAGCCAAGAGCTGTGTAAATTGCCTATTCAATTTACAGATTTTTTTTTTACTAAGAAAATAAAATAATTTCTTCTGGAGTGATAATGGGGTGGTTTCTTAGATCGCTGGATTAAGAAAACCTTTGCCTTATCTTTCCAAGTCCTGTAAAAGAGAAAGCTTTGAGAACTCTTTGAAATCAATGGTGTTGGTGTCATGTTCAGGGAAGATAGAGGTTTATAAATTTTCTCAAAAAAGTATCAAATTAATATGGAATAAGTAGGCCAGTGAAAAAAGATACATTTGTAAAATAATTAGGTATGTACAGTTGAATTTTGAGTTCTTACATATTTTTCTTTTTTTCCATTTTAGTTAAAATTGATGACTATGAGCCCTTTTCAGTCATGGATATAACATGTGCATGGATATTAATGCACATTATAAAGTAATATATTACTAATATAAAGTATATATATTATACTAATATAAAGTAATATAATATATACTAATATAAAGTAATATATTACTTTATTATAATAAAGTAATATTATTTATAATAATTATTATAAATATTAAAATATTAAAATATTAAATATATAAATATAAATATAATATATTTTATATAATATAAATATTATAAATATTTAAATATAAATATAAATATAATATATTTATATATTTATATTTATATATTATATTTATAGATTTATATTATTAATATAACTATTGAATATAATATAAATATTAAAAATAAATATATAAATATTATTATAAATAATATTACTTTATTATAAAATAAAGTAATATTTTATAAACATTACTGAAAGTCCACGATATAACATAACCGGTAATTATCACGAGGAAATTTTTAAATTGCAAACAGTATGGGCCAGGCATACAGGTCACTGATAGTCCAGAAGGACTTTACTGGTGGTTATGGTTTTATACTGTGATTATTATTTTTTATTTGTAAAAACTGTTCTCCAAAGAAAAGCTAACTACTAATGTTGGTGCACTAAGTAAAGTTAAAGTGAATAGACCTAATAAAGTGATAGCAACACAAATTCGGGATAAGAGAAAAGTTGAATATGAAGCCAAGTTTATCCAAGGCTTTTTCTAAGTCTAATTTTGTGTATGGTTCCCAAGTAAAAAACATGTACAATAATCTCAATGAATAAAAACAATAAAGGACTGATTGTTCTTAGAAGAGGTCATGAGGGCCTGTGATTTGAGCAATACTTTGAAAAATAAACGCATGGCTAGGGAAAGTGTAAGGGAGAAAGTTTTCTTTGTTAGGAATGTCTCATGAGGACTAGTACAAGAGAAATTAAATAATGATCGAGAACAGGGGTTGGCACACTTTTTCTGTAAAGAGCCATATGATAAAAAAAATGTAGGCTTTGCTGGCCATATAGTCTTTATTGCAAATACTCAGCTCTGCTTTAGCAAGACAGAGCCATAGATAATACATAAACAAAGGGGTGTGGCTGTGTTCCAATAAAATTTTATTTGCAGAAACAAGTGATAAGATGGATTTGGCCTGTAGCCATAGTTTGCTGACCTCTGTTCAGAAAATGCCAGATAAACTGCAAATTGTTAAGGCAACAGTAAAAACTGCTGCTGTTAACAAAGAAAAAAGTCATAGTCTATTCCTGATAGAACAAGTAGATACATTTTGTTGGAAAATAGGGTTTTGTATATGATGGTGAGAAGGATGACTGTAAAGAATATAAAACAGATGCTAAGACTTAAATGGCAGGCAAGTGTTAAACAGGAATGGGAAGCCAAAAGCATTTCTCTGAAATTATCTTGCAGCAAGTGTATGAATGTTTAGAGAAATGGGAACATGGAAAACAGGCAAGGAGATTTTATAATAATTGAGGCATCAAGTGATGGGGACTCAGGTTAGAGTGTTAATGGTAGGGATAACAAGGAAATAAAAAGGTTCAAGATCACTTTCGGAAGTTAAAATTCCATCATAGATGATGCTTGATAGGATGTTGAGAGACTAAGTGGACATTGTTATGGGAAACAAATAAAAGGAAAAGAGATAGAAAGGAGCACATCTTCATGTTTTTCCAGTACAAACCTAAACTTTTTCATCAGATATTCTCAGGGTCTTAAAAATAAAATTGCCTTGACTTTAACCCATTGCACTAGTAAACCCATTAATATAATTACAACATCATTGCTTCCCCACATGCATTTAAATAAATAAGGGAAGGAATTTGGGGTACTTTCTAGGTTCTCTCTTGGTCTACTTGTTAGTCTGTTTTTAAAAACTTAACCAAAGTCTTTGATTTACTTGATTTATTTTCCTGTATACAATTATCTTCTTTTTAAATTTACATAAAATTGATAGGTAACATTATATTAATTTCAGGTGTACAACATAATTATTATATCTTGGTATACAGTACAAAGTGGTCACCACGATAAGTCTACTTACCACTGTCACCATTCAGTTGACCTCCTTCTCCCATTTCAACCACTTCTCTAATCTTTTTCCCTCCGAAAACCATCAATCTCTTCTCTATATATATGAGTTTTATGCTGTTTATTTCTTAGTTTCCACATATAAATGAAATCACATGGCATTTGTCTTTTCCTGTCTGACTTATTTCACTTAACATAATACCCTCGAGCTCCATCCATGTTGTTACAAATGGTAAGATTACCTTCTTTTTATGGCTGAGTACTATTCCATTTTATATAGATAATACATACTCTCTTCATTCATCCACAACTTTGGTTGTTTCTTTATCTTGGCTATGGTGAATAATGCTGTAATCAATGTAGGGGTCCATATGTCTTTTCGAGTTAGTGTTTTTTGATTTTTTGGGTAAATATCCAGAAGTGGAATTGCTAAATCTTATGATAGTTCTACTTTTAGTTTTTTGAGGAACCTCCATGTTATTTAGTAGCTGCACCAGTTTACATTCAGTACATGAGCCTTCCCTTTTCTCCACATCGTAACCAACACTTATTATTTCTTGTCTTTTTGATAATAGCCATTCTAACAGGTGTGGGATATCTCAAATCCATGGGCACTGAATATCTTTCCATTTGTGTCTTCTTCAATTTCTCTCATTAGTGTCTTCTAGTTTTCAGTGTACAGGTCTTTTACCTCCTTGGTTAAATTTATTTCTTTTTATTTTATTCTTTTTGATGCAGTTGTAAGTGGGATTGTTTTCTTAATTTTGTTTTCTGATAGTTGGTTTTTAGCTTACAGAAATGCAATGGATTTCTGTATATTGATTTTGTACCTGCAGCTTTACTGAATTCATTTATCAGTTCTAACAGTTTTTTTTTTTTTTTTGTATACTCTTTAGGGTTTTCTATGTATAGTATCATGTCATTTGCAAGTAGGACTGTTTCACTTCTTTCACATTTGGATGTCTTTTTTTCTTCACTAATTCCTTTGGATAGAACTCCCAATATTATGTTGAATATCAGTGGCTAGAGTTGGCATCCTTGTCTTATTCCTGACCTTAGAGGAAAAGCTTTAAACTTTTCGCAGTTGAGTATGATGTTAGCTCTGGGTTTGTCACATATGACCTTTATTATGTTTAGGTGTGTGTCCTCTTTACCCACTTTGATGGAAGTTTTATAATAAATGGATGTTGAGTTTGGTCATATGTTTTTTCTGCATCTATTGAGATGATCATATATTTTTATCCTTTATTTTGTAAATGTGACATATCACATTGATTGATTTGAGGATGTTGAACCATCCTTGTATCCCCACAATAAATCTCACTTGATCATCTTGTATGCTTTTTTTTTTCTTGTATGCTTTTTTAATGCATTGTTGAATTGGGTTTGTTAATATTTTGTTGAGGACTTTTGCAGTACATTCATCAAGGATATTGGCCTGTAATTTTCTATTTTCTTGGTGTCCTTGTCTGATTTGGTATCAGAGCAATGCTGGTCTCCCAAAATGAGCTTGGAAGTGTTCCCTCCTCTTCAGTTTTTTGGAAGAATTTGAGGATAGATATTAAATCTTCCTTGAATGTTTGGTAGATTTCACAGGTCAAGTGGTCTTGTCCTGGACTTTTGTTTGTTGGGAGGTTTTTGATTACTGATTCAACTCCTTATTAGTAATTGATCTGTTCAGATTTTCTATTTCTTCATGATTTAGTTTTGGAACATTGTAAATTTTTATGAATTTATCCATCTTCTTAATTATCTAATTTGTTAATGTATAAGTGATCATTGTAATTTCTTATGATCCTTTGTGTTTCTGTGGTATTAGTTGTAACTCCCCTTTCATTTCTGATTTATTTGAGGCCTCTTTTTTTCTTGGTGACTTGAAAGAATTTTCAATTTTGTTTATCTTTTCAAAGAACCATCTCATAGTTTAACCAATGTTTTCTGTTGTCTTTTTAGTCTCCATTTCATTTATTTTCACTTTGATCTTTATTATTTCCTTCCTTGTATGAACTTTGGGTTTCATTTGTTCTTCTTTTTCTAGTACATTTAAGAGTAAAGTTAAATTGTTTATTTGAGATTACTCTTGTTTCTTGAGGTTGGTCTGTGTTACTATGAAGTTACTTCTTATAACCAATTGCGCTGCATCCCACAGATTCTGGTACATTGTATTTCTCTTTTCTTTTGTCTCTAGGTATTTCTATTTCTCCTTTGATTTCTTCTATGACCCAGTAGTTGTTCAGTGACATTATTTAATCTCCATGTATTTGTAGTTTTTCCAGTTTTCTTCTTGTAATTGATTTCTAGTTTTATACCTTTGTGGTTGGAAAAGATGCTCGATATGATTCCAATCTTGTTGAATTTATTGAGACTTGTTCTGTGGCCTAACAGGTGGTCTATCCTGGAGAATTACCTATGTGCACTTGAGAAGAATGTGTATTGTGGTACTTTTGGATGGAATATTCTGTATATATCTATTAAATCTGTCTGGTCTAATGTGTCATTTAAAACCAACATTTTCTGGGACACTTGGGTGGCTCAGTCGGTTGAGTGTTTGCCTTTGGCTGGGGTCGTGATCCCAGGGTTCTGGGATTGAGGCCTGCATCAGGCTCCCTCCTCAGCGGGGAGCCTGCTTCTCCCTTTCCCTCTCCCTGCCACTCTGCCTGCTTGTGCTCTCTCTCTTTCTCTCTGTCAAATAAATAAATAAAATCTTTAAAAAAAAAAAACCAATGTTTTCTTATTAATTTTTTTCTCTGGATGATTTATTCATTGATATAAATGGGGAATTAAAATGCCCTACTATTATTATATTGCTATCGGTTTCTCCCTTTGGGTCTGTTAATATTTGTTTTATATACATTTAATGCTCCTATGTTGAGTGCATATGTATTTGCAAATGTTATATCTTTTTGCTGGATTGACCCTGTTTTCATTATGTAGTGCCCCTTTTTGTCTTTTATTACAGTCTGTTGTAAAGTCTGTTTTGCCTGATGTGAGTATTGCTACACTAGCTTTCTTTGTGTTTCCATTTCCATGGAATATGTTTTCCCATTCCTTCATTCTCAGTCTTGTGTATGTGTCCTTACTTTGAAGTGAGTCTCTCATTGGTAGCTTAAAGATAGGTCTTGATTTTTCTCCATTCAGCAACTCTGTGTCTTTTGATTAGAGAATTTGAATTGACTAAATTCAACTTTTATTTAAAGTTGAATCAGAGCTGTAAATACAGAGAATAAACTGATGATTGCCAGAGCAAATGGAGATGAGTTGATGGGCAAAACGAGGGACAGGGAGTGGGAGATACAGGATTCCAGTTATGGAATAAGTCAGAGGAATAAAAAACACAACATAAGAAACATAGTCAATGATTCTATAATAGCAGTGTGGTGACAGATGGTAGCTACACTTGTAGTGAGAATAGCACAGTGTATAAACTTAAATCACTATGTTGTACATCTGAAACTAATATAACATTGTCTATAAACTACACTGAAATTAAACATTAATTTTAAAAGGTGCTTATTGACAGGTATGTATTTATTGCTATCTCGTTCATTGTTTTCTGGCTGTTTTTGAGGTTCTTCTTTCTTCATTTCTTCTCTTTCCCTCTTCCTTTGTGGTTTGATGACTTTCATTATGGTTATGTTTAGATTCCTTTCTCATTTTCTTTATTATTATGTTTAAATTCCTTTTTCATTTTCTTTTGTGTATTTACTGAATGCTTTTGCTTTGTGGTTACTGTGAGTTTCATGTATATCACCTTATGTATATAACCATCTATTTTAAGTTGATAGCAACTTAAATTTGAACACATTCCAAAAGTATATTTCTATTCCCTCCCTTTGTTTTATATCACTTTTGACAACTTTTTATTTTATGTACCCCTTAAGTAATTATTGTAGTTTTAGTCTCACTACTTTTGTCTTTTACCTTCTTAGTAGCTTCCTAAGTGATTAATCCACTACCTCTACCATGTATTTACCTTTTCCACTGAGATTTTTACTTTGTTGTTTTTTCTTGTTATTAGTATCATGTCTTTTCAGCTTAGTGAAGTCCCTTTAATATTTCTTATAAGGCCAATTTAGTGGTGATAAACTTTTTTTAGCTTTTGCTTGTCTGAAAAACTCTTTATCTTTCCATCAAATCTGAATGATAATCTTGCTGGGTAGAGTATTCTTGGAGGAGGTTTTTTTTTGTTTTTGTTTTTTTTCCTTTCAGAACTTTGAATATGCCCTGCCATTCCTTTCTGGCTTACAAAATTTCTGCTGATAGCCTATGGGTGGGTCGTGGAGGGGGGAATCCCTTGTTTGTAAAAATTTGTTTTTCTCTTTTTCCTTTTAAGATTCTTTTTTTATTTTAACTTTTGATATTTTAATTATAATATATATTTGGTGTGATTCTCTTTGGGTTCATCTTCTTTGGAACTCTCTTGCTTCCTGAACATGAATGTCTATTTCCTTCCCTGAATTAGGGACATTTTCAGCCATTATTTCTTCAAATAAATTTTCTGCCCCTTTCTCATTCTCTTTGCCTTCTGGGACCCTTACAATGGAAATGTTATTCTTTTTGTTGTTGTTCTAGAGGTCTCTTAAGTTATGGCCATTTTAAAATTGTTTTTTTCTTTTTGTTGTTCTGTCTGTGTGAGTTCCATTGCTTTATCTTTTGGCTCACTGATCCATACTTCTACTTCATCCAGTCTGCTGCCGAAATCCTCTAGTGTTTTCAGCTCAGTTATTGTATTCTTCAGCACTTTGACTTCTGTTTTATACTTTCTTATGTTTTCTATCTCTTCGTTGAACTTCTCACTGTGTTTATTCATTCTTTTTCCAAGTTCAGAGAGCATTTTTATGACCATGCTTTGAATTCTTTGTCAAGTAGATTACTTATTTCCCTATAATTAAGTTCTTTTTCTGAGTTTTTTTTTTCTTGTTCTTCCATTAGGGACCTATTGTCTGTTTTCTTGTTTTGCCTCACTCTCTGTGTTTGTTTTTTTGTATTAGGTATGACAGCTACCTCTTTCAGTCTTGACAGAGTAGCCTTGTTGAGGCAATGAAACTTCTTGTTCAGCATTGCCCTAATTCTTGGTTGTCTCTTATACCTTTGTAATTGTTTAAACCACTGGATTTATTCTTGGTATGGCTTATTCTTGAGGGTGTGCCAGGACTTGTCAGTGATCCAAGGGGAAGACTCTTATTTAGCTCCTAGGTTCAGGTTGATTGTAAGCCAGACTTCCAGGCAGCATCTTTTAAGCTATACAAATAGATACAGTCCTGTGGGACCACAATCATAATCCCAGCTACTCTTCAGACCAGATCTGGAGGTATCCCCTGGGTAAGAATTACAAAAATGGGGTTCCATATGAGTGTATAGACTCCTTTTGGGGAAGTCTTGTCAAGTTGTAGTGAGGTCAGAGGAAACTGCAGTGATGGTGTCTGCCAGCTTATGTTCCCTGAGAACTCTTCCATAGCCTCTAGATATGTGGAAAACCTGATGCCTGCCGCTCAGGCTAAAGCTCCAGGACAAGTGGAAAGACCTTTTCACAGGAAGATGGGGTGTGTTTAGTCTGCTGTCAGTGTCATGCTCTGGGGACAGTAGCCTGCCAAATATTATCTCTGACTGATTCAGTTCTGTGGGATCCCTGAGACATAGACTTCCCTCATCACCAGAGCCAGGAACTCAAGGGACATCCCCTGTGTAGACTTCACATGGCCACTGGCTTTAGCGAGGCTATGGGCAGCCTGGGTCTGGAGCAAGCCCACTGGCTTCGGTGGGTCCACTGGGAAGCCAGGTCCAGGGCAAGCACTCTGGCTTCAACAGAGCCACAGGCACGTGCAGGGTTAGGGCAGTGCCATCAACTGAAGTGGGATCATGGGAGAAAATGTGAGTGAGAAGCTTTCTGATTGTAGTGGGGCTGGGAGAATGTACTGGGGAAGGGTAAGCCTACAGGCTGCAGTAGGCCTACAGGAGAGCAGGGCCACAAGAGAGCATGGGTATGGGGCAAGTTGGCCGGGTCCAGCAAAGTGAAGGGAGTACATAAATGGCACCTGCCAGTTCCAGCACTGGCAAGGTGAAGTGAGGGAGCAGGAATAGTACCCACTATCCTCTCCATTCCCAGAGAAAGTCCCAGCTGACCCCTGGGCTTCTGACAGACACTTTGAGATTAGCTAATGAATCTTAGTTAGGTATGGTCCAGTTGCTTTTCAAATTGCTGCTTTGGCGCTGTAGACCATTAGCTTCTTAAGGGCAGAAAATAAATGTTTTGTCCACCTTTGCATCTCTGATAATGCATATATGGCCATTGAAATCTGAACAAATGATAGTTGTAGTGATATTTAGCACCTCTGTCATATTTTACATGACTATAGTAAAATATTGTTGCCCATATTCAATACCCTGTGTATTAGATCTGTATGTCTTATTTACTAGTCATTGCAAGTTTGTACCCTTAAACAATACAAGTCTTATTCCTTCCACCCCACATCCCCTGGTAACCACCTTTTTACTGTTTTTTATGAGTTTGAATTTTTTAGATTTCACATACATATAAGTGATATCATACAGCACCCATCTTTCTTATCTCATTTAGCGTAATGTGCTGAAGGTCCATCCATGTTGTCATAAATGACAGGAAATCCTCCTTTCTTGTGGCTGTATAATATTCCATTGTATGTATATACCCCCCCATCTTCTTCATCCATTCATCCACTGATGAGCATTTAGGTTTTTTACATATGTTAGCTTTTTGAATAATGCTGCAGTAAACATAGGAATGCAGATATCTCTTGGAAATCTTGTTTTCATTTTCTTTGGGTATATACCCAGATATGGAATTTCTAGATCCTATGGTAGATCTATTTTTAATTTTTTGAGGAGCCTCCATATTGTTTTCCATAGCAATTGGACCACTTGACATTCATACCAACAGTGTAAAAGGATGGCAACAGGTTTTTGTATATAACAAGAATCTTTGAAATAACAGTAACTTAAAGAATTGAAGTTCAGACCTTACATGGTATCTGTGTAATTGTCTAGGCCTCAGGTTTCTTATGTAGCCTCACTGTTCTCCCTAGAGTACAGCGCTCATCCTTATTTTCTAAGATGAAACTCTAGAGAGCATACATATCCATGCTGTTATAAGCTACAAAATGTAATGAAAGGAACAAAGAACATGATCCTCCCCACCCTTAAGAACAAATCCCGGAGGTTACTTATATTTCACAGGGCAGTACTTGTTCACATAATTACATCATACTGTAGTCATGGCTCAGATATGTAGTTGTTATTATTAGTACCTATGTACCTGATAACAATACAGAACGTCTATTACTGAAGGTCTTAAATTCATTTCCCTAGAAGAAAAGCCCAAGATAGGGATTTTTGTGGAAGTGTGATATATGGAGACAGTGCTCTCAGGAGTGGGGAAAATGCCAGACACAGATGTGTTTTCAAAAGTTTAGCCTCAGCCTTATCCCACAGGGAGCTATGGAACATAAATTTTACCACAAAATTTATTCTGCCTTGAAGTGAGGGTCCAGGATCTGGACTGCGCAGTCATTTCAGTCCAGGTGGCTCTTGTCATGGTAAGGTAATTACTGAGAAAAGGGTAGAGATGTGAGCCTTGACCAGTCAACACCCACAGCAGCTGGGGGATGGGAACAAAAGCTGGAGAAGAAATTTTGAGCGGGATACCTACAGCATCTGCTACACTAAGGAATAAGGGGAAACACATATCAAGGGATGATTAGGAGCCATTTTTGCCACATATACTGAAATGACTAAGTATCTTATTTTTGTTTTATACTTGGTAAACACTCTATCAGTATTTGTTGAATGAGTAATAAATATTCTTGAACAACCTTCTATTTTTTTGTTTCCATAGCCTGCTTTCTCTAAAATTTTGGAAAGAATTAAGAAATAATATTCTCAGTACCACTATACCTATGCCTAACATATAAAAATACATCCTGCCCTCATAGCTGCTTCTGCTCAGTTTCTAAGTCATACGACCAATTACAGAATTACCTCATTAACATTTCTGAAGAAGAGTTGATTGGCAAAATCCCTGATCTTTCAGGTATTTCTAACTCTGGTTCCTAGAAAATTTCTCAGTGCCTAAGAAATAAATATATCGCCAGTTTACTATGATCAGAACACATGAAAATCCTTATATTAATATTCCATAAGTCTTAGGTGAAGAATCAGTATGACTTTCCTCACCAGTTTGCTGTGGCCTAGATTTATTCAGGTTTTACAGAAGTGCTTCTGACTTTCAGGCATGTCTCCATTTAGTAACTGCTTCATGATATAAAATCTGAGGTTATAAAACAAAACCTTAAAAGAGGTAATTGAATAAGCATTTAACTGATTTCATTATATCTCATGATTATAGATCTGGAGCTATCCATTTTCTCCCATGAAGGTCATAAAAGACAATACTATAAAAGACTCAAGGTTATGGAGTGAATGAGTAACATTTGAAGTCTAGTCCAATGGTTTCAGGAAAATATATTGTCCTAAAGCCAAAAAAAGGAAGAAAAAAAAAAAAAGAAAAGAAAAAAGAAAAAAGAAAACATCATCATTTCAAGGCAATATCACAAAATTAGTTATACTTCATATCATAGAAAAGTGGCTTAAGTAAGAGACTTTATTCTCTCATGTAAAGTAGTTATAAAATAGGCATTCCTGAACTTGTATGATAGTTCAAGGATTTGGCAAGACCCAGGCTGCATTGCTTTATACCCTGCCATTCTCAGCATGTGACTTCTATTCACAAGGTCACTCCATGGTCCTGGTGCCACTGAAGAACTGAATTTTTAATTTTTAAATTTTTAAAATTTAAATAACTACTCTTTTGTAAGTTACTCTTAGCTTTTGTTTGAAAATGGTAATGTCATATCATTCTTGACTATTTCTAGGAAGTACAGATCTTATTTAGCTTAGAATCATGTAACATAGATGTGGAAAGGATATTCAACCACAAAATTAATATTTAGGAATACTGAACTCACACTAGATCCTCTAATTCTATAACCACTGATACTCATAAAAATTTATTTCTTTAAAAGATTTTACAATTAGGTGATGAGTATATTAATTGTCATGATCTTGGTAATCATTCCATAATGTACATACATAGCAAATCATCACATTGTATACTTTAAGTATATACACTTATATCTACTACTCTTGAATAAGATTTTTAAAAGCATTTTATAATTGACTTCTTTTTTTCGAGATTTCAAGCAGACCTTCCTCTATTTGCTTCAAATAATTTGCTTCCTCTATTTGCTTCAGATAATTCCTAAACAATTCATTTTTGACAGCTTTTGTATTTGAAGAATGATTATGATAATCTCACAATAAATTTTTACCCCATGTATTCTAAATGTTAAGGCTTAGGCTGTCTTTTTGGTCTTAAATCTGTATCTACTAAATGGTAAACTAGCCATTAATTTCATTAAATCAAAAATATTATTTCTTTTACTGAAGAAGTTTTACAATTAGTTGTATCTAAGTTGCTGTAATTAATTCGGTTAGGAATTTTTGATACGGTATTCATTGTGAATTGAATGAATTTTCCAGATTATTAAGCGCCTAATATAAACCTGTCACTAGGCTAGCCATCAAGAGCACAACAGTGGATTAAGCCAGACTAGGCTCCTTCTGTAGTTGGAGGTCTATTCTGTAAAAGAGCCTTGACACAGCAATTAGTTGTGCCCTGACTTTTAAGAAGGAAAAGAACAGGGTGACTTAAAGTCACCTACTAGGCCAAACTAGCCCACTTGCTATACAGGCGAACCTTCAAAGGCTGTGCTCTTCCAACTGAAATCCCAAGTATTTCTGGAATGACACAAAGAATTTGCAAGGGGTGTCCCACAAAAGTCGTTTGAAGGGAATTCATCACCCGAAACTCAATTTCCATGTGTAAGTCTTGTCTAAAATTGCCTGATAACTCACGATAGAAGTTTTTTCATTTTACGAAAGAAAGGTACACCTTTCTCCCTTCCCAAATTGCACTATGATGTATTGCCCCAGAATGTAAAAAGAATTTAGGTGTCAAACAAAGAGATAATCTGAAATATGAGTTTGAAAAATCAGGCCTCTTAACTTCAGAGATCTTCCTCTCCTGCCTGTCTTATAGTATTTCTGGTAAATATGAAGCTTAATCCAATTGGTATATTCTTAACTCAGATCAGCTAAAGCAATATATAATAGCGACACTGACATAAATGCAGTTGGAATGTCTTATAGAACTATCATATTTTCAAGATGCATTTGATAAAACCCAGGAATAAATTTTACTTGTTTTCTTCTGTATTTGTTCTACACTATTCCCCGCAAAAACAGTTAAAGCCTATTTTCATAAATTATGCAATGATTTTTCCAATTGTTTTATTTCGTTTCTTATAATATTTAATATTTTCTCCCTCTTATTAACAAATAAATTTATTTAAACTTACAAAATAATAAACGTCAACCTAAAACACTCAGTGTTTTTCCAAGATCTTTTAAGAGAATTGTGACAAAAGCAAACAAAGAAACTTGGAAACCACTGCTCACTGTTTCTCAAATCATGGTCTGATGTGTAATTAGATTCTAAAAATCATTAGCTGTGCTAGTTAACAAAAAAAAAAAAAAAAAATTCCTGAATCCCATCTATTGAATCAGCATTTCTTGGGAAACAAAGACTAGGAATCTGATGGTTCAACATGTGTCCAGGATTTTTTTAATCCACATTAAGTTTGAGAATTCATATTCAGGTGTTGGTGAACCTTTTAAGAGAGTTCTATCCCATACAAACTGAAGGACAACAAGGTACTTTATAAAATCATAAGTGTGTAAAGAGTTTTCTGTCAGACAATAGCCAGCATCTGACCTAGTACCCAGCACACAGTAGATTGAAAGTGAAGAATACAAGTTATATATTTCCTTCTAAAATATTAGAAGATTGACTATAAGGAGACATCTTCCTTCTAATATATGTTAAAGATGCATTCCATAGTTGATGTTTTTACAAAGACTACCTTTTCAGCTAAATTTAATTTACAAATGGAATCATAGAAAGTGAATTCAAAGCGGGGTGCCTTCCAGATTCCACTGCTGTGATCTTGAAATGAATGAGCACTGCAGATTATTCAACCTTCTGAAAAATACTTAATTAAGGAAACCCATAGTGTGCAGAGTAACAGCCTGTGTGTTAACCTTGTTGACACGGTGTAGAAATCCCATGTAGACATCTTGTACAAAAGAAAGAAAATGTTCTAGTTCCTAAATTGGAATTTCCAAGTAATTATACTTCTAATGAAAATTGCTGCTATGGATGTCTGTTCAAAGGCTTTGGTTTAAAAAGTAAAAATTTGAAAATATCAAACTTTTTTGATCACTGAATATTGTTTTCATTAATTAGATGAATATGACAGCTCTCTCTTTACCCTAATAGCCCCCCTGGAGGAAATAACATTTTTGTTTGTCTAAACAGTACTTAATGACTGCTCTAAAATTAGAGTTTAAAACCTTTAACTCTAGAGTGCACAGCTCTATGTCCTTGACTCTGATGTTTATCATGAATATTAATTTCCGATCTTAAAGTCAAGCCATGAAATTTTTATATATTGTCATACTTTTCCCTTGACAATTTTGGTAATTGACATAATTTCCTCATCAGCAAGGGTTGTTTGTGGCTTCCCTGGTTTAACAAGAGTATAAAATTGGCAGCTCTGGATTCTCTCTTATTTCAGTGTGAAGCCTATAGACTTGTTTGCTTTGAGAAGTAGCTAGACCTCTGATCTTAAAAGAATTATAGTTTTTGTTGGTGCTCTTACGCAATAAAGGACTCGATGTATTTTTTTTTTCATTATAGTTTTAATCACTACCTTTGAAATTACTTTCCTATTAGGTGAGATTTATGTCTACTGCTCCAGATCTTTTCTCTGTTGCTTACATAAAAATATTATTTCCACAAGATTCTATCATTTTCTTTAAAATTTGATTCATTGTTAATAACTGATCATCAAATATCAGGCTATATATGTTCAGATTGTTTATCAACATCTAACATTAAAGTTACTTAGACAGTATACAAACTGATATTCATATATGCATAAACACATGTACTTTAATATATGCAACTCAATTGGAATATTGTTATCTTTTGTTTATTTGTACTTTCAACAAAGATTTATCGAACACTTACTAAGCATCAGACAGATTTTTATATGAGGATAGAAAGAAAAATGCAGAAGACACCAATTGGCCTGAAGATAGCCCAGTCAGCCAGGGAAGATAGATTCATAAACAATTATCTGTACCACTATGTGGCAAATGCTGTTAGAGATCTGGTGACAAAGTGCTATTGCAACCATGAAGGTTGATGATGGATACACAGAACAAGGTGCATTGAACCTGCATGAGATGGAATTTTCTTGATAGAGCAATGGAAAAGACATTCTCTTTTACATAGTGGAAGTGGCTCAATGGCAGCCGCAGTGATTTGGGAAAAGTTGCTGTGAGAAAGGAAGAACAACAGACATTGTGGCCAGAGTGAAAAGTGCAAGGTGGTACATAGAAAGATACAGAAGAAGTTAGAAAGGAAGCATGTGGGTAGATGTGAGAAATTCTGTGGTTAGAATCCCAGGCTCAGAAGCTTTAGCTTTTCCTTAGGAGATGGAGGAAGTAATCCAGAATAGCCTAAATCCTATAGAGAAATTTGTTCTGGGTATTTAGTCATCCAGATAATTATTTAATTATTTTTGAGAGCTCTTCTTGGCCAGGTGGTGGCTAAGAATCAGAGCCAAAGTCTCTGTTCTCAAGAATCTTATAGTATTTTGCAGGAGAAAACTAATTAAGTCAAAAATTAATGTCTGATATAACAAAGATTATGAGAGAGGAAAGAACAGAGTAAAATGGATATAGAGATGAGTCATGTGATTCAGAAAGAAAAAAAACAGGAAAGGCTTCTTTAAGATATGTGTTTAGTGTTGATATAGGAGTGAAACTTAGCTAGATGCAAAAGGGGGTTTGGTGGAGATCATAGGTAGGGCAATAGTCTAAGGCTGGAATCATTGTATGCTTTCTAATTTTCTGTGACCATAGCAAAGTGTCCCTGACTTGGGTTGTTCTGAAATGTAGCTATAGAAGTAGGAAAGGAGGGGTGCCTGGGTGGCTGAGTGGGTTAAAGCCTCTGCCTTCGGCTCAGGTCATGATCTCAGGGTCCTGAGATTGAGCCCCGCATCGGGTTCTCTGCTCAGCAGGGAGCCTGCTTCCCCCTCTCTCTCTGCCTGCCTCTCTGCCTACTTGTGATCTCTCTCTCTCTGTGTCAAATAAATAAATAAATCTTAAAAAAAAAAGAAGAAGTAGGAAAGGATCACTTCATGGACTGGGGTACAAAACTAAAGAGGTAACACTTTATACTAAAAGATACAGGGAGCCAATGGAAGACTTTAAGCAGGTAGATAACAAAATCAGATTTGAGTTTCAGGGAGCTCATTTGGCAGCAGTATGTGAAGAAGTTGATTGAGAGTTTGGAGCAACACTTAACTACAGGGTTGTCTTAGATTGTAATCCCCAAGAGGTAGACCTTCAGGTCTACCCTCAGTAGACCAATCATTAGAGAAGTGGTGAAGTGATAGGGGGACGAGAAGGAACCCAACAAAATGTGTTTTATAAAGCCAGTTACTCCTGTGGGCAACTGGAAATTAGGTCCCCTGGAAAACTCTGGGAGAAAATGTAGACACACTCTCAGCATTTTCACATCCAAGGGGAGAGGAAACTGGATTATTTTCCCCTAATTCCACATCTGTCTCTTATGGAGGGCTTCTTCTAGAAACAGTATCTCTCCAACATTTCTGGTTTGCCTTTCATGCAGACTGACCTTGGTCCCAAGCCCAGACAAAAACCCTCAGACTAAGGGTTTCAGGTGTTTGTGAGAAGCAGCCTTTATATGGTAGCCATATGGGTGGGGTATTGGCATCATCAGCTAGGTACAAGGGCTAACTGGATGGGAAGCACTGAGGGTCTGGACATAGGCTGTGATAGTGGGAATCCAGAGAAGGCCAAGGGAGCTACGAGGTCATCACTTTACTAGGATTTGACTATGAATTCAATGTTAGGAATGAATCATCAATGATGACTTTCCAAAGATTGAATTTGAGTATAATTGACACAGATGTTACATTAATTTTGGGTGTACAAAATAGTGATTTGACAAGTTTATACATTATGCTGTGCTCACCACAAGTGTAGCTACTATGTGCATTCATACAATATTATGACAGTATCACTGACTGTATTCACTATATTATTGCCTTTTATTCCCATGACTTATTCATTCCATAACTGGAAGCCTGTATCTCCCACTCTCCTTCAGCCATTTTGACCATCCCCTGACCCCCCACCTTTCTAGCAACCATCAGCTTGTTCTCTGTATTTATAGGTCTGATTCTTGCTTTTATTTATTCATTTGACTTGTTTTTACATTCCTCAAATAAGTGAAATCATATGGCATTTGTCTTTTTCAGCCTGACTTATTTCATTCAGCATATTACTCTCTAGGTTCATTTGTCTTGTTGCATATGGCAAGATCTCATCCTTTTTTATGGCTGAGTAATATTTTAGTGTGTGTGTGTCACATTTCCTTTAGTCATTGAACAATTCTATGCATTACTCAGTGTTCATCATGATAAGTGTACTCTTTAATCCCCATCACCTTCTTCATCCGTCCCCCCCTCCCCTCAAGTAACCATCAGTTTGTTCTCTGTAGTTAAGAGTCTGTTTCTTGGCTTGTCTCTTTTTTTCCCTTTGTTCATTTGTTTTGTTTCTTAATTTCCACATGTGAGTGAAATCCTATGGTTTTTGTTTTTCTCAGTCTAACTTATTTCACTTAGCATAACACTCTCTATGTCTATCCATGTGGTCACAAATGGCACAATCTCATTTTTTTTTATGGCTGCATAATATCTGTGTGTGTGTGTGTGTGTGTGTACCAGATCTTCTTTATCCCTTTATCTATTGATAGGCATTTGGATTGCTTCCATATCTTTGCTGTTGTAAATAATGTAAACATAGGGGTGCATATATCTTTTCAAATTACTGTTTCCATTTTCTTTGGGTAAAAAACCATAAGTGGAATTACTGGATGCTATGGTATTTATATTTTAAATTTTCTGAGAAACCTTCATACTGTTTTCCACAGTGTCTACACCAGTTTAAAGTTCCACCAGCAGTGCACAACAGATCCTTTTTCTCCAAATCCTCACCAACACTTGTTACTTCTTGTCTTTTTGATTTTAGTTATTCTGACAGGTGTCAAGTGATTTCTCATTGTGGTTTTGATTTGCATTTCCCTGATGATTACCGATGTTAAGCATCTTTTCATGTGTCTGTTGCCCATCTGTATGTGTTCTTTGGAAAAATGTCTCTTCAGGTCTTCTACCCATTTTTTTTTGGCTGGGTGCAGTATACTTTATTGATGGTACGTGACAAGGTAGGGCTCCCCAAGCCTCTCCCTATCTTCAAGGGGTCTGGAATGGAAACGGTGGAGGTTGGGAGATTCTCAGTGGTTTGGGGGATAAGTTGGGGCAGGGACTCCCCAGCAGCTGAGGGCCTCTCTCTTCCTCTTTCTCTCGCTGGGGCTGGTGGTCCAGGGGGGCTCTTACTCCTTAGAGGCCATGTGGACCGTAAGGTCCACCACCTGGTTACTGTAGCAAAATTCATTGTCATACCAGGAAATGAGCTTGACAAAGTGGTCATTGAGAGCAGTGCCAGCCCCGGCATCGAAGGTGGAAGAGTGGATGTCACTGTTAAAGTCGCGGGAGGCAACCCGGTCCTCAGTGTACCCCAGGATGCCCTTAAGGGGGCCGTCTGATGCCTGCTTCACCACGTTCTTGACGTTGTCATATTTGGCGGCTTTCTCCAGGCAGCAGGTCAGATCCACGATGGACACATTGGGGGTAGGGACACGGAAGGCCATGCCAGTGAGCTTCCCGTTCAGCTCAGGGATGACCTTCCCTACAGCCTTGGCTGCGCCAGTGGAAGCAGGGATGATGTTCTGGGAAGCCCCTCAGCCGTCATGCCACGGCTTCCCAGTGGGGCTGTCCACAGTCTTCTAGGTGGCAGTGATGGCATGGACAGTGGTCATGAGTCTCTCCACAATGCTGGAGTTGTCATGGATGACCTTGGCCAGAGGAGCCAAGCAGTTGGTGGTGCAGGAGGCATTTCTGACAATCTTGAGGGATTTGTCATACTTCTCATGGTCACACCCATCACAAACACCGGGGCATTAGCAGAAGGAGCAGAGATGACGACCCTCTTGGCCCTGCCCTTCAAATGAGCCCCAGCCTTCTCCATGGTGGTGAAGACCCCAGTGGACTTCAGAACATGCTCAGCACCAGCATCACCCCATTTGATGTTGACAGGATCTCGCTCCTGGAAGATAGAGATGGACTTTCCATTGATGACAAGCTTCCCATTCTCAGCCTCAACTATGCTGTGGAATTTGCCATGGGTAGAATCATACTGGAACATGTAGACCATGTTGTTGAGGTCAATGAAAGGGTCATTGATGGTGACAATGTCCACTTTGTCAGAGTTAAAAGCAGCCCCGGTGACCAGGTGCCCAATATGGCCAAATGCATTCACTCCGACTCTCACTGTTGTGTCTCAGGAACGCGGCTGTCACTGTGTACCAGAAGAAGCGGCTGTCTGTCAAATGGGGCGGGGCAGAGAGCCCCTTTACCCATTTTTAATCAGATTGTTTTGGTGGTGTTGAGTTGTATAAATTCTTCATATATTTTGATATTAACCCCTTGTCAGGTATGTCATTTGCACATATCTTCTTCCATTCGATTTTTTTTGTTTGTTTGTTTTGTTTTGTGGGTGGTTTCCTTTGCAGTGCAAACGGTTTTTATTTTGACATAGTCCCAATAGTTTATTTTTGCTTTTTTTTTTTTTTCCCTTGCCTTAGGAACCATATCTAGAAAAGTGATACTATGGCCGATGTCATAAAAATTACTGCTCGTGCTCTCTTCTGGGATTTTTATGGTTTCCAGTTTCACATTTAGGTCTTTAGTCCATTATGAGGTTTTTTTTTTTTCTATGTATGGTATTTTAAAGTGGTCCAATTTCTTTTCTTTCTTTTTTTTTTTTTACTAGTAGCTGTCAAATTTTCTCAGCACTATTTGTTGAAGAGACTGTGTTTTCCCCATTGTATATTCTTGCCTCCTTTATCATAGATTAATTGACTACATAAGCGTAGATGTACATCTGGGCTCTTTGTTCTGTTCTGTTGATTTATGTGTCTGTTTTTTGGCCAGAAACATACTGTTTTGATTACTACAGCTTTGTAGTGTATCATGAAATCTGAAACTGTGATACTTCCAGCTTTGTTTTTCTACCTCACGACTACTTTGGCTATTAGGGTCTTTTGTGGTTCTACAGAAATTTTATTATTTGTTCTGGTTTTGTGAAAAATGTTGTTATTTTGAGAGGAACTGTAGCAAGGCAATTGCTTGAAACTGTAGATTGTTTTGGGTAGTATTTGCATGTTAACCATACTAATCTTCCAATCCATGAGCATGGAATATCTTTCTATTTGTGTCATCTTCAGTTTTTTCCATAAGTGTTTTATAGTTTTCAGAGTACCAGTCTTTCCCCTCTTTGGTTAAATGTATTTATTCCCAAGTACTTTATTGTTTTTGGTCCATGAGTAAATGGAGTTGTTTTATTAATTTTTCTTTTTGCTACATTATTAGTGTATGTAAATGCTACTGATTTCTGGCTATTAATTTTGTGTTCTGCAACTTTACTGAATTCATTTATTACTTGTAGTAGATTTTTGGGTGGAATCTTTAGGATTTTCTATGTATAGTATCATATCATCTGCATATCGTGACAGTTGAACTTCTTCATTACCAGTATTGGATGCCTGTTACTTCTTTTTCTTTTTCTTTTTCTTTTTTTTCTTTTCTTTTCTTTTCTTTTTTTTTTTTTTTTGTTATCTCATTACTACAGCTAGGACTTCTAGTGCTGTGTTGAATAGAAGTGGTGAAAGCGGACTTTCTTGTGTTGTTCCTGATCTTAGGGGAAAAGATTTTGGGTTTTCACCATTGATATGGTGTTAACTGTGGGTTTTTCATATATGGCCTTTATTATATTGAGATATGTTCCCTATAAACTCACTTTGTTGAGAATTTTTATCATGAATGGATATTGAATTTTGTCAGTTGCTTTTTATGCTCTAATAAGATGATTAAATGATTTTTATCCATTGTTTTGGTGGTGTAGTATATCACATTGATTGATTTGTGAATATTAAACTATTCTTGCTACCTTGAAATAAATCCCACTTGATCATAACAAATGATCCTTTTAAAATGTATGTTATATTGGGTTTGCTAATATTTCGTTGAGGATTTTTTCATCTGTGTTCATCAGGGATATTGGCCTGTAATTTCTTGTTTTGTTTTGTTTTTGAGGGTCTTTGCCTTGTTTGGATATCAGGGTAATACTGGTTGCATAAAATGTATTTGAAAGCTTTCCTTCATCTTCTATTTTTTGAATAGTTTAAGGAAAATAGATATCAACCCTTCTTTAAGTGTTTGGTAGAATTCACCTGTGAAGCTATCTCCCTGGACTTTTATTTTTTGGTAGTTTTTTGATTACCAGTTCAATTTCATTACTAGTAATTGGTCTGTTCAGATTTTCTACTTCTTCCTGATTCAGTTTTGGAAGATTATATTTTTCTAGGAATTTATTCATTTCTTCTAAGTTGCCCAATTTGTTGTCATATAATTTTTTGTATATTCTCTTATAATCCATTGAATTTCTGTGGTGTCACTTGTTACTTCTCACTCATTTCTGATGTTATTTATTTGGGTCCTTTCTCTTTTTTTCTTGATATGTCTGGCTAAGGGTTTATCTATTTTATCTTTTCAAAGGACATGCTCTTGGTTTCATTGATTTTTTCTATCATTTTATAGTTTCTGTATCATTTATTTCTGCTCTGATCTTTATTATTCTTTCCTTCTACTCAGTTTGAGCTTTGTTTTTCCTCTTTTTTTTTTTTTTAGGTTAGCTTGTTGTATTATGATTTTTCTTGTTTTTTAAGATAGACCTGTATCAGTATATATTTCCCTCTTAGGATTGGTTTCGCTGCGTTCCAAAGATTTTGAACCATTGTGTTTTCATTTTCATTTGTCTCCATGTGTTTTTTAATTTCTTCTTTGATGGCTTCATTGACTCCTTGGTTCTTTAGTATCATGTTGTTTAGACTCCATGTGTTTATGTTTTTTCCAGTTTTTTTTCTTGTGATTGATTTCTAGTTTCATTATGTTTATAGTCAGAAAAAGATGTATGGTATGATTTAAATCTTTTTTAAATTTATTGAGGCTTGTTTCGTGGCCCAACGTATGATGTATTCTGGAGAATCTTCTATGTGCACATGAAAAGAATGTGTACTGTGTGTTCTTTTTTATATTTTCTATCTCTTTATAGAAGGTCTCAGTGAGTTCTTCTACTCTTCTTTCCAGCCCAGTGAGCATCTTTATAATCATATATATATATGTGTGTATATGTGTGTGTGTGTGTATGTATATGTGTGTGTGTGTGTGTGTGTGTGTGTGTGTATATATATATATATATATATATATATATATATATATATATAGTGAGAAGAGTGCATAAGTAGGGAGGGGAAGAGGGAGGAGAGAGAGAATCTCAAGCAGGCTCTACACTCAGCATGGAGCCCAACATGGGGCTTGATCTCATGACTCTGAGATCATGGCCTGAGCCAAAATCAAGAGTCGGACACTTATCTGACTGAGCCACCCAGGCACCCCACTATCATTACTTTAAATTCTTTATCAGGCATATTTCTTATGTTTGTTTAACTTAGTTCTTTTTCTGAGGTTTTGTCTTGTTCTTTCTTTTTTAATATATTCCTCTGTCTCCCCTTTTGCTTGACTTTCTGTGTTTGTTTCTATGGATCATGTAAAATAGCTACTTCTAAATTTGAAGGATTGGTTTCATGTATGGTCATCCCCTATGTAGACTGTGTTTGCTCAGTGACTTTTGCTGGCTGGCTGAAACTGTGGCTGCTATGGACTGGGGTTCCTGGAGATTTGCACACAGCAGGCACCTTGTCAAGACAGCTGAAGCTAAAGTGGATCAGGCCAGGGTGTCCTGGGGTTCTGTGTCCTGCGGGCACCTTGGCAGGACAGCTTAAGCTGAAATGGGTGCAAGCTACGTTTATCCTGGGGCTCTCTATACTGAGGGTGACCTGAAAAGACAGCTGAAGCCGACTTGGGTGCAAGCTAGGATATCCCAAGGTGCTCAGCGCAGGTAATGCCCTGGCTGTGTGACTGGAACCAAGGCTGGTGCAGGTGGCAGTGCTCTAGGCACTATACACAGGGAATGCCCTGGTGGGATGGCTAAAACTGATGCAAGCATGGGTCAGGGGTTTCTGGGACACTCTATGCAGAAGGCACCCTGGCAGAGCAGCTGTATCTGAAGTGGATGTCAGCCAGGTTATTTTGGAGTGTTCTGCACTGGAGGTGTCCTAGCAAGCCATGTGAAGCTGGAGTGAAATAGGTCTATAGTGTTCCAGGGTCCTTTGCATCTATGTTATCTTGGTGCGAAGACTGAGGCTGTAGTGAGCATTAGCCAGGGGTGTCTCAATGTGCACCATCCTATATCCACCTTGGTGGGTCAGGTGGGGCTGTGTGGGCTAGGGCCCTGGAGCTCTCAGGTGGCGGGCCAGTTAGGGCATCTGGACTGTGCACTGATCTATGCTTTCAAAGAGAATAGGAGCACAGACCTTGCTTCCCAGCCCCCGCTCCCTGAGAATTGTTCCAGCACCTACCCCCACCATTTGGCTCTTTTAAATGGTAGCTTTTAAATGGTAGCTTTTTTTAAACTGCAGTTTTTTCCTCTGTGCTCAGGGATAGACAAATCTGCTCCTTGTCCTTCAGTACGCCCTTTCCACTGCAGTTCACAGCATCAGGGCTGGGGGTTCCATTTATTACCCTGTATCCATCTCTCTTGCTGTTCTCTTTTGTCATTCTCTCTATCATTTTTTGTGCAGAAGCTATTCAGTTAGCCCTCAGTTCTTCTTCAGGAGGAATTGTTCCATAAATAGGTGTAATTTGGTGTGTTTCATAGAGGGGACAAGTTCTGAATCTTCCTACATTGCCATCTTGGACCAAACCTCAAGAGTAGATAGATATTGGGCACCTGGGTAGCTCAGTTGGTTAAGCGTCTGCCTTTAACTTAGGTCATGATCCTAGGGTCCTGGGATTGAGTCTCACATTAGGCTCCCAGTGGGGAACCTGCTTCTCCCTCTCTGTCCCTACTCCCTGCTTGTATGCACACACAAGCTCTCTCTCTCTCTCCTTCTCCCCCCCCAAATAAATAAATAAAATATTAAATATTTTTAGGGGCACCTGGTGGCTCAGTCGTTAAACATCTGCCTTTGGCTCAGGTCATGATCCCAGGGTCCTGGGATTGAGTCCTGCATCAATCTCCCTGCTCAGTTAGAAACCTGCTTCTCCCTCTCCCCCTCCCTCTGCTTGTATTCCCTCTCTCACTGTCTCTGTCAAATAAATAAAATCCTAGAAAAAATAAAATAAAAATTAAAAAAATAAAAAATCTTTAGGACGAATGGATAAAAAAGATGTGGTCCATTTATACAGTGGAATATTACACAGCCATCAGAAAGGGTGAATACCCAACTTTTGTATCAACATGGATGGGACTGGAGGAGATTATGCTGAGTGAAATAAGTCAAGCAGAGAAAGTCAGTTATCATATGGTTTCACTTACTTGTGGAACATAAGGAATAACATGGAGGACATTAGGAGAAGGAAAAGAAAAGTGAATTGGGGGAAATCGGAGGCGGAGATGAACCGTGAGAGACCGTGGACTTTAAGAAACAAACTGAGGGTTTGGAAAGGAAGGGGATGGGGAGATGGGTGAGCCTGGGGGTGGGTATTAAGGAGGGCACGTATTGGATGGAGCACTGGGTGTGGTGCATAAATAATGAATCTTGGAACACTAAAAAAAATAAAATTAAGATGTTAAAAAAATAAAATAAATGGAATCATACAATATGTAAAAAAATTTAAAAATCCTTTAAACAATATCTTCAATATAGATACTGCAGATACTGAATAAGGTTTTTTTTTAACAACCAAAAGAGTTAGTATATATGTAAAGCCAATATTGAAGCCTCTTTATAATTGTATCTACTCTAAAAAAGTATTATATTATAGCAGTATAAACACTGGACAAGAACCAGATGACATGCAGTAGTTCTTAGACCTTCAAATTTCTGCCAGTGTGAAGCTTGGGTGACATTCTTAATCTCTCAGAGCTTCTCATGAAAAAAGGTAGGAGTAAACATCAAATCAACTTTGTATAGGTTACATGAACTAAAGTAAGTAAGCCTGGTACAAAATTTTCACTTTAAAATAGAAATCACATCACATGATTTGGGCCTAGGACCTATCAAGTTGTTCATTACTAATAAATGAGTGAATCTAACTGAAGACCTTTCATTTTTCCCATAACTGTGTTTTGGAGAACTGTTATTAAGCAGTAGTGGTTTGCTAAAATATCCATATTTAGCCCATACCTAATACACATTTTATTTCTTTACCCCCCAAAATTCTGTGAAAACATTTCAATTGACTAAATCTCTTAATAACTACATACATATTATGAGGAAAATATACTTAAAAGAGTTAAAATGTAATTTTATTTCTGCATGAATAAACTTCTTCTTTGTCTATGCTATTGAAAACATTTCTTCCTCCTTCACAGGCACATGGTTATGGGACATTTGACTGTGAGAAAATCCTCAGGTTATTGGAACTTGGTGTCAAGTTACATTCCCACACCCCCAGTGTATGTGTTAATTACTTTATAATAAATAACCTTTATTCTTGATTTTCTTCCAAGAATCCTTTGACTATCATCTGCGAATCCAGTTAGCATTAGATCTGTTCTTCCTTCTCTTTGCTTAAGTAGGAACTCTTTTTTCTGATTCTTATTTTCTCTTTTCACAAAGAAAGATACTGTCATCCCTATGTGAATATACACAGGGCTAACTCTGCCTCTTTATTAGTCAAGAAGGTATTTATTTTCCAGCTTTCTCTTCCCTTTCTGGCTTTTGAAATTCAGCTTATATAAAAATTAATTTAAATGAATTTGTTAGAAAATATCTTTTAATCACTTCAGCAAGCTTCTGCCAGAGCATTGGGTTTGTTTCGTTCTCAAAGTGTTCATCTTTTCCAAAATATGTACTTAAAATTACTTTGAAAAAAGATATGATAGATGTCAGGAATTTCCTTCTAAGAAATTTAGGTGGTGCTCAGGGCAATGAGTAGGAATAGAGGTGAAATTAAATCAGAAATATGTTGATAATTGTTGAACCCGGATGATGGTGTATGGGAGTGATGTAGTGTTCTCTGCTTTTGCATGTTTGAAATTTTCATAATTAAAAAAATTAAGGTCACAAAAAATCTAAATGGTTCTCTAATTGTTATTTTTGTAGTATTTATCTCTTTTATGTATCACTAAGCTATAGTTTGTAACACATCACTTAAAAAACTAGTGGGTTATAAAGTAAGCATTTGATATTGATCATGAGTCTCTGGATTGCCTGGGCTCTGTCATATGTCTGCTGTCAACTGTAGGTCAATAAGAAGTTCTCTTCATTTTGCCTGGAATTTCCCACATGTTTGGGAGTTATCTGTATATAGGCAAGTCTAATAAGGCCTCATCTGATAAAATCGGGCTCTCCTATTACATTCTGTTGGCCAGAGCAAGTCACAAAGCCAGCCCAGAGTCAAGAGGTAGTAAAGTAGACTGCTTCTTGTTAGGGGGAGCCAAAAGTGACATAGTATTATGTACATGGATACGGGAGCCATCAATTGGAGTGATTAATGCAAGCAATGTCATATGTAAGCATTTATTGCTTTTAAATCACCTGCTACTTATAACCTGATAACTTACAAATGTTTATGTCTGCCCTCAACTCTCCCTTCCAGCTTTAATCTAACTATAGGTCACCTCTTGGATTTCCCATGAGCACTGCCCATTCACTGGCCAGTGTGTATTACTTCTTCCTTAAAACCTTCCTCTCTTCTCCTTTCTTCTCCTCACTCTCTGTCTGTAATTAATATCATTTCCATCTAGGAATCCATTCACCTATTCATCTCTCCATCCATTATTTAGTTCAGTAAGTATTTATTTCATACCTATTATGTGCCTAACAGTGGCCTAATCACCAAACAATCTAATACTAGCAAAACCAGACATAGCCTCTGCCCTCATAGGCCTTATGTAGCAAAGGTCAAGGAACACAATCAAAGCCACAAAAATACATGTAAAATTACAATTATAACTGCTGGTAAAGAGGAAAGATACATAGTGTTACGTGAAATTATAATCATTCTGGGCGCCTGGGTGGCTCAGTTGGTTAAGCAACTGCCTTCGGCTCAGGTCATGATCCTGGAGTCCTGGAATCGAGTCCCACATTGGGCTCCCAGCTCCACGGGGAGTCTGCTTCTCCCTCTGCCCTCTCCCCTCTCATGTGCGCTCTCTCTCTCTCTCTCTCTGTCTCAAATAAATAAAAAATAAATCTTTAAAAAAAATTATAATCATTCTGAGTCTGATAATTTGATCAAATCTCAGTCTTGGAATAAGGAGATACAGCATAACCCCCAACCAACTCACAGCAGACCCAGTTTGAGTGAGAAATAAACCTTTGTTATGAAAAGCCACTAAGATTTGGGGGTAATTTGTAATATAGCCTATACTGATTAATATATGTAGTATTATGATGGGCCGTTCTCATATATCTTGAAGGCACCAAGACTTATGGTAGACCTTGTGTGAAGAGGAAATCTTTAAAGCAGATGCTAAAACCTTCTTTGAATGAGGCTGGAAAGTGAGAGCAGAGAGGGCAAAAAATTATAGAAGCAACTGGCATACATTTCAAAAGAACAGAATTTTAGAAAAGAGAGTGGATGAGTTAGTATTTAGGAGCCACAATAGAAAATAAGAATACCAATCCCAGCTTCTGTCTGCAAAGTGCAGACCGTGAGGAAATAAATGGGCACCACTTTGAGATGGCTGCAGGAGAAGTGAGAATCACAGAGGAGAGCCAGGTTTTATTTGCTTAATGCCAGGAAGAGAAGGAGATGCTAAGGATTTAGGGCACTTATATGACCATGGAGATAATTATACCAGGGGTTACACTGAAAGAGTTTGAAATATGGAGTATGTGGGTGTTATATACGAGTGAATGAGTGAGTGAATAAATGAATGCATCATAGAGCATTATGGAGATGCTAGTGCGGTAAAAGTATGTGTGTTTTGGTGGAAAGGATGCTTACAATTTTGGCATCAGTTTATGAATCTAGGGCTGACAGACATACGATGACTTCAGTTTCACTCTCTTTGAGGAAGATGACTCATTTGGCTGAGGTGATGACAGACCCAAAGGCTGTAGGATCCATGTTTTTTTATGCCAGGTTGGTGGTGAACCAGAACTTCAGGTCTCAGTGTCCATTACTGCTCCTTATTCTCATCTCTCATTAATTCCCCATATTTAATTACTTCTAATCCAGCGATTAGACATTTGTTCTCCTCACTGCTTATAAATTGATAGTTGTAAAATATAAATCTGGACTTTTTCCTCCATGTTTAAAAATCCTTCAGTAATTTCTTAACCTTTCTTTTAAAATAACATCTAAACTCTGTTCAAGCACAAAGGCTCTTTATCATTTCTCCTGTAGCTACTACTTCAGAGTCCCCTCAAGCTGTACTCATCTTCCACATCAGTCACTTAGAACTACCTGAAGTTTCTTAAAGCTTCATCGTTTCATTTATTGGGCTGCTATTTCTGATGTTCAAACTGTCAACTCTATCCTACCCTCTTCATTTGGTTAACTCTTCTCTGAAATATAGTTTGGCATATGACCCTTTACATGTTTTTCTAATGTTCTTTTTAAGTAATTCCATTAACTATCTGAAGGTTTCAGAAACACCTTGTCAAATACTGCTCAAGCAGTTTATTTCCTTTTTATTTTCCTTTATTTTTTTCTGAAATTTGGGAAGACATGATTTTATTTTCTTTGGAAGCTTTCTGCATTTCATTTACTATCACCACTAGATTAATGATGATACATACAAACAGGTTAATGAATTTAAATGAATTTGGATGAAATAAAAAGACGAATGAAACAAAATGGAAGATTTGAAAAGCCTGGTATTAGAAAACTTCCAGAGGAAGTAAAACCATGACCTTTCAAACTTCAGGAAAAAATAATTAAAAGAATAAAATTCACTAAGACTGCTTGACCAATATTTGACAAGATGTTTCTGGAACCGTAGAGTGTTAATTAGTTATTTCAAAACTCACCATGAGGGTTATTATCTCAGCCTCTGTAAAGTGAGTTTTTAACTTATAGCAAATTGATAAGTTGCAAATTATTTTTGTCTGGGAGGTAAACAAATTACTTGTCTTCAGAAGAAAAGAAAACCCTAATGGTTGTAGTTTTATTGCCCTATAAGAAAGACATCAGCCAGTTTTGTATCTACCTTTGCAATTTTATTCCAGCACCTTTTCTTTTGTCAAAGAGATATTGCACAGGACACTTCTTAAAAGCAGCAAAACTTCATAACTAATGCGAACAGGGTGAGATATTGAACTCAACTCAGTTGAAACAAAAGTCAGAGAAGTTTTTGAACATTAGAGTGAGTTTGTGAAAAGGAGACATTCAGGAGATGGTTAGTTAATGTGTTAGGCTATCTGTATTTGCTAATCAGGGCTTATCAGTAAGATTCCTACCCTATCCCACTGCAGAGACTGGGAGATAGGGGTACTATCCTTCTTGATGATTACATTTCAAAAGGGATGGCTCCCAGTGCTTGAGAAAGGTAGAGAAGAAATTTACAATTCCAAGTTGCCTAAGTAAGTGCTCTAAGAAGAGGAAGATGGGAGGTGGGATACTGAAATCAGGAAAGAAACCTGTCTAAACTTTAGTCAAGCTAAGGGAACTGCTAAGGTCATCTTAGTCAATATCATTGATGATACATACCAATTTCTGGTATTCTTTTAGAACCAACTTTGTCAACCTTCTGGTTCTCTCTGAACATTCAAACATGTTCGCTGCAAATGTATATGAAGTTAACATTTTACATTTTTGAAAATTATATTCTGACTTGTTTTTTCTCCTATAATAGTTGATAGAACTAGCAGAAATCAAAGACAGTGAAAACAGAAAGCAAAACAAGTAACAACAAAAAGACACATTAAAACACAAATTTAGAAAGGGCAAAAAAATCATTTCTGGAATCTAACTAATGAGACAGCATGGGGAAGGCTAATGGACTAAGGAGAAGAATAAATGGAAATAATTGTCTTTGGAATGTGAACATTAACATAATGGAGAGCAATGAATAAGAAGCATGACAATGTTAGGTATTTTATGTCATTGTCCTAAGGTGCACTCAGTTGAGAAATGATACCACAAAAAAAAAAACCATTTCAAATCATAATAAATATATGTGATAACAAAATGAGAGAGCTCAGAAGAATCAGACAATAAAAAATTTATTGCTACTTCTTAAGTAACTTCTAATCCTCTTCTAAATTTTCCTTGTAAATTCAAAAATTAACTTGAATTCTGACTCTGACATAAATGAAGCTTGCAGCATTTACTTCTGTATTGCCAGGAGAAATATTTATCTGGATCTGTTTAAATCTTTCCAGGCATTCCTATTTATTTAAACTTATAAAAGTCCTTTTCTTTGATGTTATTCTAAGTTTATTTTTTCATTGTCTGAGAAAAGCAACTGAAAAATGTAATTTCCATTTCCTAAATTACTATTTTCCCCCACAAACTTTCTAGGACTATCCAAATGATTATAGCAAAATGGAGTATGGCAAATTGCCTTCTAGAGGGATTCTTCACAATTAAAAATCACCCAAAGTACAGATAAAAGCAGTATATAACGTTTTTTAAACTAGCTCATGGATGATGTTGCATAAAGATTTTTGCTTTTACTACTTTGATCTCATCATTATTTTTATCAAGTTCTGTGTATAAAAAACTTTTTGTGCTTAATAGATATTCAATAAGTGAAGATCAAATTTTAAAATCATCTACCTGCTTTATTTCCAGTATAAATGTAATCAGCGTGAATCAAAGTAGTAAAGAATTTGGCAGAGTAGCATTACAGTGTATAGCCTAAAAATTCCTACAATAAAGACATCGCAGGAACAGAGCTTTCCAAACATTGTTTTCAGGAATAATAGTATCTCCAGGTCAATGCAGTTAGCACTATCTAATAGAATTTGTATAATGAAGAAATATTCTGTATCTGTGCCATCCAATACAGTAGCCAATAGCCACATGTGGCTATTAAATATTTGAGATATTGCTAATATAACTGAATAGCTGAGTTCTTATTTTTGTTTCATAGTAATTAATTTAGATAGCCAAATGTTGTTAGTGGCTACCACACTGTACAACATAATCTTTGTTGATATGTTCTTCAAGAATAAAGAAAAAATGTTTTAATTTTTTGTTTAAAAAAAAAAAAACCTTTGCTTAACCTGGTAGTTTCCAAATTCAGTTGAACAAAAAATCCTTCTTTTACATCTGAGTGAAACATTAGGGCATGCTTCTTTTAAAATCCACAGTAAAAAACAGTAAGATGTTCAGGGTCATTTACGCATTATTCCCTGTTTTATTTGCTCTTTCGTGTATGTATTCCCTCAACTAACATCTGTTGGGCTATATACTGGGCACTGTTGAGATACAGTCTTGTTCATTCTTTAAGCTCTTGCTGATGGGAGAGACAGATTAATAAATAAATACATGCAGTCTGGTAAATTCCAAGAAACACAGAGGGCTATGGGAATGCAGAGATGGGCAGGCCTACCTCAAAGATATTGCAGGTTTAGTTCCAGACTACCGGAATAAAGCTGATGTCGCCATGAAGTGAGTTAAATGAGTTTTTTGGTTTCCCACTGCATGTAAAAGTTATGTATATACTATGTTGTAGTCTCTGAAGTGTATAATAACGTTATGTCTAAAAAAACCCAATGTACATACGTTAATTAAAATACTTTATGCTAAGAAATGCTAACCATTATCTGAGCTTTCAGTGAGTCATGATCATTGATCACAGATCACCATAACAAATAAAATAATGAAAAAGTTTGAAATATTGCAAGAATTACCAAAAATGTGACACAGAGATGTGAAGTGAGCAAATGCTGTTGGAAAAAAAGATTCCTGTAGATTTGTTTGATGTGGGATTACCACAAACCTTCAATTTGTTAAAAAAAAAAAAGCGGTATCTGTGAAGTGCAGTAAAGTGAAGCATAATAAAATAAGGTATATCTGTAATCAAGATTTTTCATAAGAAACTTTCCAGAAGGAGACTGGAGGACAAGTAAAAAAGAGGGCCCTTTTTCATTTTTTATTTCTCTGACTCCCTTTGCCAGCGTTTGCCACTTAACCTGTACTATTCAAGCTGAGACCTTGTGTCATGATACATGCTTAGATCCTGTGGGCTGCTTTTTTATACCCTTAAGTCAGATCCTGTGGATTGCTTTTTTATACCCTTAAGTCAAAAGGATTAGTTCACTTTTCATAGGTTGGTTTGAGGATAACGTTTCTCTAAGCATTTTCTACTTCCTTTCTGCCACCCCCAACAAGTTCCTCTAACTCAACCCCTTCACAGTTCAACACATACCAAAGAAGTTGGAATTTTTGTATATAATTTACAATGATCTCAAAATAACCCTCAACTTTTTGACCTGAGAACAGGGACAGGCCTTCTCTCATTTAGTTCTCAGTAAAACATAGATACACATGTACATACAAGCACATTCACATTGTCTGTCTTTTCCCAATTTCAACAAACTTCCAACTGATTTCCCTGCATCCTTTTTTTTTTTTTTTTTTTTGGTAATAATCCATTCTCAGCAATGTAAGGGATGTTCTAAAATGTGAATCTCATTAAGAACCCCCCCCCATATTAAACTCTTCAGGAATTCTCTGAATTTCTACAAGAGAAATTCCATATCCATTAGTTTTTTTTCCCAATTACTTTTATTTTTTCAGTGTTCCAAGATTCATTGTTCATATCCATTAGTTTAAAATTCTCTGTAAGGTGCGCTCCAAGTTTACTCCTCCACCCTAAGAACTAAACATCTTAGACCAGAGTGTAGCACACAGTCAACACCCAGTCTGTGTTAGCAGTTATTTTAGGATATGTTTCTCTGTCCAGAAAGCCTAAGAATGTTGCACGCTGTAAGATTAGGGAAGCAACACAAAGTACAGCAAACATACATAAGAAAAGCAAATCCTCGAAATGTTCTTGAGAATTCACCACTCCTAACAAGACTGATCTACTCCTCCCACTCTGTCCTCAGCCTACATACTTTATAGTTTCGAGGAATGAAGTTTATCCATATCAAAACTTCCCTTTTTTCACATATCAGTATACAGTTAAAACCATCTTGTAGATCTTCTTTTATCCCAAAAAGTATGTTAGGAAACATTTCTATAAATATTTTTAAGAAACAGGTACTGTAAGAATGATTGAAATTCTACAAACTAATTTTATTTTATGAACAGAGAGACAGTAAAGGGTAGTTATCACAAACCCAGATTCTAGTAAAGGATTCATTCCACTGGGTGCCATTAATTGGTGTCAGCTTCCCCAAATACCACCAGTATAACACATGGATCAAGCAAAGCTGAGTTTATTACTTAGTACAGTAAAGAAGGCCAATACTATAACAGGGTCTTAGTAGATTCTCAGAAGACAGAGGTTGAGGGCAGGCATATATATATATATATATATATATATATATGATTTGGGGGGTTCTGGGTTCAAGTAGATTAAAGCATGTCTTTGAATACAGAAATCAGATTATAATTAGGCAACTCCAAGATATAATAGAAAAGGATTGGTAGGTCCAGTGAGTCCAGGGCTTGGAAGTAAGTCTTATTGAGTAAAAAGCTGTTGTTAAGTATGACGGTTCATCCAATTGAACAATCCATTGTCCTAAATGAATGTGGGGGAGAGTTCTTCAGATAAACAACATTATCTTGAGACAGAGCTGGTTGATCACTATGTTGTTCAGATAAATGCATTTTCAGGATTTTCCTGAAGCCACCAATGAAGCTGTCTACTAGTTTACAGCATTATCTCTGGAAAAAGATTTCCTGAAAGAGTAAAGTCATGCTGATGTGGGGCCCTTGAAAATTAAACTCTCTGGGTGACAACCTCTTTGAGTTTCCCAAGTTGTAAAATGGGGATACCAGTGGTACCTTTTTCTTTTGGTTTTAAGAACTGAGTGAAATAATGTGTATAAAGCCCTTAGTAAGATGTCTGTCACTTAGTAAAAGGACAATAGCTGTAAAATGTCTTCTTTTTTGTTTAATTAACTATTTCTAATGTGGTAATTAATTCTTTCAGTTACTCATTCCAAAATATCCGCTAAAATACTATATGATGTGTGGTGTGCCTTGCTGTGTTTTAGGGACACAGAGATGAAAGGTCCATGAGCTTAAATAACTTTTATGCTAATAGATATGTTACCCTGTGACACAGACAGTGCTCCAGGAAGGATAGGAATACAATGCCACAGCAGCCTAGGAGATTTAGATACGTCTGAAAAACCTGTCCTTGTGAAGTGGATGTTTGACCTGATTCTCGAAGGATGAGTAGTAATCCAGGAGACACTCAAGGGTCAGATCATTCCAGTGTCAGATCATTCCAGGCTAAGTGAAAAGTATATACATAAGGTAGGGCCTACTGATTTTCATGCCAAGTTCCCGATATAAGTAGAAAGTATGATTCCAGGTAAAAGTTCAGGTGGAACAGAAGATTTGTCTATATAAAACAGTTTAATAAGTAATAGACTTCAATAGATAATAGCAATAATCTGTGTTTTCAATAAACGTAAGTTGGTTCCAGCTGGAGGGTCAAGGGTTTTTTTATATCATAGTAAGGAATTGGTCTTCTATCTTACAAGGTCTAGTGGTTATCACATATTTTTATACACTAGAGTCACGCGGAAGACAATTTATAATTGTCCTTATTAATAACCTTATTCAAACCTCCCGGAGACTTTGATTTCATTGATCTGGGCTGGAGCCTGGAAATCTGTATTTTTTAGTGTGTGTGTGTGTGTGTGTGTGTGTGTGTGTGTGTGTGTTTTGCTTGTTTGTTCAGTGCTCCCCTGGTGATTCTAATGTATGGGCAGGACAGAAAACTTCCCGCACTAAGGGATTACAGCCCAAGAGCCATAGTCAAAAGCTCAGTATGAGTCACTGAAGGAATAGCCATAAGGTCCATGGACATAATGCTGGAAGCAAGGAGTCAAGAGAGGTTTGCTAGGGGAGCCATCCCATGATAAACCATTTTAGGAGGTAATTCTAGCAGCAGAGAGGATAAAATGGGGCAGAGTAAATTTTTGGTTATTCTTACTTATCTAGAGCTTGGTTTCAAAGAAGAAAAGGAAAGAGGCTTTTCAGATATTCCCAGTGAGATTGGTATCATAGGTTAAGACTGAAGGTAGTGGACATGAGATGGCATGCACTCAAAAAGAAAAGTAAATGTTGGGATAAGCCCAGGTGCTGTGTTAAAAGAGAGAGAGAGAGAGAGAGAGAGAGAGAGAGGGAGAGAGATAGAAGGAGAGAGAGAGAGAGAGTTCTGTCAAGGAAAAACTGAAGTGTTGTAGTTATAGGGGCAGAAGTAGCAGGTATAGGGATGAAGATAAGGATAACAAATTCGAAAAGGTTGAGTGTAAAAGGAATCCGAATAAATCAGGACTCCTTCCCTAGCATTACTTTGCTCCAGGCATGACTGTGTGGTCCCTTATTTCTCTGAACATTTTCAACAGCCTGCCTTCTCTCTTCTTTTGTGCGTAATCCCAGTGCTCTTGGGCCATTCTCTGACTGCCTTCTCAGTTCCAAAGTATTTGCTCTATTCTTCTAAATGTGTGTTTTTTTTACTACTAAAATAATTAGATCGTATTTTATTTTTGAGTCAAGAAATGTGCTATAGTGAGTCTATTTTATCATTATTTTTATCATTATCATTAAAAAATGACAGTATTCATGAAGTATCAATGATGAACATGAAAAAAGTCAAATAACTGAGGGTTGCTGGGGGCTGGAGGGGAGAGGGATAGGGTGGCTGGGTTATAGGCATTGGGGAGGTATGTGCTATGGTGAGTGCTATGAATTGCCTAAGACTGATGATTCACAGACCTATACCCCTGAAGCAAATAATACATTATATGTTAATAAAAAACAAATAAAAAAATTTTTAAATGTGGTCAGTTTCCTGGATGACCTCAAGGTCAGAAAAACTTCCTTCCTGCTCCATTGCCAAAGGTCCCGGGGCACATTATGAAAAATGAAAGTTAAACGCAGGCTGAAAAGCTGAGTATCTATTTTTTGCTTGTGATATAGAATTATAAAGTGAGAATACTAACTAGGCGTGATCAATTCCTGTTTTCTGTGGGACTAAATCATAATTCTAGAAGTTTTCTAATCCTCCCCAAATATTTTGGGATCTTATGTCACAAATGCTGAAATCCTGACTACAGGTTTAGGAGAAGGATAATATGGCTGACAGCTTTTTACTGGTGTCAAGAAAAATGCTAAAAAATATGCAAAATGCCTGTCAAAAACAGCAGTGTTAACATGACAGTGAAAGCAAGTTTATATTTTTTATCCCTCACAGGTCAGGAGATCAATGTTTTCTAGTAATTCATCTATGAAATTAACCACCTTTGGCTTTTAAGATGTTCATCAGAGGTACTTAGTTCATGAATACTGTCATTTCCTCATTTTATTTTATTTTGAAGAATATTACTCATAGATAATTATTTGCTAGAAAACATTTTTATACATAATGGCTTGTTTAGGATAGCATCTACTGATGCATGACAGGAGGATGAAAATTGTTGTAGCTGTGACAGCAGATTCAATCAGAGAAAAAAACCTTAAGGAGCTTCATAAAATTTACCAAAATTTATGCTTCTGATTCCATGCCCTATATTTGTTGATTTGTTTCATTCCCTGAGGGATCCGTAGTGAATATTTAAGTAAAAGAGGACATGATTGCACATTAAATACAATATGTTTTCTGGGAAGATCAAGAAATTTTTCAACCTTAGCAGCATTCACGTTTGTGTGCCTGTGTGTGTGCTTGTGTACATTTATGCAATAATAAAGATACCGCCTTCCATCTACATGAGATGTTAAAGATTATTTTCACTTTATTTCTCATATAATCTCTCTTTTGTCCCCCAATAATCCTGTGAGATAACAATAATATATACAATACTTTTATTACATGTGAAGTATTTTTACTCATTAATTACTTCATGACTGCTATTTGCTTAACATTTCACTTCCATTTTCTTCCTTTCTTTCTATTTCTTTTTAATTTTTGATCTTAATTGTTACCATAACCTTATAAGAAAGGTTCAGTCTTAGTTCTCATTTTTGAAAAGTGGAGACAGATTTATTGGGACAAAATTTACAGTCCACTCTGACACAGATCTACTACACTCAGCTGGCTGAGAATAAAAAGCTCGCACTCAGAAAAGGGCTAGTTTTAAAGTAGGACTGAACAACTCCTCTCCCCCACAATACTCACGCCTGTGTGAAATAGCTGCCTTTCCACTTCCTGAAGGACAAGATGCTGCCAAATAGTCTTTATGTTGGGTGAAATCTATACAGTACTCTTAACCAAACCCTTTGACTTGAGGTATCTTATTTGAGACAATAAGCTTGAGAAATAAATAATATGAATCTTATCTCCATATAAATAATGAGAAAAAGAATCTCAAACCAGGGTAAATTACCTAGCAACTAGCAGTCAACTATTTGAAATAGAACTGATACAAAAACCAAGTCTTCTTAACTTTGCACTGTGCTTGAATCATAGAAAATGTTCAATAAATATCTCAACTTTAATTCATAATTTGTATAGGAACATCATATAACTACCACAAGGAATTTTGATTTTCTTTTGAATCTGTGGGCTAATACATTCCAGGAGAGGTTTTTCCTAGCTGAATATTACCAGGAAGAGATTACTTGACTAATTTGAACCATGTAGACATCTCGCTGATATGGGAAAGGACACCATTATATAGGATTCAAGAGCCAGTACCCATGCATGTTGGGCATTACTTAGAAAGAAGAAAAAAAATTTAATATAAAACCATTCCACATAACTTTGATGGGGTTTTCCCCCTTGTTTCTATTAGTATAAATATGCCTATCTCTAATAATTATTGGTGGGCATAAAGTAAGAGGGAACTATTGCACAGGAACAGTGATCTAAGCATGCATTGAGTTCAGTGTTTGTTTTATTTCACAGAAAGATGCCTATGAAACTTGTATAGCCAATTGGCAGGCTAAAAGAATAACCTCATGCAAATGTAGAATGTAATTACCATTTTCACAAATTTGGTACATGTTGGAAATGTCATTTCAATCAGGGCTAATCATAATATGACAGGAATAACTGTGATACCATAAGTGATAATGTTATGCTGCTCACTTTTTCTAAATTTGGTGGCAAAATATGCAAAGATAAAACTCTCAGAGAGCCAGTAAAACATGTTCAAGATTTTTGCCACTTTTAAAAATATTTTCAGGGAAATATTCACCATTATAGAGCAGCCATTATTTTGATAACTCAATTGTTTTTAGATTAATCCCTTCTTAGAATTTGTGTCATCATTTAAGGCAAATGAAAAAGAATGAGTTTGAACTTTTAAATGATAATAAAATACTTCTTTACATTTTCCCATTTATATAAATTTAAATATTGGTTTTATAAATGTTGCCTCTTTCATTTTTTCAGCAAGTGTGCTTCTTATTGATAATGAGTAAAATACTTAACAAACGAAGGACTTCAGCATATACCTCACTGGTTTCTATTCATCACATTATGAAGTTGCTATGAATGACATTTGGATGCTGTCTCATTTTCTGGCTCCTGGTGAAGAAACAGGTTAATGGAAACATTCTTCATTTCATTAGTGATTTTAATAGGTCTCACAAAGTTCATGAAATTTTTTATTTAACTCGATTAATATTAATTTTCAAATGTAGTTGTCTGGGGACTAGTCTACAAATGCTTTCTTAAAAGTACCCTTCCTGGGGCACCTGGGTGGCTCAGTTGGTTAAGCGGCTGCCTTAGACTCAGGTTGTGATCTCAGGGTGCTAGGATTGAGTCCCCTTTCAGGATCCCTACTCAGCGGGGAGTCTGCTTCTGCCTCCTCTGCCCCTCCCCTGCTTGTGCACTCCCTCTCTCTCTCTCTGTTTCAAATAAATAAATAAAATCTTTTTTAAAAAAAATACCCTTCCACTGGGAAGTTTCAATAAAGAGAAAAAAAAAATGTGTGTATACAGCCCCAGGACTGCGGACAACAGGGAATCTGTGGCAGAAGGGGAGGCTGCAGAAGAAAGGAATTAGGCATGGTTTGTTGTTTGTTTGTTTGTTTGTTTGTGTTTTGGTGATGAATATAGCATCTTACACAGGACATAAATAAATGAATTTACTTTGAATACCTTAACAGGGATTCTGAAGCTGTGCTAAGGACCTGAACCTCTATTCAGGGACCCATATGGAATTCAGAGTTTTCCCAAATGTCCTGAAATTGGTTCAGATTTCATGTGCATTTATTATTTTTATGGAGAAAGACTAAACAACTTTTATCAGATTTTCCTGAGCATTTAAGACCAAGAAATATATTCAGGATCACTGCTGTCTGTGTTAATTATATTCAGTTCCAAATGGAAAAAGACACATTTCTAGAAAAAAAAGGGTTATCATAAGGACCTTAATCAATGAATTTCACTTTGGTTTATATAGGAAATCACATAAAAGAATCTTAACCAAAATATAATCCAAAATAGCATTATGAGAGAGAAGATGGTATTTTTTTGCTTAAATTTAAGATTAAACAATACACTTGAACATGTTTAAGTTCTCATAGACATGAAAAGAGGAAATCAGTATGATGTTTTATGTTCAAAAACTCATTATCATCATCAAAAATTTTAGACAAATTCCTATTTTTGTTTTTCTTTTTTGTTTTTTCTTTTTTTTATAATGTTATATTAGTCACCCATACAGTAGGTCATTAGTTTTTGATGTAGTGTTCCATGATTCATTGTTTGCATATAACACCCAGTTCTCCATGCGATACGTGCCCTCCTTAATACCCATCACCAGGCTCACCCATCTCCCCACCCCCCTCCCCTCTAAAACCCTCAGTTTGTTTCTCAGAGTCCACAGTCTCTCATGATTCGTCTCCTCCTCCGATTCCCTCCCTTCATTTTTCCCTTCCTTCTTCTGGTGTCCTCCATGCTTTTCCTTATGTTCCACAAGTAAGTGAGACCATATGATAATTGACTTTCTCTGCTTGACTTATTTCACTCAGCATAATTTCTTCCACTCCCATCCATGTTGATGCAAAAGTTGGGTATTCATCGTTTCTGATGGCTGAGTAATATTCCATTGTATATATGGACCACATCTTTTTTATCCATTTATCTCTTGAAGGGCATCTCAATTCATAAAACAGGTGCAAATTCCTATTTTTGTAAAAATTGAGTTGAGTATGTTTTTCATGACTAAAACTACATGATCTCTACAAACGCAGTGATACTGGCCTTATGCACAATGACTTTTCTCAAATATTAGTTTAAATTAGCAAAGTTCTAAGCTTTTTTAATAATTTAATGTGAAAGATAAGAATTTCTAAGAGGTTTCAATTATACACAGGAAGTAGAGAATTAAGGAGAGTAATAAAGGCCAAGATAAAGAAAATCTACATTCCTTTGACCAATACATGCTGTCACTGACACAAAATAGTGTATTTCTTTTTTTATTATATTCAGTTAGCCAACATATAGTACATCATTCGTTTTTGATGTAGTCTTCAATGACTCATTGGTTCTGTATAACACCCAGTGCTCATCACAACACATGCAAGAGAACACAGAGAATTTTGCCCACAGACAAGAAGAGAATGTGTTCTAACAAGTGGTTCAGGAGATGTGATAGAGGTCCTGTGAGATGGATTCCATGTTGTTTCCAGACAGGGCCAATAGTAGGAGCTTACCTATTGCTAGAGTGCTGCTATCACTTTGAAGCAGTTTATAGTTGCTAAAATGAAACCTTCATTTTCTTTTTTTTCTTTTTTCTTTTTTAGTAACATGGATTTCTTTAGTGATCTTTTTTTTTCTGTTATGTTAGTCACCTTCATTTTAAAAAAATGAGCCTCTTGAAGTGAAGTACTTTGGCGGATATTTGTAAACGTAGGTACAGAAGCAGCAATAATTCATTATAATGACTGCTTTTTATATTTTTGAAAAATATGAACATGCGTATAAGTATATACAATGTGGTGTGTGTGTGTGTGTGTGTGTGTGTGTGTCTATGTATGTCTGTGTGGAGTCATGCAGTGATATTTTCTTTTAGGACATATAATTTAGAATCATCAAAAAGACTTCTTATTTTTTTTTTATCCCCAAATACTTTTATTTTATTTTTTCAGTGTTACAAGATTCATTGTTTATGTACCACACCCAGTGCTTCATGCAATACGTGCCCTCCTCAATACCCACCACCAGGCTCGCCCATCCCCCCACCCC
>CM052901.1:81787330-81804726 GCA_028534135.1 Potos flavus | reverse complement strand
GTTAGATTATATCACTTTTCTACTTTTGAAAAGAGTAGTAAATATAGACAATAATTCTCTAAATTTGAGTTTGATTTAATAACCCAGAGTCCTATATGGGATGCCACTCTACATTTTACAAGGCAATTGCTTTATGTGCACATTTCCTGGAAAGTCATGGAAAGGACATTTATGTGAATTATAGGACAGATATGTGCCTACAAATAGAAGGAACAAATGTATGAAGAGGTATAAATCAAAATATGAATAAGTCAATTTTAATTATTTACTGTTAAATGAGGTTTTCTTATTAACGTTCCAACCTTTAAAATTCTTTTCTGAATGATATTCACTGTTGTGAAACTTAAATCTTATAATAACACCCATACTTGAAAACATCTTTAATTTTCCAATAACATTATAAATAAAATAAATTTAAATAATGAGTCTTTATAACAGAAAACAAATAATAACAGAAGCTGAGTTCATGGAGTTACTTTCTCTGGATGTGTTTATTAATTGTAATCTCACACAGTGGTGAGAACTATTTACCAGTTTTACACTTGTTGGAGCTCAGATGTCTTTATTATTCCCCTGAAAGACAATGCCAAAACTCAACTGTTTTTCTCAAGTCCCCTCTGAGCCTTGTTCTCCTTCCTCTTCCCTTAGTTAGTATCCTGCTCATAAGTTATTAAACATTTGAGACACTTAATGGTATGGCTATGAATGTTCATGCCTTCCCTATATCTTAATTACAAATGTATTCATGAACACAACCAACCCCATACTTTTTTTTTCCTGTCTCAAGGAATGAGGGTCTCATCTTCCACTTGAGAGATTATTTCACATGCATCCTTGATTCTTGTCTCTTCCTTTTCTCTTTCAACTCTACTGTCATCTTCATCTTTTCTTCTGTATCATGGAACTGCCAGTTCTTTTCTCTTCTCCTTTTCTGAGCCCAACTTCTCAAGGGAGTAGTCTCAGTTCTCTGTCTCCATGGCCTAATCTTGTTTCTTCCAAATCCACTGCAGTCCCGTCTCCACCCGTCACTGGGCACAAACTGTTATTTTTATGATGGATGACAACTTTTGTATTGGTAAATCTAGTGAATATGTGCTAGGTGGTCTTTACCAGGTCTTTGTTTTGCACTTAACACTGTTGATTACTCTGTCCTAAAAAGTCTCAACACACTTGCCTTCTATGACACCGTCCTCTGTTCTTATTCTTCTGTGAACCCTTTAGCAGTATTTCTCCATGAGCTCCTCTTCCTCCGATCCCCTTGTAGATGTAGAGGCTGCCACGCTTCCGTCCCCGGTCCTTTCTTCCTCTCACTCTGAGTACCCTCTTAGTGCCCCAGGCCTTCTCTCAGCCTTCGCTTCTCCATCTCATGTTTCTCTTTAGTGGTTCCACAGGTACACCAAACTTACCATGTCCAAACTCATACTAAGTCTCACCCCTCACCTTCTAGTACGGCATTCTTTTTTTTATTTTTTAATTAACATATAATGTATTATTTGCTTCAGGGGTACAGGTCTGTGATTCATCAGTCTTACACAATTCACAGCATTCACCATAGCACATACCCTCCCCAGCGTCCATCACCCAGCCACCCCATCCCTCCCACCCACCTCCCCTCCAGCAACCCTCAGTTTGTTTCCTGAGATTAAGAGTCTCTTACGGTTTGTCTCCCTCCCCAGTCCCATCTTGTTTCATTTTTTCCCTCTCTTCCCCCCACAACCCCCCACCCTGCCTCTTAAATTCCTCATATTAGAGTGATCATATGATAGTTCTCTTTCTCTGATTGACTTATTTAGCTTAGCATAATACCCTCTAGTTCCATCCACATTGTTGCAAATGGCAAGATTTCATATTTTGATGGCTGCATAGTATATACCATTGTGCGTGTGTATGTGTGTGTGTGTGTGTGTGTGTGTGTGTGATATATATATATCACATCTTCTTTATCCATTCATCTGTTGATGAACATCTAGGCTCTTTCCATAGTTCAGCTATTGTGGACATGGCTGCTATAAACATACGGGTGCACGCTAGTACGGCATTCTAAGGATCCCTTCAATTAGAAACAAAAGAGTCATTCTAGTCCCCTACATCCTCAGTCACCAAGCCTTGCACATTTTGCCAACTGTTTCCTCTTGTTCCATCTCCTCTCTTTCATTCTTATTACCACACCCTGGGTCAAATATTTTTTCTTGTGTTTTCTGGTCTTACTACAAAAGGACACACAGTTTCACATAACTGAACGCACATACTGTCATTTACAAAAGAATAGAATTTTTAGATTTTGAAGAGTGTCATACATTTTAAAGTATAAGATCAGTTTATTTCTGGGGCGCCTGGGTGGCTCAGTGGGTTAAAGCCTCTGCCTTCAGCTCAGGTCATGATCTCGGGGTCCTGGGATGGAGCCCCGCATCGGGCTCTCTGCTTGGCAGGAAGCCTGCTTCCTCCTCTCTCTCTGCCTGCCTCTCTGCCTACTTGTGATCTCTCTCTTTCTGTCTAGTAAATAAATAAACTCTTTTTTTAAAAAAAAGATCAGTTTATTTCCTCATAAATTCTTATATAATAACATGAACAATTCTACATCACTGCTTTACATAAAGGTGGTTCATATAAGATGCAGTTGTGTATTATTTATTCAGTGATATTTTAAATTTGTGAAATTTGCTAGTAAGAACCAAGCTATTCTGTATTTTTTTAATTTATGAAATGATTTAATTAATTTCTTTTCAAAGTGACTGCTATTGGTTTTTAACATTTTTATATGTAGTTCTGTGTGGAGTATCTGTTGGTTATTTCTTGGTCCTTCTCTCTTATATTTAGCATCAGTAATTCCTCCATTCTGACAGATATTTAGATTAAGTTATTGACATTATGGTCACTATGCATATCCCTGAAATATTTTCATATAGACAGTTAAGAACAATAAAGTATGATATATGTCTCAGTCACTCAGCTGATCCTTTCCAGGAGAAAATTGTGCATTTATTAACCACGTTTGAACCTAAAGCACTTAGCATAGAATATGTCACATAGTAGGCACTAGATAAACATCTTTTAACTTAATGAAACTATCAAAAGTCACCCAGGAATATACTTGCAGAGGATAGATGAAGTTTTTCACATTTTCATTCATTTACATTCCACATTTTTCTTTATGCAGGTGTTTAAAATTAATTGGCAAGAATTGCTATTGTCCTTTTCTCATACTTGTTTTCAATTCTAAACTTTATTATTTTATTTTGCCATCTGTATTCTTTCTACTTAGTTGAAAATTTTAAAAAATCATATACATGTATAATCAGACACCATTTGAATGGGTTGATATATTTCACAAGGAACCATTTCTATTGTTGTATTCCTGGTCATTTAAGTGCCTAATTTTCTACATATTTTCATATAAAAATATTGGTATCTCTTTGAAAGCCTTGTATATGTAGCTATATAGAAAAACCAAAGCTGTTATTTCACTTTTATTTTGTGGAGGTTAAGATAGGAGAAAGTTACACCTGGTTTCATTGAAGGCATTTTGTCAATTCATTGACATTTGTCTTTGAACAAACTGTTCTGCATCTTCTTTTCGTATTGATGATCAATTGGTTTGTATGTAAAGGCATATTTATGACTTTAGATCTAGTTAAGGGTAGTATCTCTGTAGCTCATTGGTATGCCTTGCCAGAGACTCTGTCAATCTTTGTCCAAACAGGAAGTTTATTGTTGAGTTTGAACTTACACCAGATAGAGGCAAAATACTTTGCAGCCACTCCACTCTCAAGTGTAGACAGTTATATAATGTATGTATGTATGTATAATGTATGTAATGTAATGCTACCTTTTGCTGCTTACATCTATGTTGATCTTGTAAATATACTTTTACCAATACTTGATCAGTAGTAGTGAGAATACATTGTTTCAAAGGGTCAGACCTCATGAAAAGCCTGAAAAAGAGATAATTATTTATGTTTTAACTATGTACACTGACTTATTTGAAGAAACATAGCCACCATTTGTTACACCTTGGTACTAGTAGCCTTGCAAACAGTTTTTTCTTATCCTCACAATGACCTGGCAAATAAGTGGACTATTATTATAAGTGGACTATTATTACTTCCATTTCCCAGTTGAAAATTTAAGGCTTACAGAATTTATGTGACTTCCCATTGTCATATTGGGGCTGGATTCTGTACCAGCTTCACAGAGCTTGAGAATTTATGCTCCTTCTTGTATAGCAATGGTTTTCAGTATCTTTCTGCTGCCATATTTCCACATGGACAGTACACTCCCATTATTTTACACAATATTTCTCCAGAAAAAGAGGAAGGTAATGTATATAATCTAAATTTGCTGTCTTTTACCCTTCCTCCCAAACCCTAGCAGTCTCCATAGCCATGATCCTCGTAAGAATTATTACCTTGTATAGCAGTGGTTGAATGCTGGCTCCAAAATAGAATCTCTAAAACTCAGATTTAATTCTCTTGGGTACTAAGATGTTGGTATTTTTACAAGCCACCTCAATGATTTAACGTGTAGCCCGATTGAGAATGACTGGTATAGTACTGTCTTCTCACGGTCTCTCTCCCCTTGTACTCTATGAAATGAAAAAAGCAAATAAAGAAATGAAAGTTGATTTATATTATTTACTGTCAATGACAGAGATCAGTTCACCTCCCAATTCTTAAATGAATATCATCATTACTCTGGCACTTGCTCTTTGAAATATATGTACTTCCTATATCCCTTAACTTCCAGTTTTTGCCCCTGTCTGATTCTTTCCAGCTAGTTTAATGTACTAACTCTTTGACCTTAAGCAGTTTCCTTTGAGAGGCTAGTTTCTTTTTGTTTTCTAATTTATAAATTAAATTAAACTTTTAACTGGGTAATACTTTTTATTACTTATTTTCTGAATAAAAGACTCTTTACTAAAATGTGGGAAGAAAGGTAGGAGAGTGACTGCTAGTGCATATGGGGTTTCTTTTAGAGAGATGTAATGTTTTAAAATTACTTTGTGGTGATGGTTGCACAATCCTATGCATATATTAAGAACCATTGAATTATACACTTGAAATGAATGATATGTTGTATGAATTATATCTTGATACTGTTTTAAAAAATGTTTATATAATCAAGATTTTGAAAAAGCACCATTTGGGACATGCTCAAATGCCATCCATTAAGATTTACTTAGTGGGTGTGATCTTTTCTTTGCTCATGTTTAATTAGTAGGAACCCGTAGGGCCACTCTAACTCTTAAGTATTAACTCATTAACTAGAATGTCTAGTCCAAGGTAGCCTTCAAAACTTTGAACTTGAGTTGGCATTATATTGTGTCCCCTCCACGATCTTAAGCTTCTCCAGATAGGAAGATTACAGCAAAAAATGCAGGCATGGCAGGCATCTTTACTTTTCTCCCTTGGCTTTCTCCTCTCTTGCCCACAGATTTCCAGTACATTCTGACTGTTTCAGGGTCAGAGTAGGAGAGGGGCAGAAAAAGGTGTTATAAAGAGCGTGCTGGGCGTAATGGCTATTTAAACATGTGTTTCACTCTTTCCTCTCCTCTCTCTCTTTCTCTCTCCTCCTCCCTCTTTCCTTCCTCCCCACCCCTCCATTTCCTGTAGTTTCCTTGACCCAGGTGAATCTTTCCCTGTTCTTTGTAAAGAAGACTGATGACTCTGTCCTTCTCTCCTAAAATTCTAGGCTTCACCTCTAGGTTCTTGCTGCCGAGGTTCCTCCATTCCTTTAGATGGCTACTGGACAGGACCTTAGTCACTCCCCCATGTTGGCTATTTGATGTGTGTTCCAACCTTAGGAAGACCATATAATTTATTGTACAAACTGAAACACTTTTGTGAGTAAAAGGGAACACTGTTAATAACTACAGTGGAACAGTGGACTTAAGATGAGACTGTTCTGGGCTGTTAAGTCTTACAGAGACCAGTACATAGAAAAACACTCACACATCATTTGCCCCCAAAGTTTTGGGACACAGTCTCATCTATCCTCCTTTGGCAGCAGCTTTGCCCCTGTCAAGTATGAGGTGAACTCTATTACTTATTTCTCCCCACTTCAAAGAATACTTTCCATAGCCTTTTGAATAGGTCCCATAAAGATGGAGATGATGGGTCATAACCCCCAATTCTTCCCCAAGGAGGCATACAGTAACCCTTTCCGAAGAAGTGTCTGCACAAAAATCTTACCTCTGTGCTTTTATAAACCATTTCTAATCTGAAAGTCAGCAGAATTCAAGAGTGAGAGCAGATGCTTACCCATTTCCGTTGAAAATCTCTATTTAGTGATTTATAACTCACACTAGTATTTCACATCTGTTGTAACTTGGTGCCTAGTTCCAACTTCAATTTTAACATCTTGTTTCATATATATTCTTTTTTTGTCCACACAAATGTTCAAGTTATTTTTGAAATGTAATGTCGAAAGAGGTTATTTGGTAGTTAAGTATGGCACAGGCTTTAGCATAAAAAAACTAAGATTATTAGATTTATAACTTTAGGAAAGCGACTTAACTTCCTGAAGGCTTAACTTCATCCTCTGTAAAATGAGGATAATAATAGTTGCTACTTCATGGGGCTATTATCATAATCATAAGAGATTTTATGTGTAAAGAAATGAACACAGTACTTGTGGTTTGGTGTGCAATATGTTAACTGTTATTATTACTACGGTCGTTATTAAGATCTGTAGTGAACAATTCATAGAAAAAAAAAAGAAAAAATTAAACCAAATGGCATGAAATGCTACAAGTTATTTTTCAGGATACCATTCTAAGGTCTTTACAAGTAGGACATGCAGTTGAGAATTCCTCAACCACAAAATCACAGAAATATCTGCATAGATTTAAAGGATAAACCTGGCTTACTCAATTAATATTGGATGAATGAAATTATATAACTCTTTGGCTATTAGATAACTTCACAAAGTATATTGAACCATAATATGACTCTTTTACCACAAACTTTCTGTCTTAAAACACAGAAATTTATTCTTTCATAGATCTGGAGGTTCCAAGTCTGAAATCAGGCAGGACCACAGCTTAACAGAGGAAATAATGTGTTATTTTAAACTGATAGACTAAGCTTCAGGTCCCATTGGCTCCCCTCACCTTTTACGGAGCAAAGGGCAAGGACTTTGTGACAGCTATTTTTCTCTTTTATTTTTTCCCTTTCTATGAAAGTATATTTAAATTATAAATGTTGAGCTTATTAGAAAAGTGTCATTGGTAATTTAGCTTTTAAAAAATGCCAAGTAATCAATAGGGCATATAATTTTTTTATGTTATGTTAGTCACCATACAGTATATCATTAGTTTTTGATGTAGTGTTCCATGATTCATTGTTTGCATGTAGCTAAATAATTTTTTAAAGTACTCTTGATTCTGTTGTGTTTAAAGATACACATGTGTAAATAATCCAGTTAAAAATGGGCAGAAAACATAAACAGATATTTCTCCAAAGAAGACATCCAGATGGCCAATAGACACATGAAAAATGCTCATCATCACTTATCATCAGGGAAATGCAAATCACAACCACAATGAGATATCACTTCACAACTGTCAAAATGGCTAAAATCAAAAACGCAAGAAACAGCAGGTGTTGGCAAGGATGTGGAGAAAAAGGAACATCGTGCCCTGTTGGTGGGAATGCAAACTGGTGCAGCCACTGTGATACAAAAATACAGAATGGAAGGGGTACGTGCACCCTGGTGTTTACAGCAGCATTATTTAAAATGGCCAAGATATGGAAACAATCCAAGTATCTATTGATTGATGAATGGATAAAGAAGTGGTGTATATATATGCAATGGAATGTTATTCAGCCATAAAAAAGGATGAAATCTTGCTATTTGCAATGAAATGGCTGGAGCTAGAGAGTATAATGCTAAGTGAAATAATTCAATCAGAGAAAAACAAATACCATATGATTTCACTCATATGTGGAATTTAAGAAACAAACATGCAAAGGGAAAAAATAAGAGAGAGAAATCAAGAAATTAAGACTCTTAATTATGGGGAACAAACTGATGGTTACCAGAGGGGAGGGGGCGTGGGGAGATGAGTGAAACAGGTGATGGGGATTAAGGAGTGCACTTGCAACGATGAGCAGAGGATGATGTATGGAATGTTGAATTAATATACTGTACACCTGAAATGAATATAATGCTGTATGTTAACTAACTGGAATTAAAATAAAAACTTAAATAAAAATAAGATACACATGTGTATGTAAATAGTTCCAAAAGCATAGGATAGCTACAATCTTTTTGCCTCTTTATGAAAATGTATCTGAATTACATCCATTACTCTTTTTTTTTTATAAACCTGACCTCCAGAGCCAGTTACCTGTATTAAAAATTAATATACCCAAATCATTCTGCTTTCTGGCTTTATCTGTAAATAACTTTGTTTTGTTTTGAAAGATATACACAAGAATATTAGTAGTTGAAGTTGTAAATCGCTAAGTACAGGTATATGCTTTTATTATAAAATGGCTTTGGAAAATTTATTCCATTACCTTAAAACATAAGTGAGAAGACTTGTCTAGGTTTAAAAAATATATGTGTGTAAATAATTATATACATTTTAAATGTTTCTATCAGAATATCATGAGTATAGTTTTTTGAAGTTTAAAATTCGGTTAAGCCTTATCAATCTGAAATTTTAAGCTATGGATTATTTTACCTAAAGCATTGTCAAAGAAATAAAAGAGCATGTATTTATAAAATGACTTATTTACAAAGGAAAAATAATAAGTATTCTCAACTTTAAATGAAAATCAATAGCAGTAAGGGAATATAGTACTGTCTAAAAGAGATGCCTTGCAGTTCATGACCATTGAATTTATGCTCATTACGTGTGACCTTGGGAAGGTAACTTAACCTCATTTATCCTCAGTGTCCTCATCTGAAACATGCAAGTTATGATAATGATATATGTATTATAGGATTTTTTCAGAATTAAATAAGATACTACACACAAAGGGCTTAAATGATGTCTGACAAAATAATTTACAGATATTAATTATTATAATTATTATGTCTCATACTAAAATAGTTTTTTAAACATTACTGTTACACTACTTTCTCTGGATTGGGGTTCTTAAGGACAGAGAGACTATATCTTAATATCTCAATAATTTTATTTCAGCTTCAGTGGTTAGCATGATTTCTGTCCTTAAAGTTTGACTAAATGACTCATCGAGTGAATGAATAAATTGTTGGCTGAGTTAACTATAAAGTGCATGAGAAGCATATGAATGTAACTTTTTTAGGAGATGTTTACTTCTAGTATTGTATGGGAGATATGTATATGAGCCAAATGCATTTAAACACAGAATGCTATATTTAATAATTAGTCTAAAAGTGTTAAATTATGGGTTTTAATTCTTTACATCTCCGGGAAGTTTTTGTAGTTATTATTAAAACTTTGCTTGGCAAGGTCATTAAATATTTGCTTTTAATTTTAGACAACTTGCTTGCAAGAAAATCTTGTGTTATTATTTAAAATAGTGCTTTTTCACACACATATTCTGTATTCCTCTGTGAGGAACTAGTGTCAGTAATATAACTCAAAATAGTCCAAAAGAAATATATTGACTTAGTAACACAGCACTCCAGGCGTCAGACTGTCACTATCACTACAGATACAGGTGAAGCAGGAGGTCCGTTAGTGTTACTAGTACTCAGTCTCTCCTCCTCTCCCTCTTGCTCCTCTTCATTTCCTGTCTCTGTCCCTTTCTCCATTTCTCCATCTCTTAACTGTTCTCTCTCCTGTGTGTCTCTGTTGGCTACATTCTCAGTCAGGCTATATCCTTCTAGTGACTAAAATGGCCACTGACAGTCTCAGGCTTATTATGATCCTTGGTTCCCCCTGCCGCATTTCAGAAAATGGTAGGTTTTTGTTTGGTCTGGCTTTGATTGCATGCTTTGATTATATGCCCATGCTTGAATCAACCCTAGTGGCCAAGGATATGTAGTACTCTGGTCAGTTCAGGGTCGTATGCCTACCCAAAGCCAGGGATAGGCACCTGAGTCACATAGACTGAGAATTGTGTGGTCTGTTCTCCCAAGCATATACTGGCAAGTGCAAACGTAGACGGATAGACAGACAGACAGACAGACACACACACACACACACACTTAAATATCTCATCTCACTGTGTTAATGGCTCTCTGAGAAAAATGGGGCAAATCTTTTATAAGAGAGGCAGCTCAGTGTACTGGAAAGATATAGGAAGCAGATCATTTTGACTCCTTTCCCTTTTGGCTATGTGCTGTTAGCCAAGTTACATAATTTTTCTGAGTTTCCATTCCCTGACTGTTAACTGGGGATAATGTACAAGATTGTGATGAAGACTAAATGATATGACATCAAGAACCTAATATAGTTTTTAGCACATATTAGACATTCATATATATATGTGTGTGTATATATATATATATAGATGCATATGTATATATTTATTAGATATATCATGACTTACCCTTTTTAAATTTTGAGTATCATTGACACAAAATGGTACATTAGTTTCAGGTGTACAGCAGTGATTCAGACTGTGTCACCACACAACACTATTAAGTTATAACTTACCTTTGACAAAAGTACTTTAGGATTCAGAAAAGGGAATTCAAGAGTGCAAATGGGGTGGAAAATTTGGAGAAATATGCATACACTATTTATAAAAATAAACTTTTTATTTTATAGCTGTTTCAGATATGCAGAATTATTATAAAAGTTCAGAGAGTTCCTGTGGACCTCACATCCATTCTCCCCTATTTTAGACTATTTATAGTGGTGTGGTAAATTTGTTACAGTAAGCCAACACTGATATATTATTATCATTGCTAGTACTACTACTACTACTACTACTACTACTACTAAAGTCAGTACTTTATTTAGATTTCTTCGGTTTTTCCCTAATGTCCTTTTACTGTTCAAAGATTCCATCCGGGGGATGCCTGGGTGGCTCAGTCAGTTAGGCGTCTGCCTTCAGCTCATGATCTCAGGGTCCTGGAATTGAGCCCCATATCAGGCTCCTTGCTCAGCAGGGAGTCTGTTTCTCCTTCTGCCTGCTGCTCCCTCTGCTTGTGCTCTCTCTTTGGTAAAGATCCAATCCAGGATACCACATTACATTTAATCATCATGTCTCAGGCTCTTCTTGGTTGTGACAGTTTATTATGTTTTCCTTGTTTTTGATAATGTCCTTGATATTTTTGAGTAGTACTGATCAGGTATTTTGTAAAATGTCTTCAACTGGATTTCTTAATATTTTTCTCATCAGATATTTCTGGGCCCGCTATAGGGTCAGGAACTTGTCCATCACTTTCAACACTAGCTTTGTCCACTATCAGATAGCACGTGCTAAATAGATAGTTGCCAACTGAAAATATGCATGCAGTAGCTGAGACTGTTGGCTGCCTATACACTGTTCTTCTTTCCCTTCTTCCTTGCAAGAGCCTACTTTATCTCTATTATTTATTTATCTATCTATCTATCTATTTATTTAGAACTTCTGAAGTTCATATAACATAAAATTAACTGTTTTAAAGTGAACAATTCAGTGTCATTTAGCACATTCACAGTGTTTGCAACCACCACCTCTATCTAGTTCCAAAACATTTTCAAACATTTCCAAAAGAAAATGTCCCAATTCCCTTCTCCTCAGCTCCTGACAACTACCAATCTGGACTCTGTCTCTCTAGATTTACTATTTATTGATATTAAATATAAATGGATTCATACAATATGTGACTTTCTGTGTCTGGCTTCTTTCCCTTACCATAATGTTTTTGAGATCTATCCACATTTTAGCATTTATCAGTACTGCCTTCCTTTTTATGGCACAAAACCACTTTTATTCAGGATTGAAATGTGCCCAGCTTAAAAGAAAACTGCATTTTCCTCCCTTCCTTGTTCCTAGGTGTGGTTATGTGGCATTGGTCTGGCCAGTGAAGTCTAGGAATTCCTGGAGAGGGTTTCCAAGCAATTTCCCTACAGGGTTCTGATTCAGCTGGCAAGCACCCTTTTGGCGATTTGCCTTTTCCCTTCTTCCTTCCTGAAACAGAGCCACTACAGTGAGAGCTCTAGATCTAAGGACCATAACACAGAGATAATAGAATAGAAAGCAGGAAGGAGCTGGTGTCTTTGAGGACACAATGCAGCTGCCATACTAGATCTGTAATCTATACTCAGGGCTTCTTTACATGAAAAAGAAATGATCACCTAATATACTTAAAAATATTGGTGTTATAATACATATCTTACTATGCATTAGAGATCCAGTTAAGGTTAGAGAAATTTCCTGACTGATGAGTTCATTGTAATTCTGAACTTAACATAGGTAAGAGAACTTTATGAGACTGACGCACTACCTACTGCGCTAACAAGGCACCTAGGTAAGAGAATTTTAAAATGTTTACTTAAATCCTTGTTTTCACCACTGTCATCCTTAACCTAGGACTGTTTCTCTTCACCTAATGGCAGACAGAAAAAGGCTAGAAAGTTATGTCTAAAAGTGGAGGTGAGTTAGGTATCAGCACACTTATAGAGACTTCATATGTGGTCTCCCACTTTCAGGAAATAGACTCCGGATGTCAATGGCACCTCTGCAGCCCTGACTAAAAGGTGAGGAGGCTCTTTGTATGTGCTGACATCCACTAAGAGAGAAGGAAGTGCTATTATTTATGGAGTGTATAATCTATTGATCTTTTGTTAAAAATATATGATGAATGGGTACAGATTATAGAAAGCTACCTAGCACACTTATTAATGTATAAAAAGCACAGAATGTGTGGGAGGCAAAATAGGATATGTGCTTGAGTATAATCAAGCGAACAATTGTATGTTAGAACTGTGAAGAGAGCTTGGAATAATGATGACTATAGTTGAAGGCAAAGGTGTAACAATGGAATCTGAAGGACAATGAAAATCTAGTGATGGTTTTGAGAAGAAAAGTTGAGTTGGGGCAAAGGGGAAAATGTTATTTTGATAAGAGGAAAATTCTCAATTACGCAAATAAGAACTAGAACATGGAGCATGCTAATATTCAAATGAAAATTGTGAGAATAATGAGAACAATGTTAGGGGTGAAAATAAGTTCAAAAAATTGTAAAAGGAAATGGAAAAAGGTGTACTGATGTACCATAATTGTTGTGATTTTTGTTTTTTGATGGTTGCTGTAGGATAAACTTTCTGACACAGGGAAGTGATAGGAGCTTAAACCTGAAGACCAAAATAAGTCATTCTTTCAGATGCATTTATTGAGAACCTACTATGTTTCTGGACTCTGCTAGGCATCAGAGATTAAATTGTGAATTAAAAAATATGGCTTTTGCCTCCATTTGTCTTAGGTTCTAGAGGGGGAAACAGTAAACAAATGAAATAAGTATATATCTGAACAAAAAATAATAGTGTCACATTTTCCCCAATTTTAATCTCATGCAGTAGTAAGACCACAGAATAAAATGAAGATAGGTGCGATTCAAAGAGAAAGGTCAAGAGTGTACTTTTTTTTTAATATTTTATTTATTTGAGAAAGAGAGAGTGAGCAAGCGAGAGAGAGAGAAGGAGAAGCAGACTCCCCTCTGAGCAGGTAGCCCTATGTGTGGCTTAATGTGGGGCTCGATTCCGGGACTCTGGGATCAAGACCTGAGCTGAAGGCAGACGCTTAAGCAATTGAGCTACCCAGGTTCCCCGAGAGTGTAAGTTTTTTCGAAGATGAATCATTCAACAAACACACTTGCATCTGGCCATTAGTGATGTATTTGGGCAACTTTGCCTTAGTCACAACAAAGGACAGACATTAACAGAAAAAGATAAAAAAAAAAAAAAGAGGCAGGCATACATCACAATATGAAGAGTAATTTAGTCTATTTTCTAATTATATATGTTTTAAAATGTAAGCATGACTTAGAACATAGGCTAGTATCACCTGAATTGTCTAATTATGCTAACATGCAGCTTAAAATAATGATGGTAATAATAATACATTTCTTTCTAAGTTCAAGTAAACACTATTAAAAGCAGCACAAAGCAAGTGCACTATACATTGACAAAGAAGCAGGGTAATAGGGCACAATAACTGGGTCACAGGTCCCAATGTTAACAGAAAATGAAACCTTTTTTTTTTTTTTTGTGGAATAGATTTTCAAACAGATTAACACTGGAAAAGGTCCCTTAGACAGCTCAGCATCATTACTTCTGGAGGTCTTTCTTATCAGTGCCTGATGGAGATGACAATTCCTAAGCTATCTGCAAATAAGTGTTAGCTACTTAGGTAACCAAAATAATATACTTATTGATTTCCCCCCACTGCATTTATCATTTAAAATGAAAATAGCTTTGGGGTTCCTGAGTGGCACAGTCGATTGAGCATCTGACTCTTGGTGTCAGCTCAGGTCATGATCTCAGGGTCCTGAGATCGAGCCCCGTGTTGGGCTTCATGCTCAGCATGGAGTCTGCTTAAGATTCTCCCTCAGCCTGTGGTGCTCATGTGCTTGCTCATGCTCTCTCTCTCTCTCTCTCTCTCTCTCTCTCAAATAAATAAATAAATAAATACATAAGTCTTAAAATAAATGAAAGTAGCTTTTTCTGGATGACGAAAAAAAAACTCATTGGAAAAATACAGAAAATGCCCATATTATTATTAATAATGGTTTTCTCCCATGGTGGGATTTCAGGTAATTTTTGCTTTCTTCTGTTTATTTTCCATATTTTTTTTCAATCAGTCTGTCAGGGAGAAGCTGAGCTACCAAGGGGAGACCAAATGGCTCATGAATAGAGTTCGGGTACAGAGGTGGTACAGATATTCTAGCCCATGCATTTCCCTTTTCTTTTGCTCCCACAGAACCCCTCTAAAGCTGGGTCTACCTGCTACACTTATGCTTAGTATTATTCCATAAACTAAGCATGTAGTAGAAACTCAAGAAATCAAATATCTCACTGATTTTAGTAAATGTCTAATTTTCCGAATGTATGAAATAGCTTTATCTGATAGAGATATGGCAAAAAGCATACTATGATGAATTTCAAGTGAAGGAAACACTCCCTCAAGTACTAGCCAGCATTATGATATTCTGTGAGAAAAGATTGATTTGTATTGTTTTACATCAGAACATCCATATACGTATGTGCATCTGTGTTTGTATAATATTCATTTAATTAAGGGCCAAACTTTCCCAACAAATATCATTGAAAACCTTTTTTTTAATTAAGCTCTCATTCTTGCTCCACATTAGACACACACACATACAGGTGTAGGTATGTAGGTAGGAGAACAAGGGAGAAAATTCTGTATTAGGGATACTTCAAAAGTAGATTAATGTAAATGAGCAGAATGCCAAGTACATGAAAATTGACATTTATTAGCACACTTTGCATGGAGATATTTTCAAAGTTTTACGATGCATATGAAAATATTCCATTTTTATGCCCATGTTTTCATTATTCAGTAACATGCATTGCTTTCCATTGTTCCCAAATGCAAGTTGTAAATCTGCTTAAAAAGTTTTACTGATCTGGGATTTCACTTAATCTTTTGCAGTTGACATGATCATTTCATTTCAACCAGAAAAGTAATTCAGTGGAAATACGTGAGAATGAATAGAAATAGAGATCGTATATCTTTGTAATTAAAAAAATAATAAAATTAATTATTCATTTTAGGGGCTTTTTTTGCCATACTCAAGCCCATATTTTCATCTATGGAATTAAATTGTATCATCATAAACATGAAATATATTTATGTTCACAGAAAAAGGAAATTTAAAAAACCTCATTCATCTATTTACTCATCTAGCTGCTTAGTTTACATAGATATTTGCCTTGATTCACTTTCCTTTTTTTTACAGTATTTATAATCTTCATGTATTTTAAATCAGACAAATAAAACAAATATATTCTTACAAAAATTTTTTTAAAAATGCACATGGAACACTATAGTTTTTCTTGGCCACTACTCTCTCTAACTTCTCCAAAGGTAACTGTATTTTGAGGCTAGAGTACAAGCAATCAGATATTTTTTACTGAAATTGTATGAATTGTTTTGCAGATTATTTTAATGGATCTTAGAGGTTTCCCCATGTCAGGCTCAACTCATTATTTTTTATTTAACTCATTCTTTTTAACTTATGAAGAATGTTTCACAGTTATACAACACAAAAACTTTATTAAGCTGTTTCCCTATAGGTAGTTGTTTAGGATTCTCCAAATGTCACACCATTACAAATAATGCTTCAGTTCTAATCCATGATTATGCCTCATTGTACACATAAGCACGTATTTCTTTGGGATACATACTAAGGAGCAGAACTGACAGTCATAGGGCACAGGCATCATTAATTTTAATAGATACTGTGAAATTGCCCTCCAAATGTCGGTACCAATTTACTTTCCCACCAGCAGGGTATAAGAATTCATAGGCCCCCTATCGTTTTTTTTCTTTTTTTTTTTTACTATATTATGTTAGTCACCATACAGTACATCATTAGTATTTGATGTAGAGTTCCATGATTCATAGGCCCCCTATCTTTTAGAAGCAATGAAAAGAGAAAATGCTATCGATGTGTTATTTTAATATGTGTTTCTCTCATTTGTAGTGAATTTAAGTTTTCATAGACACACTGGTTATTTTTTTCTTTCTCCTTTTTCTCCTTTTTGAGATGCCTTTGACCATATTTATATTGTTTTATTTTCTCATTGATTTGTAGATAATATTTTGTAAATTGTTCTTTTCAATCCTTTTAAAGATTTTATACATTGCAGATATTTTCTTAGAGTGTGTTGTTTTTACTTTGCTTAGGGTTTTAAAACTTTTTTAAATTTTATAAGTTTAATGTATCAATCTGGTCTTTCATGTTTCCCCCTGCCCTTGGGGTGTGTTATATAAGAAAGCCTTCCAGCCTTCCTGATCCCAGTGTCAGAATCTGAAGTCAGGTATATTTATAGCTTTTTAAAAGAAGCATTTTGATGTATCATCAATCTAGGATTTATTTTGTGAATGGTGTATGATAGAAATTGGTGTATATATGAACATGTATGTATGTGTAAACATCATAATACATGACAGATTCTTTGAATTATTAAGTCACATTACAAATCAAATAATGGAATATTATTAACTCAGTTAATTGGGCCGTTAGCAAAAGTTTTATATTTCTTTTCCCTGTGCTTTTTAATATTTCCTCTAAAATAGGAATGCTGCTTTCTGGCTATTTGGGTTATCACCAAAATATAGTCCTTCTTGTTTATTAAGGCCAGCTCTGTTCTTTGATTTGAACTTCAAAAGAAGGAATGGACCTAGAGGGTATTATGCTAAGTAAAATAAGTCAGACAAACAAATACCATACAATTTCTCTCATATGTGGAATATGATAAAACAAAAGAGTAAACAAAC
>CM052901.1:81769750-81786830 GCA_028534135.1 Potos flavus | reverse complement strand
GGCCAACTCCCAGAAATCCTCTGCGGAAGTGATTCGAGTTAGCATGCTTCCTCCAGCTACCCTGTCAACTACCTGCTCAGCACAAAGAACCGTGGCCACCCCGGTCATGGCACCTTCTCAGAAATCCTCTGCAGAAGTGATTCGAGTTAGCATGCTTCCTCCAGCTACCCTGTCAACTACCAGCTCAGCACAAAGAACCCTGGCCACCCAGGTCATGGCCCCTTCCCAGAAATCCTCTGTAGAAGTGAATCGAGTTCCATTGCTTCCTGCAGCCTCCCTGTCTACCGCCAGCTCATCACAGAGAAGCCTGGCCACCCCCGTCATGGCCAACTCTGCAGGCCACAACATCATCAAAGTGGTGGGCCCCGGTTGCGAAGCCCAGGCTTTGGGGAGGGGTTCCAGTCACAGGAAGGGCTCTACCTCTGGGAGCACAGCTCCTGTGGGAATCAAGCCCAGCACCCTGTCCTCAGGAGCTCCGCCACCAAATGCAGTGCCCGCTGCACCACAGGCTCCACAAATAGGTGTTCAAGTTATTTTAAAAAATGCCTCCAGTATCAGTCCAGTAACTGTACTGGAGCTTCCACAAGGTTCGCTCGTTTTGAACACCCAGCAGCAGCCTCAGCAGCAGTGGCTCTATCAGTTTATTCCACAAGCACAACCCCAACAACCCACAACTACTGGTCCTCAGGAGCCAGTGCCACAGGGTTCAAGTGCACAAGGTTCAACCAGTCAGAGAACAGCCTCACCTGCTCAGCAAGCCATTGTCCTTAACCTCCCTGGAGCAGAAAGTTTTCTGCAGCCCCAGCCAGCGGTGTTGGCTCCACTTGGCTCTGCGGAAAGCCAGAGAAGACCCCAGCAGAGCCAACCTCATCCCTGGCACACAGTGCAGCCGACCCCTGCCTCGCAGCAGCAGCCCCAGCAGCAGGTACAACAGTTGAGAATCTTGCAGGGCCCCATGGCCCTGACAACAGTAGCCGCCCAGACAGCTGGGCTGCCTCCACCTAGTGTGCAGACAGCAAAGCAGTCAAAAGGTAAAATGAGGAAAGGCACATCAACTACTCCAAAATCCTAGGTCTTGCATTACTTCTCTCTTTCTCTCTCTCTCTTTTTTTTTACAGGGGAAAATGCGAACAAAACAAAACAACATTGAAGCAAAGAGTTTCTGAGTATTTACTTCATCTTTGTCTTTAATGTCTCAGTATTTTACATTGCTAGGTATACAAACCATACAGAAACACAACCCAGTACTTTTTATATAAAAACGGAAATGTTTTAATGGAAAAAAAAAAGAATGGACTTTGACATTAGCTGCCAGCAGGTCAGTATCCTAGCTCTGCAATTTACTAACCTTAAGCCTATTTCCTAAATTCACTGAGTCTCCACTTCCTTACCTGTAAAATACGAATAGAAATATTCACTTCTTAAGTTTATTGTCAAGGTTAATGTAAGATATATTAAATATTGAAATTTAAAGTTAAATTAATTTCAATTAATATAAATGCTAAATATTTGAAAGAAATAAACATAAGCATTTAAGCTTAAAATAAACTATAGTAATAATATTAGTGCAAATAATAGTTTTATTATATTACATAAAAGCCAACCTTGGAATCAACAGCAAATAAGCTACAGGATCTTAATTCTTCAAAAAAAACCATACTAGACTTTTAAATGTGTGTGTATATACAGACACACACACACAACAACAGACATCTTTTAGGTTTTCAAATTACAGAGATATAGGTACAGATATAAATACAGAGATTTTAATCCTCTATTAAATAAACAGTAGCCCTTTTACTCTACCTAGATGCCCCACATGGTGAATTCTCTCTCTTTCTGATAAAACTGGATGCATTAGCACTTGTAATTCGTTCTTCAGTGATTGAGGGATGATTTGGATATATGACTCAATATCATTTGCCAGACAATTTTCTTCAAATGCATTATTCATGTGGTGCTTATTATTTTGCAAACATTTCATAATATACAAATGCACCTGCTGTCTGCCTCTTGCTCCTCTATTCTGTCTCAATTATTTTGTCCCCACCAGACAAGATAATAATCACAAGAGAGTAAAGGTAAAAGTTTCTTGACTTACAATGGTCAAGTGAATGAAAAATGATAAGTTTAAATAAACTGATGAAACAAATGACAACAGGGAATTATAGGGAAAAGAATAAACAACTGTCGTACGAAAATATCTTTAAAGATAGCTGCTCATTAAAAATGATTTTTGCATCTCCTAAACAATGTATTTTATGATAGCATTTTATGGTAAGAAACTAAATGACTATATTAAGATCCCCTCCCCCCCAGTTTAAGTAAATTCATAAATGTGGATAATACTTTCAAAATACTTATATGTAGGGGTACCTGAGTGGCTCTGTCAGTTAAGCATCCGACTCTTGCTTACAGCTCAGTACTGAGACTGAGCCCCATTTCGGGCTTCGTACTCAGCAGGGAGTCTGCTTCTCCTCTTCCTCTGCCCCTCTCCCCTCAAATAAATAAATCTTAAAAAAAAATAATAAAATACTTATATGTAACTTTAAAGATTTATATCACTCAAAAATGTCACCTTCCTGAGTTTTTGGAATTGAAGTTTGCTTGAAAAGAATGAACTACTGAAAACATAAAAATATATTTGTTAAATAGTTATTTTTGTTAAAAGACTTTATTTTATTGTAATATTTGCTATTTCAGACATCTACTTGGATGATTAGTAAGCATCTTTCATTTTACATGTCCTCCAGTATGATGGCATTCATCATTTATTTCTCTGAGCCTGCCAGTGCATTTACTGTTTGGTGTTAGAATAATTCACAAAGTAACTGAATTAATTACCAAGTAGTTTTAAATACTCTACAAAACAAAATCTATCTGCAGGCCCATATGCCTAACGACTTCTACTCCAAATTGTGGGCTTTGAGGGATTCTTAGAGAAATTCTCAGACTTCCTTCTTTTTAATTTTATTTTTATCTCAATTCAATTAATTAACATATAGTGTATTACTAGTTTCAGAAGTAGAGTCACATTTCCTTTTTAACAGCTGAGCAACCAACCACCCAATGAAAGGTAACAGTATGAAAAAGTGGGGGGGGGGGCAGAATGAGTCCTGACACTAGCAAATAGATTTCTGATAAAACATTTTCATCTGTGACATTTCATCATGTGTCATGGTGCATTGCCAAATACCCTTCCCTGCATGTGCATACTTTGTGGAAGCAAATTCAAACTATTTTGTTTGGCTATATGAGCCTGGGTTTGGCCTGTCTGTCTTCCCCATTCCCTACCAGGTCCCCATTCACAGTTGTGACTTTGGCAGTTCTTAAACTACTGGTGCTCCTGATGGGCTGGGTTGTTCCTTGCTTCTGTGTTTTGGTCGAATCCCTTAACCAGGAACTCCTTTCTATTCTGTGCTCATAGTGCAATGCTTAGCCCAAGTACCATTGCTCTGGAATCTGAGTTTATTTCTGTATCATCTCTTATTACAGCTGCCCTCAAACTATTTCACAAGATTATTTGTGGATCAAATATAGTAGTAAATATAAAAAAACTAAGAATTGAAAATGTACATTGATATAAGTATCCTTTTCAGATTTTTCAGGTTTTTTTCAAACAGACTGTATAACTTTGCATGAATTTTATAACATTAGCATTTTTATTTCATTGGTTAAAACTTGCTCTCTATATAACCATAAATATATGTAATACAGATTTGTATTCTCTATATTGAATGTCACAATTGTCTTTTTAAAACATCAAGAGTACTAAATGGGAACTATTACTGGAAAAATCGTATATATATAATAATAGCACTTTTATCAGTATTTAAATGTAATTTCTCTTTAAGCAGAGGTTAAAATCATACTTATATATAAGAAACAAGAAAATTAAATACAGCTTTTTTGTTTTCTTGGCTTTAAACCAAGGCAATGTTCCTAAAGTTATGATCCACTCATAGGTCATTCTGATGAATTATAACAGAAAAGTTTTCTTTTACAAAATTTTAAGGCCAAACTGAGGAACAAGAAGAAGACAAATCAGTAAGACTCCCTTTTTATTACAACTTACCCCATTTCTTGTGCATTTGTGTTTCTTAAAGGTTTTTGAATTCTGGGCATACACTTATCTATGCAAATAAAACAGTGTGTTCCTGTCTCTGTTTAGCTTTTATTATAGCACGTGATAGTAGTCTGATGGAGTTTTATTAGATCGGGGTGCTATGTTTGGGATGACAGGAAATAAAAGCCAATGTGGTAGAAAAATGGGGAATTACTATTCAAGTAGAAATTTTTCAGTTTTACAAGATGAAAAAGTTCTAGAGATTTGATATACAACAGTGTGAACACACCTAATACTACTGAACTGTATACATGAAAATGGGTAAGGTGGTAAATCGTATGTTGTGAGTTTTTAACCACAATTAAAAATTTAAAACAACAACAACCAAACAGACGTGGCATACAAAATACTTCATTTTCAGGCGCCTTAGGAAGACCTCATCTAGGCACTCATAGCACAGTGGTTAAGAGCACAACCCTCGGGAGCCTCCCTGTCCAATATCAAAACCTGGATCTGCCACTTGCTAGTTGTAGGGCTGTGGGTAAGTCACTTCACCTCTATATGCCTCAATTTCTTCATCTGCAAAATGGAGTCAGTTAATGGGAACTTTTTTTACACAGTTGTGATAAGTATTAAAGAAGATAGTATTTATAAGCTGCTTAGTCCATAAAATAAATTCTCCAGAATAACTGAAATGTAGGGGTTATTCTCACCAAATATAAAGGAAATGTTTTAGATGATCTAACAATATAGGCAACCTGGCAAACATGAAATAATTCTGGTAATGGGGACACTTGTAAGTGGTGCTCATTCTCTAATGCAAATAAATGAGTTATGTGTTATCGTTGATTTATAAAATGATGTGTGATCGGTTTTCTGATGCTATGGACACAGAAAACAAATGGTAGTTTCTAATCTAAGCCCCAAATCAAACATCCCAATGTGAAACCCCCTGATTTACAAAAGAAGTTTCCTTATACTTGCCCCACTCCACACAGCCTACTTCACCGTAGGTGGCTGAAGGACTTTACATGTTTAATGACTAATGATTCCCAGAGGCAAAGAGGGAGAAGACCAATCAAAACCAACAGCATCCAATCATTCACCTAAAATACATAACAGTGACTATGAGGGGGTCACCCTACCTTGCATTTATTCAGTCACTTATTCACACACATTTATTGAGCACTTATTACAGGACAGACTATGTCAAAGCCCTTAAGATGCAAAAGTAAATGAGGCATAATGTCTTTCAAAAGCTTACAGTCTAGTACATTAAGAACAAATAAATATTAACAAAGTAGAGAAAACTAGTTTGGCTTTCAAATCAAATTGTATTTATGCAGCACAATTTATGCATTAACCTTTTACTTTGTTATTATATTTCGAGACAGGCATTCAATCATAATTTTAAGAAACATTGCAATTTAGGATTTAAAAAGGAAACAGCAACAGATATCCAGATATAGTATTGACATAATATCACTTTTTTATCATTTGCTCTCATTTTAGCCTAATAAGCTCTCTTGGCTCTCATCTTTCAATGTTTAATCCAAAGCAATTAAACTGATATGCAAATGCCATCTCCATTGCTTTAAGAATGACACTTAACACACAATTTCATTATAATAGGCAACTGGAATGTTTGTGAATGATCAGCTCACTTTTATTTTTAAAATACGTGCTTTTCTTGCTTGTAAATAAAATGTCCACACACACAAATTTTATTTGATAAATGCCATGTGGATAATATTTGTCTTGTATACTGAACACAAAGTTCATTCCATGTGGTATTTCTATTCAAAGCCTGCTATTCTTTTGCTAGTCTCTACAGAAATAAATATTTTAGCTAACGAACTGCATTAGCAAAAAGTATAAGATAAGCAGATAATGGATAAAGTGTGTGTGTATGTGTGTGTGCGTACACATGTGCACATGTATGTGTGTTTAAGACAGACTCTTTTAAGAATCAGTTTCCAAAAAGGGATCAGAAGGTTATAGTGGAAATGCCAGACATATTTTATGAGAACAGATTCAATTAGTTAGGTTTGTAGAGTAGGTTGGTTGTATTAATGGTCCCAGTTCTTCACTCCTGCCTATATCTATCCCCTTTGCCATGTAATTTCCACTCTGAGTCTCAGTTGGCTATGTGAACTGCATGGGCCAGTGGGATGTTATAAGTCACGAAGCAGGGGCTTGAATCAGTACTCACACATCTCTTCTTCCTCTGTTACATCTCTGCTGCTGACATGAAAACATGCTTGAGCTAGCTTCTGGAGGATGAAAGTCTCATAGAGCTAGATTCTGGCGTTCCCAGTTACTCCATCTTAAGGCATCCGAAATCAGTCAACAAGTAGTTAACTTCTAAAGAGGAGGTCAGCTGTAACTGGCTATGTTTAAGAGACCTCTTATCCTGAGACTAATTTTTTTTAATCATCATCAGTTAGGAAAACACATTATGTGGGATAGTACATATCAATGTCTTAAGATTTAATAGATTTTCTGTTAAGCATTAATGACATATATTCAATAACACCCTTAAACACTCAGAAGCTTTAGAAAGATACTCTATTAAAATGAAAGACATATCAAGATTTGAGCATTTCTTCAAAAAGGAAATATTTTCCTTGGTCTAGTAGCTGAAAAAACATTTCAAGGACAAGTCAGTATTAATAATACATGTATATTTATCCCACACATTCACTCAATAAATATTTATTGAGAAACTACTATGTGCCAGTCATTGTTCAAAGTTATGGGAAACAAAAGAGATAAGCTTTTGGATTTTGACTGAAGTGCTTTGCCTGGCAAACTCAAAAAAAAAAAATCCTTAATTCGACCAGATACTATAAACCCAACATGAAAATCGGCACTAAAAAATTTATTTTGACAGAAATAAAAAGTTAAAAATATTAAATTTGTGTTTGTGCACAAAAGTGAAACAAAAATATAAAAGACAGAAATATGTGAGCTATAATTAATATGGGCTTAATATTGTTTTAATTTTGACTCCTATAATTAATTCCTGATGAATTCATCTGTGCTCCAAGACTTATATGGCTAAGAATCATTTAAGTGAATCTAAAAACTTAAAGTTTTAGCATGGTCCTAAGACAAAGAGTTGGCCAATTTCTTAAACCCTGAATCATGGAAACCCCTATCACCTGTAGGAAGTGTTTAAGGATTTGGAGCATGGTGCTAAGTTGAAGTAGGTGGGATTTAAATCCAACTTCCACCATTTATAAGTTGCCTGACCTTGAGTCAGTTATTTAACTTCTAACTTATTATCATAAACATTTTTTAAAATTCCAGAGTTGTACTAAAGTAAATACAACTTTTTAATTTTGGAATTATTAAGAGTAGATATATGGTTTTTTCCTTCTGATTCTATGGCTCCATGTAATCCTTTCTTACCTATAGCAAGAATCTAAAATGAAAAAAGCAAAAAGAATTCTAGCCAATTAGCATAAGTTTATCTCAATCACGTGATGTGGTGAGCACTGGGTGTTAGACACAACTGATAAATTATTGAACACTACATGTGAAACTAATGATGTACTATAAGTTGGCTACTTGAATTTAAATAAAAAAAGAAAATAAGTAAAAATACTGTTTTTTTCCCCTTAAAATGAAATATTTCATAAGATTCCTAGGCCAGAATCTAAGTAAAACTAGAACGCAAAGAATTAAGTGGAAAACTGAGGATATTTCCCTGAGGGCACTAACTGGACCTTGTGTTCTCAGTTGCCATAGCCTAGGATTAATGGTGGCAAAGGACTGGAAGAGCAGGGGGCTCGGTTAAATACCACACTGGAGAGAACCCCCATCCAGTAAAGCTAAGGGCTACACCCTCAAGAAAATGATGAAACATATTAAACTTGACCTTCCCCAAATCCTTACACATCATTAAGGCAGATTTACAGTACAAATTCAGATTACCGAGTCCCTCAAAAACCTCAAGCCATGAATTTCATTTAATTTGTAGTGATCCCAGAGTATCACACGTTAGACACCTGACAAAGCAAATGGAAATCCTTTTCAAAAGAGTTCTCCTTCATCCTAAGCTCCAGAGAATCTACAAAAATAATATTCTAAGGAAAATGATCAGCTCATTGAAAAAAAACAAACAAAAAGCAACTAAGCACAAAAGGAAATAAGGGGCCTTGAGCAAAAATCAAGAGAAAGAGCAGGGAGCAGTTCTCTCTCTCTCTACTCTCTGTGGTGAAAATGCAGATTTTTAGGCTATCGATCAGCACATTTAAAACAAAGAAATAAAAGACAAGCATAAAGCATAAAAAGATATTTCTATACTTGTCTACAAAAATTACTTAACCAACTTGAAATAAAGCAATTCTTCAAAACTCCAGAAAATGAAAAATATAAGGAGTGCACTTGTGTTGAGCACCAAGTATTGTATGAAGATGTTCAATCACTCTGTTGTACACCTGAAACTAATGTGAAGCTGTATGTTAACTAACTGGAATTTAAACAAAAACTTAAAAAAATTAAAACCTCAAGGGATAGGTTTAATATCACATTAAGTACAGCTAATGAGAAAATAGCACTAAAGCATACAGTGGTGGGAAGGGCAGAAGTCACTAAAATAGGAAAGTGCTCACTATCTCTCGAACATCCTTTATTCAGGGTGAGCCAGGACAAATGGGTAATGAAATACTCATTATAAATGGGTTGGATCTTGAGGGTCACAGATGATGGTAGGTTAGCTTTTGTAACAGCCAGATGTAAGGCCATCAAGGCCACAGATTTCTACACTGCATCTTTGGCACTGATCACCCTTAAAATGAATGGATAGGAAGATGGTAGAGCAAATCAAAATCCACTTTCAAGGAAAATAAAACCCCAGATTTCTGACCTTGTATGTTAGAAGCTTCTTCCCAAGTATTTAATTATATATTTTTTCAATTCCAAATTGAATGCAAAGAGCATAAAAATGTGATGTTTTTGTTCTGTAATCAAACTTCCAGAGAGAAATAATAACCAAGCACTTATGTACCAAACAAGGTACTAAGGGTTTTATACACATTATCTCCTCAACTCTCATAATATCCTTGGAAGAAGAAATTAATATCCTCCTTTGGTACTTAAGGAAACAGATTTGAAGAAATAAATTGTAAATAATCGAACAGGATTTGAACTCAGGTCTGCTGGCTCAAGAGCCCAAGCTCTTAACACCAAAAATAGTGTTATTTTTTTAAGTAAACTCTTATAAGTAAACTCTATACCCAATGTGAAGCTCGAATTCATGATCCCCAGATCAAGAGTTGCAATGTCTACCCACCGAGTACTGAGCCAGTCAGGTCCCCCTAAAAAAAAACAACCACTAAAAATAGTGAGATATATATATATATATATATATATATACACATACATACATACACACACACATATGTGATATGTATATATTATATATGTATATATTTTAGTGATATATATGTGTGTACACACACACACGCACACACACACACACACACACACATATATATGTAAGTAAATCCAGGTAAAAACATCAGTGTCATCTCATTTTAAAAGCACTTTTTATATCCATGCCATTTCAACAAAGTTTCCTTCAAATTCCTTCCCAGATCTTTGATAACTTAGTATTAAACTGGAAGAATACTGCTAGGCCAAAGGATTCTATCCTAAATATAAATGTAAGTTGTTTACCATTCTACATTGTGAACAATGTCCTAAATGGAAATATAGAAGACAACCTCATAAATATGACCAACTTGGGATCAAAAAGATCATGCAGTTTAATGGCCAACTATAACAGGTCAAAATGTAACATCAATGAAGAGAAGAGCCTCCCTTTGGTTATGCAGCCAGCTGCAAAAGATTAACAGCTGCCACAACAGTGGCAGCATGTGACTATGAGGCATCTGGGTGATGTATCTAAACTAATTTTAGCTTAAAAAATCATAATATTTAGACCAGGAGAGGGGCTAGTCTTGTTCTTCTCCATGTGTTAGACCAAAGGAGAATGATGTGACTAGAAGCTATATCAAATGAATCTTTGTGAGAACAAGAGATGTTTAGCCTATAAAAGAATATAGGAGCATAAGAAGTGGGAGAGGTGACAGAGGAAGACATGTGTCCCCAGGTATCTGTCCATAGGGAGACCCTAATGATTTCCTGTCAGGGTGGCTTTAAATTCAATTATGCATGTTAGATTTATTGAGCTTAGAACCCCTTCAAATTTTGTTTTCTGTTTTCTGTATGTTTATTAGTAGCTGGGAAACTCTAGCAAGGATTTGAGCCAAAGAAGGCATAAAGATATTACATCGCCTCTGAGCCCCATTTACACTCCCAGCATTACTGGAAGAGTACGCTAAACAGGGACATTATAACTTTCTTAAACTATCAGAAGACCTTTTGTAAGAATGAAGAACTGCAATTGCTCTAGGGTAGAGTCCCAAGATACAGAACTTGGCTCAAAAGGAAGGAACTCTGGCGAACTCAGAATAATGAAGAAATTTCTAACTGAATGTTGCAAACAGAAATGCCTGCCTCAGGATGTCACGGACTTAAAGTTCAAATATAGGTTTGATAACCATGTGGCAGATATGGGAAAGAACACATAAGATGAGTTCACAAAACTAAGTGAGCTAAAAAGTCCCCTCTTCCATCCTATGATTGCTTTGGACTAAAATTCCCAAACCTCTTTCTCTTTTACTCTTCTTGGATCTTCCAGTCTCATTTTCAAGTACTGGTTTGAAACAATCGTTCTCAAAATTCTTCTAGTATCTTAAATCCCTTCAGTTAAAGACCAGAATATATCATCTGCCCAATTTCCTGTTTCTATTCTGATACCACATTATCCTAGTCATCTAAGCAGGAAACCAGTCATTATGGGCCCCTTCCTTTCCTCCTTAATCAGTTGTTAAATTATGTAGATTCTGCTCTGCAAAATGTTTCTCATACTCACCTCCTCCTTTCCAGTTCTTTCCCACTCTCCTAGTCCAAACCTTCACTATTTCTCACATAGGCCATTTGGTAATGAGCTGTTAACTATTACCCCTTCTTCTGATCTCACCTCTATTCTATTTATCTAATATATGACAGACAAATCAATTTTTCTCAAAAGTAGGCTGGATGACACATCCCCCTCTTCAAAATTCATTACCTCCTGCAGAATTAAGTACAACTCCCTCACAATGGGATGTGATCTGAAAGCTACACTGAACTTTTCCATTTGCTCTCTTACTGTGATCATAGGTGCAACACCCTCCATTTCTGCCAAAACTTTTGACTTTACATGCTTGGATTTTCTATCTAGCTTAAGTGACATTAAGACTTTGCCTATGCCTGCTTGGCAGGGAAGCCTGCTTCTCTCTCTTCCACTCCCCCTGCTTGTGTTCCCTCTCTCGCTGTGTCTCTCTGTCAAATAAATAAATAAAATCTTAAAAAAAAAAAAAGACTTGGCCTAGAGGGCCTCTAATTTTCACCTTTGTAGTCAAAACTCATTTCAAACATTACCTACTCTAAAACATCTTTACATGAGTGATTCCAGTCATTTATAATCCTTTAGAGACCTTTATTCACATTTTCTTTAGGTCACAATGTCGTCCACTTTGTATTATAAGTAATTGCATACTCAGTAGAATTCACCCTATTATATCAAAGCCTAGAGCAAGAGTCACTGATGCTCTCTAGCACAGTGTAAGTGTTCAATAAATAAATAAGAGACAAATTAGCATTGCTGCATTTTAGTATATACATTTCATTCTTTAAGTTGGTATTCTCATAAAAATATGACAAGTGTATAGTCCATATATAATCATCACCACAACTGGATAAACCTGCCAAGGTGCATTTCCTCCTGATAGTCAACAGTGAAGGTTTAATAAACCCCAAGAAAAGTAGTTCATCCATCAGCTCTCTCACTTAAGAAGATATATCATATGTACAAATCAATTCTCTGCTTAAAACTCCCTTCCTTGTGGGCATTATATTTTTGGTTTTATTTAGCAAGTAAAATATATAGATACACATATCGTACTATGCTCAGGCACAGTTGTAACTGCTTTGCAAAATATAACTCATTTATTTTATCATGTAGTTTGATATGTAAAATCCTTCAATTCAGGGATAATGTTAAAAGTATCTTTTATGATGCCTGCTTAGCTACATATCCTTTTAAGTGAAACTTCTCCCTTTTAAGCACAAACGTAAGCCATACACCCTTTTAAGCACAAACTTAGGCTCTGCTGAAGGCAATGAAGCACACTCCCAGCTCCTACCACTCCTTCCACCCACACAAACCTCTACAATAAGGACAAGTGAGTTGGAACAGTGACGAACAGGAGGGTAGAATACCAACCCCCCAAAGATGTCCACATCCTAATATCCAGAACCTGTGAATAAATTACCTTACTTGACGAAAGAGACATTACTAATGGGATTAAATTAAGGCTCAAGAAATGGTAAGATTAGCTGGGATTATTCATGCGGGCCCAATCTAATCACAAGAGACCTTATAGGGAAAAGAGGTAGGCATTACTTTAATACTGACTACACCTATATAAAGATTTTGACCCAAGTACAAAAAAAGAGAAGAAATGGGTCTATTCTTCTTCCTTTCACCTTCAGAATATGTGAATGTCTTTATCAAAGCAAAGAAGTGGACTAGAACTTCCCGCTCCCAAATGCCCTTCTTTTATGATTTTTCCCCAGTTTACAATGTCTATGCAGCTCTTCTTTTAAAAATGTGTACAATGTATCATTATTTCATACATCTTTTAAAGGACTACATATTCATAATACTTCAAATGGATTATGAATGGAAGGGAGAAAAAAATCATTCATGTTTTTATAATCCAAATTATTACAATTAATAATAGGAGTAGTAGCTTATTACTATTAGTATAATTTTTTCTTTTTTTTTTTTTAAGATTTTGTTTACTTATTTGAGAGAAAGTGAGAGAGAGAGGGAGCATACAAGTCAGGAGAGGGGTAGAGAAGCAGACTCCCCGGTGAGCAGGGAGCACAATGTGGGACTCAATCCCAGCACCCTGGGATCATGACCTGAGCTGAAGGCAGGCGCTACCTAGGTACTCTCTTATTATTTTTTTATTTTTCCTTTTATTTATTTATTTTTTAAAGTAACATATAATGTATTATTTGTTTCAAGGGTACAGGTCTGTGATTCATTAGTCTTACACAATTCACAGCACTCACCATAGCACATGCCCTCCCCAATGTCCATGACCCAGCCACCCCATCCCTCCCAGCCCACTCCTCTCCAGCAACCCTCAGTTTGTTTCCAGAGATTAAGAGTCTCTTATAGTTTGTCTCCCTCTCTGGTTTCGTCTTGTTTTATTTTTCCCTCCCTTCCCCTATGATCCTCTGTCTTGTTTCTCAAATTCCTCATATCAGTGAGCTCATATGATGTCTTTCTCTGATTTACTTATTTCACTTAGCATAACACCCTCTAGTTCCATCCACGTCATTGTGAATGGCAAGATTTCGGGGTTTATTTTTTATGGCTGCATAATATTCCTGTGTGTGTGTGTGTGTGTGTGTGTGTGTGTGTGTGTGTGTGTGTGTGTGTGTACATACCACATCTTCTTTATCCATTCATCTGTTGATGCACATCTAGTCTCTTTCCATAGTTTGGCTATTATGGACATGGCTGCTATAAACATTCGGGTGCACGTGTCCCTTTGATCACTACATTTGTATCTTTAGGGTAAATACCTAGTAGTGCGATTGCTCGGTCATAGGGTAGCTCTATTTTCAACTTTTTGAGGCACCTCCACACTGTTTTCCAGAGTGGCTGCACCAGCTTGCATTCCCACCAACAGTGTAGAAGGGTTCTCCTTTCTCCTCATCCTTGCAAATACCTGTCATTTCCTGACCGGTTAATTTTAGCCATTCTGACTGGTGTGAGGTGGTGTCTCACTGTGGTTTTGATTTGTATTTCCCTGATGCCGAGGGATGTTGAGCATGTTTTCATGTGTCTGTTAGCCATTTGGATATCTTCTTTGCAGAAATGTCTGTTTGTGTCTTCTGCCCATTTCTTGATTGGATTATTTGTTCTTTGGGTGTTGAATTTGATAAGTTCTTTTTTTTTCCCAAATACTTTTGTTTTTTCAGTGTTACAAGATTCATTGTTCATGTACCACACCCAGTGCCCCATGCAATACGTGCCCTCCTCAATACCCACAACCAGGCTCACCCAACCGCCCACTCCCACCCCTCCAAAACCCTCAGTCTGTTGCTCAGAGTTCACAGTCTCTCATGGCTCATTGCCCCTCCGATTTCCTCCAATTCACCCCTCCCTTCCCTCTCACAATGTCATAGATTTTTGGATACTAGACCTTTATCTGATATGGCATTGTAAATATCTTCTCCCATTTGGTTGGCTGTCTTTTGGTTTTGCTGATTGTTTCCTTTGCTGGGCAAAAGCTTTTGGTCTTGGTGAAGTTCCAATAGTTCATTTTTGCCCTTGCTTCCTTGCGTTTGGCGATGTGTCTAGGAAGAAGATGCTGCGGCTGAGGTCGAAGAAGAGTTGCTGCCTGTGTTCTCCTCAAGGATTTTGATGGATTCCTGTCTCACATTGAGGTCATTCATCCATTTTGAGTCTATTTTTGTGTGTGGTGTAGGGAAATGGTCCAGTTTCATTCTCCTGCATGTGGCTGTCCAATTTTCCCAACACCATTTGTTGAAAAGACTGTCTTTTTTCCATTGGACATTCTTTCCTGCTTCGTTGAAGATTAGTTGACCACAGAGTTGAAGGTCCATTTATGGGCTCTCTATTCTGTTCCACTGATCTATGTGTCTGTTTTTGTACCAGTATCATACTGTCTTGACGATTACAGCTTTGTAACAGAGCTTGAAGTCTGGCATTGTGAGGCTGCCAACTGTGGTTTTCTTTTTCAACATTCCTCTGGCTATTTGGGATCTTTTCTGGTTCCATATAAATTTTAGGACTATTTTTTCCATTTCTCTGAAAAAGTTGATGGTATTTTGATAGGGATTGCATTAAATGTGTAGATTGCTCTAGGTAGCATAGACATTTTCACAATATTCGTTCTTCCAATCCATGAGCATGGAATGTTTTTCCATTTCTTTGTCTCTTTCTCAATTTCTTTCATGAGTATTCTATAGTTTTCTGAGTATAGATTCTTTACCTCTTTGGTTAGATTTATTCCTAGGTATCTTATGGTTTTGGGTGCAATTGTAAATGGGGTCAACTCCTTAATTTCTCTTTCTTCTGTCGTGCTGTTGGTGTATAGAAATGCAACTGATTTCTGTGCATTGGTTTTATATCCTGACACTTTACTGAATTCCTGTATGAGTTCTAGCAGTTTTGGAGTGGAGTCTTTTGGGTTTTCCACATAAAGTATCATATCATCTGCAAAGAGTAAGAGTTTGACTTCTTCTTTGCTGATTCAGATGCCTTTTATTTCTTTTTGTTGTCTGGTTGCTAAGGCTAGGACTTCTAGTCCTATGTTGAATAGGGTGATAGTGGACACCCCTGCCATGTTCCTGACCTTAGGGGAAAAACTGAGAGTTTTTCCCCATTGAGAATGATATTCGCTGTGGGTTTTTCACAGATGGCTTTGATGATATTGAGGTATGTACCCTCCATCCCTACTCTGTGAAGAGTTTTGATCAAGAAACAATGGTGTACCTTGTCAAATACTTTTTCGGCATCTGTTGAGAGTATCATATGGTTCTTGTTCTTTCTTTTATTAATGTATTGTATCACGTTGATTGATTTGCGGATGTTGAACCAACCTTGGAGCCCAGGAATAAATCCCACTTGGTCGTGGTGAATAACCCTTTTAAGGTACTGTTGGATCCTATTGGCTAGTATTTTGGTAAGAATTTTTGCATGCATGTTCGTTAAGGATATTGGTAATTATCCTGTTTGATGGGGTCTTTGTCTGGTTTTGGGATCAAGGTGATCCTGGCCTCATAAAATGAGTTTGGAAGTTTTCCTTCCATTTCTATTTTTTTGGAACAGTTTCAGAAGAATAGGTATTAATTCTTCTTTAAATGTTTGGTAGAATTCCCCTGGGAAGCCATCTGGCCCTGGGCTCTTGTTTGTTGGGAGATTTTTGATGACTGCTTCAATCTCCTTACTGGTTATGGGTCTTTCAGGTTTTCTTTTTCTTCCTGGTTCAATTTTTGTAGTTTATATGTCTGGGAATGCATCCATTTCTTCCAGATTGTCAAATTTGCTGGTGTATAGTTGCTCATGATATGTTCTTATGATTGTTTGTATTTCTTTGGTGTTGGTTGTGATCTCTCCTCTTTCATTCATGATTTTATTAATTTGGGTCCTTTCTCTTTTCTTTTTGATAAGTCTGGCCAGGGTTTTATCAATCTTATTAATTCTTTCAAAGAACCAGCTCCTAGTTTCGTTGATTGGTTCTACTGTTCTTTTGGTCTCTATTTCATTGATTTCTGCTCTGATCTTTATTATTTCTCTTCTCCTGCTGGGTTTAGGCTTTCTTTGCTATTCTTTCTCCAGCTTCTTTAGGTGTAGAATTAGGTTGTGCACTGGAGACCTTTCTTGTTTCTGGAGAAAGGCTTGTATTGCTATATACTTTCCTCTCAGGACCGCCTTTGCTGTGTCCCAAAGATTTTGAACAGTTGTGTTTTCATTTTCATTTGTTTCCATGATTATTTTTAAATTCTCCTTTAATTTCCTCATTGACTCATTTATTCTTTAGCAGGATGCTCTTTAGCCTCCATGTATTTGAGTTCTTTCCAACTTTCCTTTTGTGGTTGAGTTCTAGTTTCAAAGCAGTGTGGTCTGAAAATATTCAGGGAATAATCCCAATCTTTTGGTACTGGTTGAGACCTGATTTGTGACCCAGGATGAGATCTATTCTGGAGAATGTTCCATGTGCACTAGAGAAGAATGTGTATTCTGTTGCTTTGGGATGGAATGTTCTGAATATATCTGTGATGTCCATCTGCTCCAGTGTGTCATTTAAAGCTTTTATTTCCTTTTTGATCCTTTGCTTAGATGCTCTGTCC
>CM052901.1:81751190-81769250 GCA_028534135.1 Potos flavus | reverse complement strand
GTCAGGAACATGGCAGGGGTGTCCACTATCACCACTGCTATTCAACCTAGGACTAGAAGTCCTAGCCTCAGCAACCAGACAACAAAAAGAAATAAAAGGCATCCAAATTGGCAAAGAAGAAGTCAAACTCTTACTCTTTGCAGATGATATGATACTTTATGTGGAAAACCCAAAAGACTCCACTCCAAAACTGCTAGAACTCATACAGGAATTCAGTAAAGTGTCAGGATATAAAACCAATGCACAGAAATCAGTTGCATTTCTATACACCAACAACAAGACAAAAGAAAGAGAAATTAAGGAGTGGATCCCATTTACAACTGCACCCAAAACCATAAGATACCTAGGAATAAATCTAACCAAAGTGGCAAAGAATCTGTACTCAGAAAACTATAAAGTATTCATGAAGGAAATTGAAGAAGACACAAAGAAATGGAAAAACGTTCCATGCTCATGGATTGGAAGAACAAATATTGTGAAAATGTCTATGCTACCTAGAGCAATCTACACATTTAATGAAATCCCTATCAAAATACCATCAACTTTTTTCAAAGAAATGGAAAAAATAGTCCTAAAATTTATATGGAACCAGAAAAGATCCCAAATAGCCAGAGGAATGTTGAAAAAGAAAACCAAAGTTGGCAGCCTCACAATGCCAGATCAAGCTCTGTTACAAAGCTGTAATCATCAAGACAGTATGGTACTGGCACAAAAACAGACACATAGATCAATGGAACAGAATAGAGAGCCCAGAAATGGACCCCCAACTCTAAGGTCAACTAATCTTCAACAAAGCAGGAAAGAATGTCCAATGGAAAAAAGATAATCTCTTCAACAAATGGTGTTGGGAAAATTGGACAGCCACATGCAGAAGAATGAAACTGGACCATTTTCTTATACCACACTCAAAAATAGACTCAAAATGGATGAAAGGCCTCAGTGCAAGACAGGAATCCATCAAAATCCTTGAGGAGAACACAGGCAGCAACCTCTTCGACCTCAGCCGCAGCAACTTCTTCCTAGACATATCGCCAAAGGCAAGGGAAGGAAAGGCAAAAATGAACTATTGGGAATTTTTCAAGGTAAAAAGCTTTTGCCCAGCAAAGGAAATAGTCAACAAAACCAAACGACAACTGACCGAATAGGAGAAGATATTTACAAATGCCATATCAGATAAAGGGCTAGTATCCAAAATCTATAAAGAACTTATCAAATTAAATACCCAAAGAACAAATAATCCAATCAAGAAATGGGCAGAAGCCATGAACAGACACTTCTGCAAAGAAGATATCCAAATGGCCAACAGACACATGAAAACGTGCTCAACATCCCTCGGCATCAGGGAAATACAAATCAAAACCACAGTGAGGTACCACCTCAGAATGGCTAAAATTAACCAGTCAGGAAATGACAGGTGTTGGCAAGGATGTGGAGAAAGGAGAACCCTCCTACACTGTTCATGGGAACACAAGCTAGTGCAGCCACTGTGGAAAGCAGTATGGAGGTACCCCAAAAAGTTGAAAATAGAGCTACCCTATGACCCATCAATCGCACTACTGGGTATTTACCCTAAAGATACAAATGTAGTGATCCGAAGGGGCACGTGCACCTGAATATTTATAGCAGCAATGTCCACAATAGCTAACCTGTGGAAAGAACCTAGATGTCCATAATCAGATGAATGGATAAAGAAATGTAGTATATACATACAATGGAATACTCTGCAGCCATCAAAAACCCTGAAATCTTGCCATGTGCAACAACATGGATGGAACTAGAGGGTATTATGCTAAGTGAAATAAGTCAAATCAGAGAAAGACAATTATCATATGATCTCTCTGATATGAGGAATTTGAGAGTAGGGCAGGGGGTCATGGGGGGTAGGGAGGGAAAACATGAAAGAAGACAAACCAAAAGATACTCAATCTCAGGAAACAAACTGAGGGGGGGCGGGGGAGGGATAAGGTGGCTGGGTTATGGACATTGGGGAGGGTATATGCTATGGGGAGTGCTGTGAATTGTGTAAGAGTGATGATTTACATACCTGTACCCCTGAAGCAAATAATGCATTATACGTTAATAAAAAAAACTTAAGGTACAGTTTCTACTGAATGGGTATCACTTTGGTACATTGTAAATTAAAAAAATCTTAAATCAGACCATCATAATTCAAGGACCATGTGTAATAAAAAAAAAGGGAGGGTCTATATGGAATCAAGAAAATTAATTGAAGAGTAATCACATGCCAGAGCTCCAATAATGTCCAAGGAGATATAAATGATAGCTGGAAAATGAGTATTTTAATCATCAGGAAGACAGACTCTTCAAATAATCTGGGTAAAATTTTCTATAGCCCTCACCAATTTCTTATACTCTCTTTTAATTTTTAAAAACTGCTTGCTTTCCTATTCTGTTTGCTTGGTATCTGGATGATAGAAGGGCTTCCGTGAATAACAGAAAATATGTTTCTGGTAATTTGAAAAAGAATAATGCCTATTGTAAACTAGCTATTCTGGTTCTTAAATTATTCTTGATTTTATAAAAAAAAATTCGGATTAGAGTGAATTAGTCTCAGGATTTATTAATCCCATGGTGTACTCATAAAAGTTTGTTTTTAAATCTGAAAAATAAAGAAGATCTTGATTCTTTAAGAAAAAAAGAAAGAAAAAAAGAAATTATTATCAACAGCTACATGCCAATAAGTTAAGCAATCTAGAAGAAATGGATGCATTCCTGGAAACCTATAAACTTCCAAGACTGAAACAGGAAGAAATTGACAACCTGAATAGACCAGTAACTAGTAACAAGATTGAAACAGTGATCAAAAGCCTCCCAAAAAACAAGAGTCCAGGACCTGATGGATTCTCTGGGGAATTCTACCAAACATTCAAAGAAGAAATAACACCTATTCTCCTGAAGCTGTTTCAAAAAATAGAAACACAAGGAAAACTTCTAGACTCTTTCTATCAGGCCAACATTACCCTGATCGCAAAACCAGGTAAAGACCTCATCAAAAAGGAGAATTTCAGACCAATATATTTTTGATAATAGCTTTGTTTTCCTTAATTTCACAAGAAAAATATAATAAATAAGATTAACTGTGAAGATGGTAAATAATCTTAATTATTAAGGACATTTATATCATATTTCTAATTACATGTATAAGACAAAAACCAAATCTATTCCATAAAATTGATAAGGTACATATTTCCAGACTCTAGAGACTGGTGTCATCTTAAACATACAATGCTTACCAAAATTCATGATCAGAGTTTCATGCAAAGAGTAACCTCTCTGAACTCAGCATATATAAAAACTAGCCTAATTTCTGCAGACGAAAGGGACAAAACAGCATGCCTGTATCCACAAAAACTCTTCCTTACCCAAGAGACTTTTGGAGGCAAAGTAAATGGAAGCCAGAAATTCTCCCTGAAAAGGAGACTGCGGCTACCACCCTTGACTCTAATATGTTCAAACTACCAGCTTAGTGCTCAAATGTAAAGGTAACATGTGAGCTCTTGCTTGCTTTTTCCACAACATTCTAATTTCACTTTTGAACTCTTTCACTGACTTTTCTCCTTAATGGTTTAGGATAGTTTCTTTCTATGTAAATTCAATATATTTCCTCTAACCCTTCCCAGAGCAAAGTCATACCATTTGATAAAAACGAAATAAACCCAACAAGATGGGATAGGGAGGGAGACAAACCATAAGAGACCCTCAATCTCATGAAACAAACTGAGGGTTGCTGCGGGTAGGGCGGTTAGGGATAGGGTGGCTGGGTTATGGACACTGGGGAGGGTATGTGCTATGCTGAGTGCTATGAAATGTGTAAGCCTGATGATTCACAGACCTGTACCCCTGGGGCAAATAACACATTATATGTTAATAAAATTAAAAAAAAAGACAAAAAACAAACAAACAAAACAAAAACAAAACAAAACAAAAACAAAAACAAAACAAACAAAAACCACAAAATAAAACCATTAAGCCCAGCAGGGAACACACAACCTAACCTAGGCATGGAGGTATAGCATCACTTTATTAAATGAGTCAATTATTTCTTATCAAGCATTTAAAATTCATTAATTCAGTCAATATATACTTGTTGAGCAAAGAGTAAATGTCTGGCCCAGCTGGGAATAAAGCAGTGAACAAGCAAAGTACTTGCTTTTTTGGAGCTTATATTTTACTGGGAGGAAATGGTGGAGGGAGGAATATTGTACAAAAAGCTTTATATGATACCACTTCACAGACACTAGAATGGTTATTATAAAAAAATGGAAATCAAAGAGTTTTGCCAAAGATGTGGAAAAAATGGAACCCTAGTGCATCACTAGTGGGCATATAAAATGGTGCAGCTGCGATGGAAAACCAGCTTGGCAGTTCCTGAAAAAGTTAAACACAGAGCTACCATATGATCTAGCAGTTCCGCTCCTAGGTATATACCTAAAAGAACTGAAAGCAAGGCCTTAAAGAGATACTTGTGTATCAATGTTCATAGTAGCTTTACTTGTAATGCCAAAACATAGAAACAACTCAAAAGTCTACCAAAATATGAATGGATAAACAAAATGTGGTATACAAATACAACAGAATATTATTTGGCCTTTAAAAAGAATGACATTTTGATACGTGATGCAACGTGGATGAACCTTGAAAACATTATGCTAAGTGAAGTAAGTCAGACACAAAAGGACGGACTTTGAATAACTCACTTACATACTTAGAATTAGCAAATTCAAAGAGGCAAAGTAAAAGAGAAGTTACCTGAGCTGGGGGAAAGAGAGGAATGGGGAGTTGCTGTTTAATGAGTACAGAATTTATTTGGAATGACAAAAAATTTCTGAAAATGGATAGTGGGGATGGTTGCACCACATCATGAATGTACTTAATGCCACTAAAGTGTATGATCGGAAGTGGTTAAAACGGTAAATTTTATGTTATGCATATTTTACTACAATAAAAACAATGAATTACACAGTTTAACTGCATTGAATTATATGGCATGTGAATTATATCTTTTAGTAAAGGCATTATTTTTAAAAAAGCTTTTATGCATTCTCTTATCTAATCTCCCTCTATGTAATCATATTTAACCCTCTTATTTTAAACATCATCTCTGTATTTTGTCTCCTCTGACCTCTCCAGCTCTGACCTCTCTCTGAGCTCTAGATTTATATATCCAGTTGCCTATTTATCATACCTATTTGAAATCTAAAAACGTTACTTGAGACCTAAAGTGACCCACAAATAAATCTTTACTTTTACCCTCAAAGCTACTCTCCCTAGCCTCCCATATGTCACTGATTGCCACACTATTCACCTAGCTGCTCAGGCTAAATAGCTAGAATTTTTTCAGACATTACAGGCTCACCCCAACAAAACTAGCATGAGGTGAATGAAGGGGTATCAAAAACTCAATAATTAAGATAAATAAGATTTTAATACAATGTTTAAAAAATCAAATAAATACAAAAAATCTATGAGAACAATAAAAGTTTATAATTCTTTAACACTCAGCTTTATATTTATCCTATCAATGATCACTAATTGATATTTTCTTAATTTTTATTCTGTATATAGGTATATATTTTGTCTTCCATACAGTGGAAGTGCCATGAAAACGGGAGTTTTATCTGCCTTGTTCACCACTTTATCCCATAAACATGTTTGTCTTTTACCAGGCTCTCCTACTGGCTGATGTCAAGGCTAAATTTTTCCAAGAGAGGATCTGTCATTTCAGATTCTGGAGTTGGGTATTCCATTTCCTTCCTCTCTTTTTCCCCTCCACAGAGGGCTGGCTGTGGCTTCCTGCTGTTGCTGACCCCTAGAATGGTTTGTGTTATGCCATTTCAGCTCTTCTACCATATTTATAACTTATTTTGCATATTAAATTTCCCCTATTGAAATACTTGGCATGAATTTGCTTTAACTGACTAGATCCTGGTCAATATAGTAGTTTAGGAAACAAATAGCTGAGTGTTTTATCTACATTATACATAAATTCCTCAAAGTCTCCCATGAGGCAAAATAAAGAAGTACACAAATTATAAAGTTATATACTGGCAAATAGTACAAATAACACTGTATAAACATGGCACATTTAATAAATTAAGGCACTTTTGCATTTTCCTATCTATGGTGAAAGGTCTTTTATTGATATTCTAAAACAAAAAAAAAAAAGAAAAAGAAGAAGAGAATTAAACAGTGAGTTAGTTTAATTTAAAGGGAGAATTACAGGGCTCCTGGGTGGCTCAGTTGGTTAAGCAACTCACTCTTGGTTTCAGCTCAGGTCATAGTCTCAGGGCTGTGAGATCGAGCCCCAAGTTGGGTTCCATGCTCAGTGGGCAGTCTGCTTGAAGATTCTCTCCCTTTCTCTCTGCCCTCCCCCCACTCCAATGTGCTCTCTTCCTCCCTCTCAAATAAACAAATAAATCTTAAAAAAACGAAGTCAAAATTAGACATTTTTGGGAGAGACTTTTTATTCTATATGACATGCATATTTCACAGTTGGTTTCTTTTCAATCTGTTTTACATAATTTTAGTATCAATTCCAATGAAAAGTAATTTTTAGATTTTTCTGACTAGAAGAGCCATTAATCTGAGTCACCTACAATTCACTAAAAGAGCAAATGATTTAAATGCCAGCAATATGATAACTTTCCTTGGAAAAAAGAGGCCACTTTTAGAAAAAAGTCTAGTAATTTGTATTTCTTTATAAATATAAACATGCTTATAATGTGACAATTACATTAAAAATTTTGTCAACAAAGAATGTAGGAATAAACTCCTTTACACTTTGACTGCCAGAATATAATGCCACAGAGTAATGTTAGAGATATGATTAAAAGTGTCAAAAACAAAACAGAAGTGGGTCTAATCTTTACCCCAATACGATAAAGAATACAAGAAGGAGGAGGAGGAGGTACAACTGGGCAGTTGCATGGGGAGAACTCACTAACGGATTGTGTGATTATGGAGAAGTAACTAGTCTTCCTTGAACTTCAGTTACCTGATCATAAAATTATAAGGATACTTAACTTCCTAGCCTTATGTGAGAAGCAAATAACATCCTAATGTAAACAGACTTTGTAATGGACAAACAGCTACTTAACATGGATCACTGCTGTTACTATGATGTGCAGTCATGGCTTAACCCCTTAGATGACTGTCAACTTGACTACAATCCTTGAATCTTCTCACTCCCATTGCTATTTCACATACTCTTTGTTATTCATAATATTTCACCACTGGCTACATATGGAATTTATATCAAGGTCACCACTTTTTAAAAGCTTAATCTCCTTTCCAGCATCACCTCATAAAGAGATAAATCACACAGCCCTTAATATTTAATCTCCTTTTCCTACTGTGAATGTAGTCCTCCTCCATTTCTGTTCTCCAGATCCAACTTTTCATTTTTATAAAAAAATTCAATATAAATAGAATACTCTTTCTGGGAGTGAAGTCCCATACAGCTGAAATTCAGTTAAACTTGTCCCATGTTATTGCCAGAAAGAGCTGTAGTTGCCATGAGGCATGAAGTGGAAGGCATCCCTAGATGCAGCATCAGGGAGAGAAATAAATAAATAAAACAGCATGAATGAGGGCTTGCCCATTATTAATTTTGCTCTACTCTTGGTTTTTGATGGAAGAATAACCAATGGGACTCTAGAACTAGATGGATAAATATTTGCAGATGTCAGGAGCTATGTGCATGGAACGATATTTTGAAATTCAGTATTTTCAGAAGTACAGGTCATATGAAAAACACATCCCTAGCCAGAGGATAAGTGGGATAATTACAAAGGAGACTTTCCAAGAGTCAGCTGTCAAACCTACTTTGCTGTCAACACTGTAAGATTATTTCTCATGTTCTTCTCATATGAAACAACTGTTACAAAGAAATGAAAATGGCTTTATTGTATACATGAATTCTAGTTATAATATCTGCTTCGTCCCTAAAAATCCATTATGATAACAGCCAGACAAAGAAAACTCTTATGGGATGGAGGAGTTCAATCCCATTATATTCAGCCTTATCACGATGCAGGGCCTTCTGAAATTATTCTTCATACATACATGAACAATATCATAACGATTAACTGGACATCTTTTACTTAAGTGCTTTCTTGAAGCTACAATTTATACAACAGCACTGTAATCATTCCCACTCTCAAAACCTTTCTGTCCACTAGTCTATTTTTTTTAAAGATTTTATTTATTTATCTGACAGAGAGAGACACAGCGAGAGAGGGAACACAAGCAGGAGGAGTGGGAGAGGGAGAAGCAGGCTTCCCGCTGAGCAGAGAGCCCAATGTGGGGCTCGATCCCAGGACCCTGGGATCATGACCTCAGCCCAAGGCAGACACTTAACGATTGAGCCACTCAGGCGCCCCTGTTCACTAGTCTATTAAATACAATTGTAATTGACTACCTTGGCGGCTAATTTGAAAAAGCTATTACAGTGCTTCTGGCTCCTGGTTTTCTTTACTAATATGGATTTTATCTTGAATCCAAATTATACAAAATATTGCTGCCTAGTTTGACTTTGTAGTTACTGATATCTTTATTTACCATTTATTATGTCTACAATGTATAAAGAACATAACATGAATAAGTCATTAATTTGAATTGTGGCTTTGGGTGTGTTAGTTTCTCATCTGTCAAATAAAAGTCTACATGAAGGCTTATATCCTTTTCTGAAATTCCAAAATAACATTATTGATAATATCATTATGCATGTTATATTTATCTGATCCATTTAGTGCATTATTGAGAGATTTTACAGAGAGGTAGTCTTGGTGTGTACGTTTGTGTACTCCATGTCTACCTGTAACTTACCTCTTCCCCTTTACTAATACAAATCTTTCAGTTTTATTTTAAACTATTTTCATTTTCTCAACACAGGCTCATCTCTTTCTCTACTATGGTTTGAGTTTTCTCTCCATTACGTCTCAGAAAATGTTGTTACTAGTGTTACCAAAAATCTCTAGGCTTTCAATCATTATCTGGCTTCAGCACAATATGACATTGAACACTATTTATGTCCAGTCATCTTGAGATTTTTATTAGAAGACCTTTTCTTGGTTTTCCTTTTGTGCTGCTATTCACTCAGTCCCTTTCAGTTAAATGCCAGAATTTCCCTAGATTTTTGCCCTTGCTATTCATTTCCTCTTGAGTGCTCTTATGTTGCAAAATGATATTCAGAATGAAGTACTGCTACCTCCACTGATGGAAAACAGTTGTTATTCATCTAGAGTATGAAGTAACAGTGGAAATGTTGCACTTTTTTTTTAAAGATTTTATTTATTTATTTGACAGAGAGAGACAGAGATCACAAGTAGGCAGAGAGGCAGGCAGAGAGAGAAGCGGAAGCAGGCTCCCTGCTGAGCAGAGAGCCCGATGCGGGGCTCGATCCCAGGACCCTGATATCATGACCTGAGCCAAAGGCAGAGGCTTTAAACCCACTGAGCCACCCAGGCGCCCGGAAATGTTGCACTTTAAAAAAAAATTGAGGGGCGCCCGGGTGGCTCAGTGGGTTTAAAGCCACTGCCTTCGGCTCGGGTCATGATCTCAGGGTCCTAGGATCGAGCCCCGCATCGGGCTCTCTGCTCAGCAGGGAGCCTGCTTCCCCCTCCCCCCCTCTGCCTACTTGTGATCTCTCTCTCTGTCAAATAAATAAATTACAAAAATAAAAAATAAAAAAATTTTAAAAAATTGAAAAGTAAGTTCGTTTTTAATGAGTATATGCTAATAGTGGAAAATTCCTACCTATGAGCCTCAGCCATCGTGAAATCAAATCTGGGGGCAAATCCTATTACTAGGTTCTTTGTTATCCACAGGACTTGGTCCAATTAACACCCTCAACAACGTTTAAGAGTTGTCTGTTTCCCCACACCATTAGCTAACAAGATAAGCTATAAAGTATTTTCATCTTTGGCAATGCAATAGGTAAAAATAGGACTCTTATTAAAATAAAAAAGTCTTAACTTATAATTCTATTATTTGTGAGGTTGAATGTCTTTTCATATACTTAAGTGGTATTTGTATTGTTTCTTTTGTGAACTGTCATTTTGACCCCCTTTTTTTCCCTCCTAGGTTAATAATCTTATTTTTATTAATTTGTAGGCAGCTTTTGAGGCCAAATTCTGAGATGGCAAATAGTGAGAAACAATTTGAGGCCAGGTAGGTTAGACCATCAGTTACAGAGGTATCAAAAGAAAGGAGCACAGAAAGAGCACAGGACCAGAGGTGATCAACCCTTCTTAGGAAGAGAGTGAGATACCTTTGAGAGGAAATGTTTCCTTTGAAGACTTAATGGTGAAGGTGGGGGAGGGGGGAAGCTGACTAGAAACAAAGGTTCTAGCGAACCGAGATTGGGTCAAAGAATCAGAAGAAACCAGACTTGTGAAAAAAACTGTTCCATTTGTTAAAAACTACCACCACCACCAATAACAACAATAAAAATAATAAGATCCGCATGTCATAATGATAGCAAAAGAAGGTGGTCTTGAAATATTAAATCAAGTAAACCATGGGATCTCCCTCCCCTACCCAGTTCAAAGTATCTTCTCTTGCTGGTTCAGGGAGAAAAGCCAAAAAAATGAGAAATCAGTTCAGCAAATAACAGTTGTAAAACACATGTGCACACATGCACATCCACACTCACACGAAGCAGAGGAAAATTTCACCTCAACACTCCAACAAGAATTTTATAAGTAAAGAAGTGATTGTGCAATTGGAAGAACACTATGAATCATAAAAAAAAAAAAAAAAACTCCAAATAGAAAAGGACAAATCACAGGAAGATGTGAAACAGGAGCTAATCAAATTCAGGAGAGACAGGAAATGAATGAGGACTAAATTATAAGGTGCTTGTGGCAGGCAGAATTTTTAAAATGGCCAGTGAAAGATGACCCACTCTAATTCTCAGCACACTTGAATATAACGACTTATCACTCCTTTAATTGTGATGTTATGTGGCACCATAACTTAAAATAGGGAAGATGATCCCATATTCTCCAGATGGGCCCTTAAAAGCATAGAGCTTTTTCCATCTGCCAACAGAAGAGGAAGTCTGAGACACTGGAAGCATGAAAAGGATTCAATAAAATATCACTGGTGTAAAGATGGAGGAAGACACTTGACAAAGAAACAATATGAGCAACTTTTAGGAGCTAAGAGTGGTCCCTGGCTGACAATCAGGAAGAAAATGGAAACCTTAATCCTATAAGCACAAAAATCTAAATGTGGCCAACTACTTCAAGTGGATTCTTCCCTAGATCCTCCAATTAAGAGCCGCCTGGCCAGGTAACTTTGACTTCTGACTTGTGAGACACTAAGCTGGGCCTGCCTTGTGTTCTGACCAACAGTACTGTGAGAAAACAAAATGATTGATGGTTTTGGCCTGTAAGTTTGTGGCAATTTGTGATGGCAGCAATACAAAATTAATAGAGTTCCCAAGGGAGAACAGGTATAATGACATTTAACATAGGCTTATAAAGGATAAAATAGAAAAGAAATACGAACTAATACAAAAAGGTTTAGAAAGAACATGATATAAAAGACACAAAAAGATTATCCAACATACTTATAACTGAAATACCTGAAGGAAAAATATAAAATCAAAGGAATAGAAAAAATGTTTTAAGATTCTACTAAAGAAAACTTTCCTGAAATAAATGCTCTGGATTTACATATTAAAAGAACTCATCACATGCTAGAAAAAAAGAGAAAGGATGGTCAATTCCAAGAAATACTTTATCGAAACCATTATACTTTAAAAATAACAAAAGACCCCAAATTGTCAAAGCAATTTTGAAAAAGAAAAGTAAAGCTGGAAGTATCAGAATTCCAGACTTCAAGTTATATTACAAAGCTATAGTAATCAAAACAGTACAGTATTGGCACAAAAACAGATACAAAGACCAATAAAACAAAACAGAAAACACAGAAAATTCACAAATGAACCCACGACTATATTGTCAATTAATCTTTAACCAAGCAGGAAAGAATGTCCAATAGGAAACAGATGGTTTCTTCAACAACTGGTGTTGGAAAAACTGGAAAGCAACAAGCAAGCGAAAGAATAAAGTGGACCACTTTCTTACAACACACACAAAAATAAATCCAAAATGGATTAAAGACCTAAATGTGAGACCTGAAACCATCAGAATCCTAGAAGAGAACAAAAGCCGTAACTATTTTGACATTGGCTATAGAAACTTCTTTCTAGTATGTCTCCTGAGGCATAGGAAACAAAAACAAAAATAAACTATTGGGACTGTATTAAAATTAAAAGCGTCTACATAGTGACTGAAACAATCAATACAACTAAAAGGCAACCCACTGAATGAGAGAAGATATTTGCAAATGACAAATCTGATAAAGTGTTAGTATCCAAAATACATAAAGAACTTAGATAAACTGACACCCCAAAAAACAAATAATCTAATTTAAAAATAGACAGAAGAAACGAGCATACATTTCTCCAAAGAAGATATCCAGATGGCCAACAGACACATGAAAAGATGCTCAACATCACTCATCATCAGGGAAGTGCAAATCAAAACTACAATGAGCTATCACCTCACACCTGTCAGAATGGCTAGAATCAAAAACACAAGAAACAACAGGTGTTGGTGAGGATGTGGAGAAAAAGGAACCCTCTTTTACTGTTGGTGGAAATGCAAATGGGTGCAGCCACTGTGAAAAACAGTAAAGAGGTTTCCCAAAAAGTTAAAAATAGAACTACCTTAAGATCCAATAATCACACTACTGGGTTTTTACTCCCCCAAAATACAAAACTACTAATTCAAAAGGATACATGCACCTCTATGTTTTTAGCAGCATTATTTACCATAGCCAAGCTATGGAAGCAGCCCAGGTGTCCACCAACACCTGGGTGTCCACCAACTGATGGATGCTTAAAGAAGATGTTGTGTGTATATATACATATATATATAAATGGAATATATATACACATACATTGTGTGTGTATGCACACGATGGAATATTATTTGGCCATAAAAAAGAATGAAATCTTGCCATTTATAATGACATGGAAGGAGCTAGAGAGTATAACGCTAAGTAAAATAAGTCGGAGAAAGACAAATACCATACGATTTCACTTATATGGAGAATTTAAGAAACAAAACAAATGAGAAAGGGGAAAAAAGAGAGAGATAAGCCAAGAAACAGATTCTTAATTATAGAGGACAATTAAATGGTTATCAGAGGGGAGAGGAGTGGGAGGATGGGTTAAAAAGATGATAGGGATTAAGGAGGCCACTTGCCATGATGAGCACTGGGTGATGTATGGAATTGTTGAATCATTATATTGTACACCTGAAACTAATATAATACTGTATGTTAACTATACCAATAATAAAATAAAGTAAAATAAAATGAAAAATAATATCCTCCAAACTTCCAGAGAAAAAGGCCAAGTCACTTACAAAAAAGGAAACACAAAGCACAACAATAGCAGAGTAACATTTCCAAGAATCTAAAGAAAAGGACAGAGTACGAGCCAAGATTTTATTACCAGCAAAGTTTTAAACATTAGAAAAATAATCTCAGGAAATATTGTATACATAAGTGCTTCCTAAAAATAGAGAATGAAAATTTTACAATTTTCATTTGGTAGGAAATTTTGGTAGTGAGCATACATAATTGAGGATCTGGTACTAAAATAAAGGTAGTATTAAGTATTACAGTTATAAGAATAACATGTAAATATTATTTTCTCCGATGAAGTAGAAATAACATAACTAAAAAATGCAAAGAGAAGAGAGAAGGGAATATAGAGTAATCTGATTCATTAACATATAGATGAGAATTAAAATATTGTAAACTGACATCATAGAAAAATCTAAGGAAAGATGACGACTAAGGTGATTACATAAAGGTATCAGTATAAAGACAACTGGTGGAATCAACAAAAATGAGCACAAAATATAAAATAGCACAGCAGAGCCTCAGGATTTTCTTATATTAAGGATATTGGTTTATTTTGAATTCTATTGCAAATATCTTCTGTCAGTTTGTCATTTACCATTTAATTTTATCTGATTGATATGAAGAGAGGTTTTTTTTTACTTCTCTCTGATAATTACATCAATCCTTTTATACCCTCTGGATTTGGGGACTTTTAGAAAGACTTTTTCTACTCTGTAATTATATATATTTTAAAATTTTTCAATATTCTAGTAGTTTTATAGTTTCATCATTGATTCATTTATTTTTACAGGAATGTTAAGACAGAAAAAAAGGTTTGTTTTTTTTTAATTTCCTTTTTTACAAACAACACTGATTGAAAACTTTATCTTTTCTCCACTGACATGTGATGCCACACTTACTGTATGTCAAACTCCTGCATATTTTGGGAATTATTTCTTAGATATCCAACTGTTCAACTTCTCTTGAAATTTATACAACAAACACACTGTTTAGTATGATACAACACCTGGTAAGGCAAATTTCTTGCCATTACTTATTTTGTAAGTATTTTATTTTAATTCCAGTATAATTAACATAAAGTTTTATATCATTTTCCGGTGTACAATATAGTGATTCAACAATTCTATACATTACTCAGGGCTCATCATAAGTGTACTCTTTAATCCCTATCACCTGTTTCAATCATCCCCTGATCCATTTCCAAAACAACTTCTTCACCATTCTTGTGTATTTATTTTTCCATGACTTGTTCTAATGGGACATCTTCATGAGTTGTCAATTTTGCTTCAAAATAAGTAATTTAATGTTTTACATTTGTGAAAAAAACACACAAAATTTGCATGTAAGATGATGTCCAGCTGGGCACCTACCACCAAGACCCTGTCAATGTTTCCAGATGCTTCTGTTTTTAGGGTTAGTTTCATAAAAAAGTGGAAAGAGGTCAGGCTTTGCAGTCAGAGATTTGGATTTGTTCCCGGCCTCAACTGCTTACCGTTTTATAACCTTGAGCCTATTACTTCAGTTGGCTTTAAATGTCAGTTTCTTCATTTGAAAAAAAAAAAGAGGGTAAAAATGCCTGCTTTGTAAAGTTCCTGGAGCAGTAGATAAATTTTATTTTGAGTAGCTTTGAAATATGAATGACTCATGGTGGGAATTCTTTGGAAAATAATTTCAAATAGGTAACATCCTCATCCATAGCTCCAGTCTAGATTTCTCTCCTAACTTCAGAATTTCCATGACTTGGATCCTTTTGTCTGATAACTTTCTATTCATCCTTCAAGAAAGCTCAACTATCACCTCCTTTGGGAATAGTTTTTTTTCACTTCTCCATGTTTAGAACTTCTTTTCTTTTATCACTCTGCTCACAAGTCTATAAATAGTGGGATATTCTATTTATCTGATTGTTTGCCTCACCAAGGAAACTGTTAACTCCTACTGATACTATTGTCACTGATACTATTGTCTCAATTCTAGCGTATTACTTCTCTCATGAATCATTCTCAAAGCAGCTGTTGGTTGAACATACATACATTTTCTATCCGGAAAGGAGAGCACACAGGACATATTTATATCTTTAATTTTTCTTTGCTCTTTACTTTATGAGAACAAAGTGGGGGAAAGGATGACATTGAATCACTTTCTAGAAAAGGTTATTGTTATTATCCTGTTAAAATGCATTGACTGAATACGGACGCCCAGCCTTACTTGTCAACAGGAAGTGCAAGCACCACAACAGGAAGTGCAGACCACTGAAAACCACACCGCCAAGGAGGCAGAAGGTGCAGCCTGAGGCAGCACGCAAGCGCACAAAAGGCTGTGTAGTTTGATCCCTCCGCACTGACTTCCGGCCTGACCAGGGGCAACGACGGAAGGCGAGGTGAGGCAAGGCCTGGCGAGGTGAGGCAAGGCCCGGCGCAGTGGCTGCAACCTGTACGGATACAGGTATTTTCAGAGACTTGCAAGAATTCTGTATATTGCTTTCTTGCTGGCGGGTTTCTTGGTATCAATTTTGAAGTTAAGCTGGTGGCTCCACTGTGGAGTCGCGGAGCTTGTAAGACTCTACACTGACGTGAAGGGCGGGGTTTTTATCCCGGTCTGCTAGGCATTTCAATTTTCTCTTCTTTTGGGGACCCTTTTATACCACGATGCAACAGGCTTTAGAACGAGCATTGGACCGTGCAGACTATGTTATCGCAAGTGCTCAGCAGAGGCCTCCTAAAAGGAAACGCTCGTGGAGTGGGGAAGCATCTCTCTATGAAAAACTTTACGACATCTATGTGGAGGAATGTGGGAAAGAGCCTGAGGCTCCGGAGGAACTAAGAAGCAACGTGAACTTGCTAGAGAAGCTCGTTAGGAGAGAGTCGTTGCCGTGTTTAGTGGTCAACCTCCACCCGGGAAAGGAGGGATATTCGCTGATGCTCGAGGGGAAAGACGGAGCGTATTCGGAGACCATTCGGCTGCCTTACGAAGAAGGGGAATTTCTTGAATACCTGGATGCTGAAGAATTACCTCCTGTTCTGCTGGACCTCCTGGAAAAATCCGAGGTTAACTTCTTCCACTGTGGGTGTGTCGTAGCACAGGTGCGGGACTACAGGCAGTGCAGCGGTGGGGAACCTCCCGGCTACCAGAGCAGGCACGTTCTCCTGCGCCCAACCATGCAGACTTTAGCCTGCGACGTGCAGTCCATAACCAGCGATGGCCAGGAGTGGACCCAGGAAGACAAACTGTTGCTTGAGAGCCAGCTGATCTTGGCTACAGCTGAACCCCTGTGTCTCGATCCTTCTATATCAGTAGCCTGCACTGCGAACAGGCTGCTCTATAACAAGCAAAAGATGAACACTCGCCCGATGAAAAGGAGCTTCAGGAGGTATTCTGCACCCTCTCTGAATCAGCATGGGGAGCTATCTCACTGTCCACCTCCTCCTGAGCTGAGAGTATTGACTTCTTGCAAAAAAAACAAAGAAAGTAAAACAAGTGAGAATTCTGACTTCATAATTTCTAAAGCAGCAGATTATGTAGATATGTGGAAACAGAGACCCTGTGACTTGGCTGTACCTTCTGAAGTGGATGTGCAGAAATATGCTAAATGGGAGAAGTTTGTCAAATATGATGGTTCACAACCAACAGTGTGGCCAGCGCATGAGGTAAAAGATGATTCAATATTTGGATATGAAGGTGATAATGAGTCTCAGACAACAAAGCTGACCTTCATGCAGTCACTTAAGGATCCACTTATCTCTGGAAAAAGAAGACGACGTAAAAAAGTCAGACATGAGAGACAGATGTCTCCTCCATGGCCCTCCACAGATGACCATTCAAATAGTGTCCTGCCTGGGTCAAAGACTGCTGCTGGCGTGGTAGTCACTGAGTCAGAGGTGGTGGTCCTGCAGCAGGCCAAATGTCCAGTCAGCACTTCACACAGTTCCAGCGACTCAGCCAGCCTCAGCCAGCTTCCTCCAGGGAAAGAAACCGAACAGCCTAAGATCGTGTCGGTTCAGTCTTCAGTCCTGGGGAAGGGAGTCAGACATCCATCTCCAACCATCGAACTTCCCTCGAGCTCAGAAAACACTTCATCAGGTACCAGTTTTACTCCATGGCAAGGAAACAGCTTTCTTAAATCTCCATCTCCTATTCTTGCTTCTAAGCCACCAAAACGTTCTCAGAAATCCACTGTGGATGTGAATCCAGTTAGCACATTTCCTGCAGCCACCATGTCCACCACAAGCTCATCACAAAGAACCCTGGCCACCCAGGGCACAGCCAACTCCCAGAAATCCTCTGTGGAAGTGAATCGAGTTCGCACACTTCCTGCAGCCACTGTGTCCACCACTAGCTCAACTCAAAGAACCCTGGCCACCCAAGTCATGGCCAAATCACAGAAATCCTCTGTGGAAGTGATTCGAATTAGCACACTTCCTTCAGGCACCGTGTCCACCACCAGCTCAACTCAAAGAACCCTGGCCACCTCGGTCACGGCCAAGTCCCAGAAATCCTCTGCAGAAGTGATTCAAGTTAGCATGCTTCCTGCAGCCAATCTGTCAACCACCAGCTCATCACAAAGATCCCTGGCCACTCTGGGCATGGCCAACTCCG
>CM052901.1:81695575-81750690 GCA_028534135.1 Potos flavus | reverse complement strand
GTTTGTTTACTCTTTTGTTTTATCATATTCCACATATGAGAGAAATTGTATGGTATTTGTTTGTCTGACTTATTTTACTTAGCATAATACCCTCTAGGTCCATTCCTTCTTTTGAAGTTCAAATCAAAGAACAGAGCTGGCCTTAATAAACAAGAAGGACTATATTTTGGTGATAACCCAAATAGCCAGAAAGCAGCATCTCTTATTATAGTCCTTGGCTTAAAATCTAATTTATCTGATATAAGGATTGCCACTATAGCTTTCATTTGATGTCCATTAGCATGGTAAATGGTTTTCTACCCCCTCACTTTCAATCTAGAGGTGTTTGGGGTGTGAAATGAGTTTCGTGCAGGCAGCGTATTGATGGGTCTTGTTTTTTTATCCATTCTGATATCCTGTGTCTTTTGATTGGGGCATTTAGCTCATTTACATTCAGGGTAACTATTTAAAGATATGTATTTAGTACCAGTGTATTTCCTGTAAGGTGACTGTTACTGTATATTGTCTCTGTTCCTTTTTGGTCTGTTATTTTTAAGTTCTCTCTTTGCTTATAGGAATGCTTTCAATATTTCCTGTAGGGCTGGCTTGGTGTTTGCAAATTTGTTTAGTTTTTGTTTGTCCTGGAAGCTTTTTATCTCTCCTATTTTCAATGACAGCCTAACTGGATATAGCATTCTTGGCTGCATACTTTTCTCATTTAGTGCTCTGAATATATCATGTCAGTACTTTCTGGAATGCCAGGTCTCTGTGAATAGGTCTGTTGTCAATCTGATATTTCTACCATTGTATGTTACAGACCTCTTGTCTTGAGCTGCTTTCAGGATATTCTCTTTGTCACTGAGACTTGTAAGTTTTATTATTAGATGACGGGATGTGGACCTATTTTTATTGATGTTGGGGGGGGTTCTCTGTGCCTCCTGGATTTTGATGCTTCTTCCCTTCGCCAAATTACAGAAATTCTCTGCTATAATTTGCTCCAATATACCTTCTGTTGCTCTCTCTCTTTCTTCTTCTGGGATCCCAATTACTCTAATATTGTTTCATCTTATGATATCATTTATCTCTTGAATTCTCCCCTTGTGGTCCAGTAGTTGTTTATCTCTTTTTCTCGGCTTCTTTATTCTCCATCATTTGGTCTTCTATATCACTAATTCTCTCTTCTTCATCATTTATCCTAACAGTAAGAGCCTCCATTTTTTATTGCACCTCATTAATAGCTTTTTTTATTTTAACTTGGTTAGGTTTTAGTTCTTTTATTTCTCCAGAAAGGGACCTTTAGTATCGTCCAAGCTTTTCTTGAGCCCAGCTAGCACCTTGATAATTGTCATTCTGAACTCTTGTTCTGATATCTTACTAATGTCCATATTGATTAGGTCCCTAGCCATCGGTACTGCCTCTTGTTCTTTTTTTTGTGATGAGTTTTTCCACTGTGTCATTTTATCCAGATAAGAATAGATGAATGCAAGAACAAAATACTAAAAGGGTAGCAATGACCTCAGAAAAATAGACACTAACCAAATTGGAAGAGACTCGAAACTGGGGGGAGAAGAAAGGAGAAAAAAAATTATTAAGAAAATTTTATATAAATACACACACACACACACACACACACACACATATATTAGACTGGTGAATAGAACAGAGCCGCGCACTTGGTTTTGGGTGTATTTTGGTCTGTTAGAAGAAACTGCCTCCCAAAATTTTAAAGAAAGAAAGATTTATATATATACCAAAATAGGGGTAAACACAATGAAGGGATGGAATATGACTGTCAGGTGAAAATTAAAAAAGATCCTAAAAAAGGAATTGATAAGATAAGAAGTTGGTTGAAAAGAGAAAAAAAAAAGAGGAAAGAATGTGATTAGGCTGGAGACTAGAACAAAGCCATGCACTAGATATAGGGTATATTTTGATCTGTTAGAAGAAACTGTATCCCAAAATTTTAAAGAAAGAAAAACCTGTATGTGTACAAAAAATAAGGTTAAATTCAATGAAGGGATAGAATTTGACTAGAACAATGAAAATTTAAAAAGATTTTTTAAAGGGTATTGATAAGATAAAATAATTAAAAAACGTTAAAATAAGAAGGAGGAAAAATTTTTTAAAATAGAATAAGAAAAAAACACAATTTAAAGAATTTAACTTTGAAAGACTGAAGAATCATGGGGGAAAAAAGCCATGAATTCTATGTGCTGTTTTTCTCTAACTCTGGAGTTCCACAGTTCTCATTAATCGGTGAACTTGGTCTTGGCTGGATGTTCTTGTTGATCTTCTGCAGGAGGGGCCTGTTGCAGTGTTTCTCAGATGTCTTTGCCAGAGGCGGAATTGCACCATCCTTGCCACAGGCCAGGCTAAGTAAACTGCTCGGGTTTGCGTTCCATGGCTTTTTTTCCCTGAATGCTTTCCGTACAGCTTTGGAGGATGGGAATAAAGATGGCGGCCTCCTGGTCTCATACCCCGAGAAGCTCAGAGTTTGGGGCCCCACTCATCATTGCTCCCTCAGAGAAAAGCAGTCAATCACTCCCGTCTCCTTGGTCTCCAGCTGCACTACGTGCTCACTCGGCCTGTGACCAAGCGTTTCTATCTCTGGCACACGGTCCCGTTTAGAGTCTCCAAACCCAGCAGATTCCTGCAGCGCACTCCCACGCCACTCCTCCCGAAGGAGAAAGGAGCAGGTCTCCCTGGATCTGCCACTTGTGGGGTCCCTGCTTGAAGAGCAATGGCCCTACTGTGCCTCAGATCATTGTTTAAGGTAACCCGGAGCTGAGAGTCCCCCACTTGGCTCCATCTCTACAGTCACCTTCCCCACTCTGATACCTGGGAGCTCTGCCACACTCAGAATCCCCTGGTCTTTTTGTGTCCCCACAGGTCCTGAGACTCCACTGTCCCAGGGAGGACTCCACCCCTCTGCTTCGCCTCTGGAGTGACATCCCTTAGTGGAGCAGACTTCTAAAAGTTCCAATTTTGTGCTCCACTGCTCTACGGCTTCCCTGGATCCGGCCCCTCCCCCCACGGTCTATCTTCCCATATATCGCCTTGGATTCACTTCTCCACATGTCCTACCTTCCAGAAAGTGGTCGTTTTTCTGTTCCTAGAATTGCTGCTCTTCTTCTCTTCGATATCCTGTTGAGATTGTAGGTGTTCAGAATGGTTTGATAACTATCTAGCTGAACGCCTGGGACCGGATGATATTTAGGTCTCTTTCTCCTCCATCATCTTGTTCCTTCCTCTCCCTATAATAATATCTGATGAATGTTTCTATTTCCTTGGTGTTAGTCGTGATCTCTCCCCTTTCATTCATAATTTTATTAGTTTGAGTCCTTTCTCCTTTCTTTTGGATAAGTCTGACCAGTGGTTTATCAATCTTATTAATTCTGTCAAAGAACCAGCTTCTAGTTTCATTGATGTGTTCTACTGTATTTCTGGTTTCTAATTCATTGATCCCTGCTCTAATCTTAATTATTTCCCTTCTCGTGCATGGGTTAGGCTTAATTTGTTGTTGATGCTCCAGTTCTTTAATGTGTAAAGATAGTATGTGTATTTGGGGTTTTTCTATTTTTTTGAGCGAGGCTTGGATGGCTATGTATTTCCCCCTTAGGACTGCCTTTGCTGTATCCCATAGGTTTTGGACTGATGTGTTTTCGTTCTCATTGGTTTCCATAAATTGTTTAAGTTCTTCTTTGATTTCCTGGTTGACCCAAACATTCTTGAACAGGATGATCTTTAGCTTCCAAGTGTTTGAATTTCTTCCAAACTTTTTCTTGTGATTGTGTTCCAGTTTCAAAGCATTGTGGTCTGAGAATATGCAGGGAATAATCTCAGTCTTTTGGTATCAGTTGAGACCTGATTTGTGACCCCGTATGTGGTCTATTCTGGAGAAAGTTCCATGTCCACTTGAGAAAAATTAGTGTTTTGTTGTTTTAGGGTTTTAGAGTGTTGTTTAGGGTGTGTATATCTATGAGGTCTGTCTGGTCCAGTGTGTCATTCAAAGCTCTTGTTTCCTTGTTGATTTTCTGCTTGGATGATCTGTCTATTACTGAGAGTGGCATGTTCAGATCCCCTACAGTTAATGTATTCATACCAATATGACTCTTTATTTTGGTTAACAGTTGGCTTATTTAGTTGTCTGCTCCCATATTGGAGGCATAGATATTTACAACTGTTAGATCTTATTGTTGGATAGACCCTTTAAGAATGATATTAGTGTCCTTCTGTATCTCTGACTACAAATATATTGACCTACAAAGTAAAACTGAATAAAGTATATGCTGTTATGGCATCTAGAAAATATTTAAAGAAGTATTAGCAGAAAAAAGGAAACCCCACTGATTAAAAGGGCTGTTTCCTGACATTGTCCATATTTAGTTTCTATACAGCAGGGGAAAAATCATGTTTTCATATGTTTATATGTTATTAATCTAACTCTGAAAAATGTATTTGTGAATGGGTAAAATTGCAACAAACTCTGGTAGTTCTCTGTCTTCTTTACAATTTTATTTTAGTTTTTTTTTATTTTATTTTTTTATTATTTTAGTGTTCCAAGATTCATTGTTTATGCACCACACCCAGTGCTCCATGCAATACGTGCCCTCCTTAATACCCTCCACCAGGCTCACCCATCCCCCCACCCCCAACCTTCCAAAACCCTCAATTTGTTTCTCAGAGTCCATAGTCTCTCATGCTTCATCTCCCCTTCTGATTTCCTCCAATTCACTTTTCCTTTCCTTCTCCTAATGTCCTCCATGTTATTCCTTATGTTCTACAAGTAAGCGAAACCATATGATAATTGACTTTCTCTGCTTGACTTATTTCACTCAGCATAATCTCCTCCAGTCCCATCCATGTTGATACAAAAGTTGGGTATTCATCCTTTCTGATGGAGGTTAAAGATTAATAGAGATTTTGTTTTACTCTGTTATAACTTTCCCTGGAATTTTCATTGTAAAATGAGGGGGTAGGATGCAGGATTAGCTCAACATCTGGATCCTCAGTCACCTCTTCTCTACAACAGCCTAGGAGCAAGACTTAATAGCATAAGCACTATTATGCTCACTGTAGAAAAAAGTTGCCCAGGTGATGCTTGGAGAGAAAAAAAAGTGATTTACAACTGACCCAAATGTGGCTCATATATTTATTTTCCCTTTTTCTTATCTTTCAAATCAAGAAGGTCAACTATGGTTAGAAAAAAGTCTGTTGCATACACGATGAGAGAATGATATAATCTGGTGATTCCAGATAGCTATTCAATGCCATAAAATCTTTACAGGTCCATTTTAATTTTTTGCTGGACCTGAAAGACACATTTTCTTGCCACATCCACTATCAAGAAGTGTGTGCTGTTTTAGAGAAGCATAAAACAAAAGGGGATAAAAACTCGTTTGGTGGGATGTAGGTGAGAGTTGTTTAAAGGGATTGAGCAAAGAAGACGTATATTCAGAACTATATAGACCTTAATGAATAGTTAAGTTTTTCATTCATTTCACAAATATTTATTGAGACTGCCTGCCCTATGCCTGTCACTGTACTAGGCACTTAACTTAAAAAATCATTAGACCTTGTAAGTCTTTAACCACAATAGTCAGTGGACACATTTGTCTAATACCTTAGTCCTCCTGTGCCAGCAGAAACTGGTATTCAGAAGAGTAGAAAGAGCTTAAGAAATTAAAAAAAAAGTACTTGGTTTTTCAGAAAATTAAACATAGAATAACCATATGACACAACATTTCCACCCCCAGGTATATTCCCAAAAGTATTGAAAGAAGGAACTCAAACAAGTACTTGTGCATGATTGTTCATAGCAGCATTATTTTCAGTATCCAGAATGTGGAAAACAAACTTAAATGTCCATCTGCTCATGTACAAATGAACTATATTGTTATATCTGTACACTGGGCTATTAGCCACAAAAAGGAATGAAGTACAGATGCATACTACAATATGGGTAAGCCTTGAACACATTATGCTAAGTGAAAGAAGCCAGACACACACACAAAGAATCCACACTCTATATGATTCTTTTTATATGAAGTAGTCCTAATAAGCAAATCCATGAAGACAGAAAGCAGATTGATGGTTGCTAACGGCTGTGGGAATGGGGAAATAGGGAGCACTTGCTAATAGTTATGAGTTTCTTTTTGGGATGATGAAAATGTCATAGAACTAGATAGAGGTTGCACAGTGTTATGAATGTACTGAATGACACTTAATTGTACACGTTCAAATGGTTAACGGTTAAGTTTATGTTGTATGCAGTTTACCTGTAAAAAAAATAGGCTTCCAAGAATCCAAACTGCATACAGCTAACTCCCTTATTTTATATACTATGAGAAGAATACGTATTAACAGAGGAGGCAGCAAAAATCAGTGGAAATAAATGATTACAGATTGAGATTGTTTCGAGGAAACTAAAGGGATAAGATGGACAGGATTTCCTGAAGAAATTCTTTGCAATTTATGTGACCTTGAACCCACATCCTGGGCCTCAGTTTTCTTCAGGGACAGGTTTTTATTTTTGTTTGTCTGTCTCCTTCTTTCCTCCTCCCTTAAGAAGAAGTCAGGAAGAAGACCGTGTGGTCTAGTTGTGAAGTTCAAAAGTCCTCATGCCCAAGAATAACTCAGGCAGAGAAATACTGGACTAGAATTCCATACATTGACATCTTCTCAACTCTAATGTTTCTGGAATCTTAGGAAAGAAAAACAGAGATGGCAAAATTATATGAATGACTTGTCACCCAAAAACACAAAAGACAATTATTTTGAATATATAGCTAGCAGAAGACTGTAGATAAAGTTCAGTTTACCAGTTAAATTTTTGGAAAACAGAATTTCAAATGAGAAGGCAATAAACTGGCATTTTTAGTCTTATCACTTGCTCGGTGGTCTCCTTGTAATCTTTTTATAAGAGCTGATTTCAAGCACAGTTAAATCAATAGGTCCTCCACAGCTCTTCTCAAAAGAAAACCTAATCCAAACACATTTAACATATAGTGCCAGTAGCTCTAAGCATAATATGTGTAAGAAAGATAAGATATGACAGAGGAGCCACATGTGTAGCTTCAGGCATCACCATAAACATGGAGAGAAAAAAATTAAAGACAGAAAAAACTGGAAGGCTTTAGGATTAGAAATAAAGTAACAAAGCATATTTGAGTTTTTTTTCTTTTTTTAAATTTTATTTTACTTTTTCAGTGTTCCAAGATTCATTGTTTATGCACCACAGCCAGTGCTCCATGCTATATGTGCCCTCCTCAATACCCACCACCAGTCTCATCCCCCCACCCCCTTCCCCCCAAAACCCTCAGATTGTTTCTCAGAGTCCACAGTCTCTCATGTTTCATCTCCCCCTCCGATTTCCCCCAATTCACTTTTCCTTTCCTTCTCCTAATGTCCTCCATGTTATTCCTTCTGTTCTACAAGTAAGTGAAACCATATGATAGGTAATTGACTTTCTCTACTTGACTTATTTCACTCAGCATAATCTCCTCCAATCCCGTCCATGTTCAAAGTGCTGGAACAAACAATCCTAAAATTTGTATGGAACCAGAAAAGACCCCGAATTGCTAAGGAAATGTTGAAAAAGAAAAACGAAACTGGGGGCATCACGTTGCCTGATTTCAAGCTTTACCACAAAGCTGTCATCACCAAGACAGCATGGTACTGGCACAAAAACAGACACGTAGACCAGTGGAACCGAGTAGAGAGTCCAGATATGGACCTACAACTCTATGGTCAAATAATCTTTGACAAAGCAGGAAAAAATATCCAGTGGAAAAAAGATAGTCTCTTTAATAAATGGTGCTGGGAAAATTGGACAGCTATGTATAGAAGAATGAAACTCGACCATTCTCTTACACCACACACAAAACATATTTAAGGTTTAACAAACCGTAAGATGTTCCCTCCAAAATCTAACCCTTACATTTTTGATTCCTAACACTTTATTTTTACCACTAATGATTAGACACTATGGGCAAATTTGTGGCCAAGGAACCACCTTCCAGACAGTTGAGTTCTGCTCAGGCCTGCACTGACAGAACCTTCAGATCTGCTATCTTTCCTTGCCCAAATATTTGTGACACTTTAAAAATACTGCATGCTTTTATTTTTACAAAACATTTCTGTGCAAAGGAGTATGACTCAAAAAATGACCAATGAATGTTAGGGTAGACCATGTAATACAGAGAAGCAGAGAATAACTTAATTTTTAAAAACATTGATCAAATTCCTCATTGACCAAGCTCAGCACTTCATAATGTGGGAAAAAATTTCCAACTACTATGGCAATGTTATTATTTTCCTTAGGGACCTGAGAATTAACAGACAAGTCCAGGGTTTAGTGATGCTGTTAAAGGATCTATTTAACAATCATGCTACTGGTAATTCTGTTTGAGTAGGAGAGAGAGATTCGGCACTACACAGTATCATGCATAGCAGATATGATTACAGAGTAGTTGTAACTGTGCTACTCTTTGGTGTGACGTCGCAGGCTTTTTATTGTACTTTATCAGCTAATCAGGCAATACCCAAACTTTTCCTTCTCACACCGCATTTTCTTTCTTACCTCCTGTCTGGACCACCCACACTTCCTTTTTTTTTTTTTTTTTTTCACATTTCTGCACTTTGATCTGTAGTTGTGCAGTGTGGTCATCCTGTAAAAGATGAAGTTTTAAATCTGTGATAACTCCCATGCATGCCAATTCAGATCCCTTGTCCATGTCGAGATAGTAAACTGCTAAGAAACCTGTGCCCTGTATTGACTTCCACAGTCTGTACTTACAGAAGTTATTTTCATTTTATATTTGTCACATATTTACCTCTTGATTATGTTCAAATATATTTGTTAGTTCTCAATTTTTATACTGGTTTAAGGGTAGATGGTTGTTTTCCTTTTAAGACAGGACTCTAAGGCAGTCATTTCACAAGCTACCTTGTTTACATGTATGTGAGTTTGTAAAAAGTACATAGTAGAAAGAGCTGGAAAAAAAAAACATGACGTTTTTAAAGACCTGATGCTTGCTCCCTTTTAGTCCTTATTAAATTTGGGGAAATTTAAGGACCTAAATTTTCAAAGAAATCCAAGTTAGATCACATTCTCCCTTTCTCTAGAAGACATCTCTTTGAGGATGTAAAATCAAATAAAACCAGGGGTTAAGAGTGAGTAATTTTCTTTTGTTTTAAACAGTCTTAAATATATAAATATAAATATAAATATATAGTTTTTGTGTGCTGACCCAGCACTAATGATCTCCAGTAGCATATAGAATTAGAAGTTAGAAGATGTGAGTCCTAATCCCATTTTTGCCACTAAATAGATAATAGAACTTGGATAAGTCGTTGACTTCTTTAGGCATTGGGTTGCTTTGCTATAATTTCAGCAGGTGAAACAAAGGAAATCTGCATGACTTTGGTCTTTACAATACATTCTGTGTCTTTGGTGTGTGCTACAGGTCACCTCCACCAGAGAATACTAGGTCTTTTTAAAAATTAATTAATTGTTGTATTTTTTATCTATTGTTGAAGTGTGGTTGAAATAGGTCTTTTTTAAGTCCACAGTAATATCATTTCTTCCCTGGAGAGGACAATTCAGTGTTGACTCTCAGCTAAGAACAACTGTTTCCACCATATACATGTGTATATCTTGTCTTTCTAGCCATTTTATTAACATAGAAACCAGCAGTCATGATTTATCTTGTTGCCTAGATTGCAGCCCATCTGTTCTCAACAATAGAAGCTGAGTAAATATGCACTGATGATTTCCACTGTCCGTCCTGTAGGAGCATTCTCCTTACCCCACTTACCCCATTACATGGTATTTCCCTGATGGTGCAGAGCCACAGTGCCATAGCAGTAGTGCTGCCGATTTCATAATGGCGGATGGTGCTCTTTACTTTGAGAGTGTGTAATTCCCCTCAGGGGGATCACATGTTTATTAATGTGCCACGAGTTGCTTGCTTCCTGTTAGCTCTTCTCAGTAAATAGGACCATAGTATTCATTGGATGCTGCTTTATTTTTAGCTTTTTAAATCACCTCCTGATGAACGGAAACAGTAAACAAGTATTAAAACATTGAAAGTAATTTGGAAATAGTGCTATCCTGGGGAGTCTGGAATTCCAGACATTACCAGACAGTTGTAGATCAGCAGTCACCTCACAGAGCTGAGGAATAAAAGTCAGGAAAATAAGAATACCAAAGTGTGCTCACTGGATCCACTTTCTGGAAATTAGGGGTCAGTTGCATTTATACAAGAAGAGAATGGGGACAGGTGGGGTGAGGAGTCTGTATTTTTCATCAAGTTTACTCAGTCTTCTCCAGCCCACTCAGATATCCCAGATGAGAAACAGAAGGATTTATCAGGATGCTTATGCCTGACTCTAATTAAACACCAAAGAACTGAAGTCATCATCATGGTCATGTTGTCTAGGTCACCTGCCTTCTGAGCAAACCCTGGGGGGCTGGACTGGAAAATGGAAATCTAAAAAAAATAGGGAGAGGGAATGTAGTAGTGATGGTAAGATCTAACACTTCCTGAGTGCTCCCCGGAAGACCAGCCCTGCCCGAAGCTCTTAACGTGTTTTAACATGCTTGACTCCCAAACCAACCTCTGAGGTCTTTATTATGATTTTCTCCTTATACAGATGAGGAAATGGAAGCCTAAGGAGTCAAATAAGTTTCCTTAATTTTCAAAAGTAATGAGTGATCCAGCTGGAATCTGAACCTCTTACAGTTGGGTTTTGGAGATCTTGCTCTTAACCCTGTCTGTATAAAACATGTCTGGCATTTGATAAAAGAAGGTATAGGAAAACAAACAAACAACAGCAATCAATAGTTTGAGGAGAAGGAAAACCTAAGACTCATGAGTTTAAAAGATTAGTGTGGAGTGTTCAAATTTAGAATTCACTGACTGACTTCTTAGAAAAGTCTGTTCTTTAAGAATTATAATGTGTACAAATATCAGGATTATTCTAAAACGTGCATATTTTCTTACTACACATTGGAATGTGTCCTAGGATAGTTAATTGCTTTAACTTAGGTAATTATTTTTTCTGAAAATATTATCTTAAAATGAGCTGATGAAGAGCATGCTCTAGTCTGTGCTGGAGTAAAATTAATAAATAATGCATGAGCAATATTTCCGGCAAACCCAAAGTGGCTATTTTTTCTACTTGGGTGTGAAGCTCAAGTTAAAATTTAGCACACTTTCTTTTCTCTCAAAGCTGTTTCTTTTTCTGTATTTTCCATGCTGAAAGATTGGCTCTACATTTCATATACTCATCTGAGAGAAGTTCTTCATTATCTTGGATACCTCTCCTTCCTTTGCTCCTTCCCTGTCATAGTGATTCTGTATCTTAAATATAATTTGAATATGATTCCTTCTTTCTGTCTCAATGGTCATTGCCTTTGGAGCTGCCATTTTTCTCCTGAATGAATGATGTTGCTTTCTTATTGTCTCACTGCACTTAGTCCTCTGTTCTCTCCAATCCATTTTTCTCACGTTGAGCAGAAAAATCTTTCCAAAATCCAAATGTTTTCACGTCCCAGTCTAAAGTCCGCATTCTGCTGTGGCTTACATGCTGCTCCTTCAAGCTTCTGCACAGCCCTGCAGCCTCAGTTCCTGCTGTTCCTTTATAACTAATCCAGCCATACCAAATTATTTGCAATTCCTCCAACCACATCAAGTTGTTGCATGTCTTCAAGCCTTTGTGCATACCGTTCCCTGAAATAGCCTTTGTTAAAATTGCCATGGTCTTACTCGTTCTTTAAGACAACCAGGTATCACAAATTTTGAGGTTTTGTTTCTTTCTTTGACGCTACTGTGGTAGCGCTCAGTAGTTCTTTGTAGTGCTTATCACATTGAAATTTAGCTATTGTGCATCACTTCTGGATTGTGAGGAGCTGAGAGCAGGGAATATGTTTTATCATTCTATCAAAATCTCTGAACACATTCTTCCAGGACCTTTTTATTGATTGACTTTGTTTAAAGGTGAAGGGTTTCACCGCTGAAATATCATATTTTATTTTATTTTATTTTATTTTATTTTATTTTATTTATTTTATTTATTTTTAAAGGGGGAGAGAGAGAGAGAAGGGGGAGGGGCAGAGGGAGAGAAAGAGAGAGAGAATCTTAAGCAAGTTCCACACCCAGTGTGGAGCCCAACGATGGGCTCAATTTCACGACCCTGAGATCATGACCTGGGCTGAAATCAAGAGTCAAACACTTAACCAACTGAGCCACCTGAGCGCCCCCCACCTATAAAGTATTTTAGATCTGCTTGTAGGCTATTATATGAAGGTAGAGACATCCACATGTAATAAGTCTACATAATAATTTTGTGGCAATTTTCTTTGCTACCCAATATAAAGCTGAATAAATAACTATAAAGGAAAACTCTACTTTTCTCCCCTATTCTCAGTATTTCTGACACCAGATATTTGGGATTTTTTCCCACACCAAACAATTTTGCAACACCAGCTGGATATGCTACAGTTCACATCTATTCTGACACTATTTACTTGGCGAAAACATCACACCCCACAGGTTAAGGACTCAATCCCACAGGACTGCCCCCTGCCTCACAATTCAGATACCAATTTCAAGTCCAGATTGTCATCTGTGCTTCTGACAGACTGACTATAAATCAGAGGTTCTCACAATCCACTCCTTGGATTCAGTCATTTGCTAGAATGGCTCATACAACTCAGGAAAACAGTTTATTTACTACTGTTGGATATTTCAAAGGATAGAAATGATGGTCAGATGGGAGAGATGTGTGGGGCAAAGGGTAGAGGAAGAGGCACAGAACTTCCATGCCGTCTCCAGGCATGCCACCCTCCTAGCACCTCCATGTGTTTATCAATCCAAACTCATCAAATCTTCTTGATTCTACGGTTTTTATAGAGCTTAACCTGAAGGTCCTTGTCTGAAGGTCAGTGGGTACAGTTAAAAATTTCAACGTTCTGCACTCTTGGTCTTTCTGGTAACAAGCCCCATCCCGAGGCTTTCTGGGGGCATCATCCCAAAGCATCTCTTTAGCATAAACTCAAGGGTGATTAAAAGGAGCTCCCTTTGAATAACAAAAGACAGTCCTATCATTCAGTGAGTTCTAAGAGTTTCAGGAAATCTGTGCCAGGAACCAAGACCAACTATATTTTTTATTATACCATAACCAACCTATTTTCTGACGATTCTCGCCATGTCATATAGGCATTTAAAAAAAAAAAAAAAGCAAGAACTTAAATCAAGGAGCTGCTCAAATGTCAAACATCTTGGCTGAATAAGGAGGAGGGCTTGGGGGCTGTGATCTTGATACAGCAGTGTGGAGTGAGAAACGCCACCATTACTGAGTAACGGTGACAGGCCAAACAGATTTTAATTCAGTATCCCATTTAATACTCAGACATGTCCCACTCCCCACTAAGGTCTCAAGGGATTAAACGAGTTGCTCAAAATTACAGAAATATTAAGCATTAAAATTCAAATCCAGGACTTTGATGGCCAATATACAAATGAGGCATTGGGCACTTACTAAGTAAGACGTTCTGTACAAAACCTTGAATTTGATGTTTTGTTCTTCTCTTTATACTCACTGCCTATGTCACCATGCCTGACCCATAGCAGTATTCATTGGATGTCCAGACACATAAATAGCAAACAAAAATAGTGCACTTTATAAAAAAACTTGCAGTATTTTTATCCAAGACTGTTTCTTCCCATATTCATTGATAAGCTCTCTACTTATCAAGACAGCCAGTACTGTAAGAATTGAGCAGCCTCATTCTTCTCCTTCCATTATGCTTAATAGGTCAGTTACATTTTTCTTCTTCTCTGTTGAGTTTGCCAGGTTTAGCATAAACCCAAGGTTGACTTCCTGACCTAAATCTTCCTTTATTTTTTCTACTTTTCTAGATACGGAAATCCCTATTGAACATTTTTTCAAACCTCACTTGTATATAATATGAAACTTTTCTCTAGCAAATGAATAATACACAAATGGTTTCGCAGAACTAAGCATTGTTTAGCTGAGTGACAAGAGAGAGCCCTGTGGACTAAGCCATGATACCATAACATTAATTAATTAATGGAGTTTTTTGCTTTTCTCTCTCCCTGTCCTCCTTTCTCTCTCTTTCTCTTTCTCTGTGTCTCTGTGTCTGTCTCTTGTAGTGAAGTACACGTACTGCCTGGTGGCACTTACTTTTTGTTCACACCAGACCATCTATTTATTCTGCTTCATTACAGAAACTCCACTTACTGTATGAAAGTATCCATATCGCTGACAGTGGGTGAAAATGATACCGGACTCTGCTACAATTCCAAAATGAAATACTTTGACAAAGCTGAACTTAGCAAAAGCAAGGAAATTTCATGCCGTGACATCGAAGATTTTTTACTACCAACCAGAGAACCTGAAATCCTATGGTATAAGGTATGTACTGTGCATGATTTTGTTCCCTATAAATAGACTAATGTGTATCTTATTCTTGGACAAGTTAGATAAAAAAGCTTTATGGGTATGATGAAGTTCAACTCTGCCCTCCTAAAATACTACAGCAGGTTGTGCTGGTCATTATAAGTTTTCAAACCAATATCTTTAATAAATGCTAGTCAGTATTTGTATTGGTGATCCACTGCAATAAGCTGTTGTGTTTATATTCATAGCTAGTTTATATAGTTCTTTCAAGTCCATTATAATCTGTGTTGATAATTCAGGGAACTAGAATACATTAAGCATTCGTTTCAGAGCTGTTCATATAAATACTTCTAATGTTTCCAAACAAGGAAAGGATTGATTTACTTCTATGAAAAAATGGTACAATAGCTTTATTGAAATGTTCTGTTTAATGGAAGTATCTTTGTGTATATCCCAATCCTTTTCACATAAAAGCATATACATTTTTAAAAACCCAGTGGAAATTCATAACATTATAAAAATAGTGCTAGACAACTTTTTTTCAAAAAGCAAAAGAAACTTTAGACTTAAGGAGAATAATCTAACCCTTGTCCTTCCTATCACATAATTGACTTTCTTTGAATTTTAAGATGAGAATGTACCCTTCAGCCTTCAGCTTATTTATACCATCAAAGAAATTTTTGTTATTGAGTGTAATCAAGAAAATGCAATATAGCTGCTATGAATACTTTTCTGGAATATTATATCCGTGATTTAAAGAGTACTAGTATAAAATTTGCTTTGTTCAACTACCTGGAAATAGGAATGTAGGAAACATGACCTCTTAGTAACTAGATCCACCAATACCAGTATGTCATGAGTTCAAAATTTATGAGAAATTTAAAAAGAAACAAATCTTTAACAATTTTTAAAGAATTTGCCATAATTAGCAATGCCCTTCTCTGAGTAAGACTTAATTTTGATTCTTTTTTTTAAAAAAAGATTTTATTTATTTATTTGACAGAAAGGAGAGAGATCACAAGTAGGCAGAGAGGCAGGCAGAGAGAGAGGGGAAAGCAGGCTCCCTGCTGAGCAGAGAGCCTGACACGGGACTTGATCCCAGAACCCTGAGATCATGACCTGAGCCGAAGGCAGAGGCTTTAACCCACTGAGCCACCCAGGCGCCCCAAGACTTAATTTTGATTCTTGATAACAAGTAATGGAGGATTCATAACATCAAGGGGACTGCTGAAATACTTTTCTACTTTTTCACTGAATTTCTATCCTAGACACCGTCAAACAGCCCTCAAAGATTAGCCCCACTGATCTGTTTCTGGGCAGATGATGTTTATTTTTCCTCCTTTTTTTAATAGTGTGTGTCTCACCCCGATTCTCAGTGGTTTGCCTGCTTTCCACAAGTAGATTCTTAGCAAGCCCTGATGATTGCCTCAAAGGGAAGAGGTATTAGGGGAGTTTGACTCAAGGTCTCTAAGAACAGATGATTTTCTAGTAGTCATGTGTGTACATTTGCCTTCTTCTACACATGCGCACATGCACACACTCACACTCTCAATATTTAAAATGGCTGGCCTCACATTGCTCCTTTAGTCATGTTTCCACCATCACACCAATCATTGTGACCTTAAGCTACAAAGACTGTCTTTAGTGGAATGATGAGTGGAAATGCGGTATGTATGGAACTTGAAAGTCTTGCAACAATCCAAATTATTTTTCCATAGTCAAGACAATATATATTCTGTGTTCATTATATATGTAACTTTTGCAATTATGACAGTTTATGCAACTAATATGAGGATATAAAATGTATTTTTTGGTCTGAAATAACTGAATAACTCTCTTCCATGTATATGAAGGCATTGAACCACATAATCAAAATAATAGTCTGAAAAAATTTGATTTGGCAAAAAATTTTTTTTAGAAATAATACCTCTAAACAGTGTCAGAGGGCTTAAAGCTATTTTATCCTCATGGCATTGATTTCAAATCTGGCTAAAGGAAATGGACTTCTGTTTGGCAAAAAGAAAAAGCTTCTGAGCCAACATCATTATAATCCAAAGCTTAATTTAGAGACCATAATTTGATAGACCCATCAACCATGAAAATAAGTATTTATGGTACTGTAAAGACCTTATATCTAAATGTTGGCCATTTCTTTCACAAACTGTAGAATGTACATACTATAAATGGAGAGAATTTTTTTCTAAATGTAGTATTAAAAGATTTAAAATATTGAAATAGAAGCACTTTCCACTATAGAATTAATTTTTCTACTTTACACTTAAATAATATATCTTACATTTTATGCTTTCAGTATCAAGTATCAAGATGGTTAATTTCACAGTCATCAAATGTGGAGTATTTGCTTCTAAAAATGATGTTAGGAGTAATCTTAACAAGTATCCTTTTTCTTATATCTTCTAAATCAATGTATATCTGATTTAGAGACACTAATCTTAGAAGTTAATAAATTAATTCTTTTTTTTTTAAATTAACACATAATGTATCATTTGCCCCAGGGTACATGTCTGTGGATCCTCAGGCTTACACATTTCACAGCACTTACCATAGCACATACCCTCCTCAATGTCCATGATAATAAATTAATTCTTGCTAGGGGCACCTGGGTGGCTCAGTTGGCTAAGCATTTGGCTCAGGTCATGATCTAACGGTCCTGAGATTAAGCCCAGTGTGGAGCCTCATGTGAAACCTCCTTAGGATTCTCTCTCCCCTCTCTCCCTCTCCCCCTTTCCCATTGCCCCTCCCCAACATAAGCACCTGCTCTCTCTCTCTCTTAAGAAAAAAAAAAGTGACTCTTGCTAAAAAAAAGCTCTTTTCAAATTGAGGTACCTGATTTCCAGAAGACGTGGAGAAGTTATGAAAATTTTTAGAATTAATCCCAAACTCTTTAGCCCTTTAAAATATAACTTTAGAAGCTTTTGGGTTATTTATTTAAAATACTCTTCTCTGTTTCTCAGTTATTATACTTACTACAGAAATTCTGTGTTTTTCATGCAGGAATGTAGGACAAAAACATGGAGGCCAAGTATTGTATTCAAAAGAGATACGTTGCTTATAAGAGAAGTCAGAGAAGATGACATTGGAAATTACACCTGTGAATTAAAGTATGGAGGCTTTGTTGTGAGAAGAACTACTGAATTAACTGTTACAGGTAATCATAGTCTTCAGTATTTCATTTTCAAGTAACAAAACTCCCACTTTAAGTTTACTTTTTGTGCTGCACATTGATTTTTTCAAATCTATGCAGTGAAAGATGTACTTAACCAAATGGCTGAGTGGATTCCTATAAGGTTAAATTTATTCCTCCTTGCTTTTAAATCATCTTATGCTGAAATGCATTTGAAAGGTTAAAGAAAATATGCTTAGGGAATTATAGAAATGTTAGCTTTTGAAAGTACTTGAAATAATGAGTTTACATTTCAGAAAATTATGATTATATTTTGTAATGTTGTCATTTGTGGAAACATTTTCTAAGGTATTGAAATAGAATATATGAAATCTACCTCTGTCTTCCTGTTTTGCTCCAAATTAGAAAAATTACTATTTTATTGATTTTTCATTCTGTAAATATGACATATAAGTTCTGATGAACTTGAAAATAACATAATTGCAGGGGCAATAATTGAATAATTGCATGAGATGAAGTGAATGGTGTCATTCCTGTCTCTGGTTGCTAAGGTAGAAGGGCATGAGAACAAGATTCAGAACTCTGTCTATAATCATGAATCTACAGCTCACTAGTGACATGACCTTAGTGGACTCACCACAACCTTCACAATATCAGTTTCCTCATGTATAAAATAGCAATGATAAAATTTGTCTTGTATAGTTCATAGGAGTTTTGCAAGGATCTAATGAGGTAACGTAAGCTGAATGAAACTGAATGAAATCAGTTCGTATAATACATAATTATATCCAAATGTACATTATGGTAATTTTATGTCATGTAACATATTGTTTTCATACCTTTGTTTACTTTATAGTTTGCATCTCTAAAAGTGGTTCCAAGAGGAAAAAAGAGGGAGGAGTAATAAGAGCAGTATTAGGGAGTTAGAGACGTTTTTCTCATCTTACTGAGATTCTTAGTGACTTTTTGTGCAATCATATTTATGAAATATATACAAATAAGTTGACAAAGGATATCATATACTTTAAAGAGATTTTCATTTGTTCATTGATTCACTTAATATAGTTTTAATGTATATGAAAAGTGTTTCATGGTAGTCACCTTCATCTTATAATAATTGTCTTTTCTTTTAGACTTTGACATTATGATATATTTAGATTTAAAAACTACAATTTCAAGAAATCCATTTGATGAATAGTAATTATTCTGATCTAAAGAAAATTTGGTTAAATAAATAAGGTACTCTTTGGTAATGACTTTGATAAATATTAGACCTAGTAAATAATTGCCACTTGCAATATGTGATATATTTAAATAGTAAACATGCATTCAGTCTTACATTATGTACATATGGTATGCACGTGTGTGTTTTATAAGTAGTTTGGTTTTCAGTTTTGCTGCGTTTAATAGGTCTCTGTATAGAAAATTACATTTAAAACTTTATCACTCTACCTCCCTGTCTTTTTCATGGAACAGTGAAAAATATAACTGTTTATACTTAGGTTTTGTTTACAATAATTACTTAGGTTTTTATTATTTATTTTTTGCTTTCAATCTATACTGAAGTAGATTTTCCAAGAGTAGTTATAGAGACGAAAGAATTTAAAAATATACTGAAAAAAATCTATTCCATAAAGAATATAGAATATACTTCTAGTCTTTATTCTTTGGTGTATAGAGCTAATCCTTGGTAAGCACATCTCTTCCCTTTCTAGAAACATTAAGATGCTAAACCACTATCTAGGAGCACCTGGGTGGCTAAGCCATTAAGCGTCTGCCTTCCTCTCGGGTCATGATCCCAGGGTTCTGGGATGGAGCCCAGAGCCCTGTATCAAGCTCCCTGCTCAGCAGGAAGCCTGCTTCTCCCTCTCCCGCTCCCCCTGCTTGTGTTGTCTCTCTCACTGTCTCTTTCACTCTGTCAAATAAATAAATAAATAAAATCTTAAAAAAATAATAAACCACTATATATTAAGAGGTGATGAAAAAATCTTAGAGACTAGAAACTGGGTCCCAAATGGTGAAATGACTTAAACGAGGCTATTTTGTATAACCAATAGTAGAATTGTTTTCTTCTAAATGCTACGCAGGGCTACTATATCTTCCTATCTTCATTTCTTCAAAATATCTCCTTTCCTTTACTTGAAAAGAGGGAATAACTATTCTGTACTATCTAAGAGGAAGTAGGTGAAAATTTTAATGAAAGTTTTCATTCAACTGATTATCCTGAATACGTCTAATTCAAGCAGCCTTACTGGTGACATTGATTTGGGCATTTAAGTTATAAAGCCAAGTTTCATATATATATGAAATTTTGGGTAAATGGGAGAGCTCCATGACCAATAATTAAAAATGGTATGTATTAGAATACATTTTAGGTATTAACAAGTCTATTGGAAAGATCTCTTTTTTCTTAACTTTGCTTTAGTTTGACTCTAAATGTGGCCCGTGGCCAATTTAAACAATGACTCTTAGAACCCAAATTGTATCTTACTAAAGCTGCAAAGGTGGGAAGTTCTCTGGATGATAATTAACCAGTGTTTTTTATCTTAGTTTTCTGCATATCATGATCATATTGTATTTAATATAAATATTATGCAAGGTATGGTATCATTTCATTTTAGTGGATCTGCATTAGCTGACGATAAACATTTTGAGGTGTGTTAGAACGTGTTTCTTTAAAATAAAGAATTCCATATGTGAAGAGAAAAGGAAATTTCTAGATAAATTGGCTAAATGTGCAGGCAATATTTTGAGCTTTCATGGGAGATCCTTCACTTACTAAAAATTTATGTGTCTACTTAAGCGAAGTAGTGGTTTAGGAAAACAGATCACGGGGCACTTGGGTGGCTCAGTTGGTTAAGTGTCTGACTTTGGCTCCGGTTATGATCCTAGAGTTCTGGGATCCCTGCTGAGCAGGGAGTCTGCTTGTCCCTCTCCCTCTGCTTCTCCCCTCTGCCCTTTCTCTCTCTCTCTATCTCTCTCTCTGTCTCTCTCCCTCTCTTTCTCAAATAAATAAATTTTTTTAAAAATTAAACAAAAGGAAAACAGATCACAGTGAAAAAATAATAAACCTCTTCATCACTGTTGGTATACTTTCAACATTAATTTTTTTTAATTTAAGATATTTCAGCATCATCTGTAGCCTCCACCCTCTTCTCTAAGCCTCCAATACACTGAAGTTTTTACGTTTTCCAAATATCCTCCCTCTGGGCCCTTACTCCTGGGATGCTCCTTCTGGAATGCTTTTCCTTGAGCATTGTCACAAGGCTGATTCTTACTCTTCCTTCAAGGCATAGCTAAAATGTTCCCTTTGTTTGGAGGCATGTAGTGGTTCATCCCTCTGTAGCACAGAGAATTTTAGAATACCCTTTGCAGCACCTACCACCTTGCCTTGTCACTGTTGACACTCCTGTCCTTCCACAAGAATATGAGCTACTTTAAGTCCAAGGAATGTCTTCTTTTTAATAAGCATTTTATTTTAGATCACGTTTACATTTACAGAAAACTTATAAAGACAGTAGAGAGAGATTCCATATACTGCACATCCAGTTTCCCCTGTTATTAATACCTAACATTAGTATGGCACATTTATTATCATTAATGAGTCAATATCAACAAATTATCAACTACAGTCCATATTTTATTCAGATTTCCTTAGTTTTATGCCTAATAGTCCTTTTTTTATTCTAGGATCCCATCCAGGATAGTGCATTACATTTAATTGTCGTGTCTCTTTAGGCTCTTTTTGACTGTGACTATTTCTGACTTCTCTCATTTTTGATGATCTTGACAATTTCAAGGAGTACTGGACATGTATTTTGTAGAATATCCATCATGATTAGACTTAGGTTATATGTTCTCGGAAGATCACAGAGGTCCAATCACAACTTAGCATTCTCTCAGTGTAATTTACTGCCACTGATGCTACCTTTAATCACCTGCAGTAGTGTTTGTCAGCTTTTGCTGCTGCAACATTACTCGTTGCCCTTCTTCCACACTTCAGTCTTTGGAAGGAAGTCATGATCTGCAGTTCACATTTAAGGAATAAGGAGTTATGCCCTCACCTCTCTGAAGGCTGAGTATCTACATAAATTATTTGGAATTTTTCTCTACCTCCACATTTATCTACTTACTCACTTATTTATCTATATTAGTATGGACTCCTGGGTATTTTTTATACTTTGGTTTGTAATCCAACATCACATTATTTATTTTGTGGCTCAAATTGTGGCAGCTTTGGCCCTCAGGAGCTCTTTTAGTGGACTTCATGTCCCTCTGACATACACCTACTCTGTGTGTGTGTGGATGGGTATGTGCACGTGCACGTGTGTGTGTGTGTGTGTGTGTGTGTGTGTGTGTGTGTGAGAGCACTTCCTTATTCCTGGGCCCTACAAGGTGTTCCAGGACTATCTTGTGTATTTCCTGTTCAAATCCTAGAATCGGTTATTTCTTCCAAAGAGCCCTTGTTGCTTTTATTGGAAAATGGTGCTAGAAACTAAGATCTGATCATCAGAGGTACTCATTGCTACTGGAGTATAGTTGCTTCTAAGACCTCTCAGTTGACAGAGCAAGGAGATATGTGTGTACTAATCCAAGTATTTACACATCTATAAATGCTACTATATGTAACCACCTGCATCTATGTTAAACTAAACATGAATTCATACTTGAGATATCTCTGACTCTACTCCGTTACCATAGGGATCATTCTAGCCTCTTCCCCTTGCTTATCTATAATGTCCCTGTCTAATAGTGAGAAACCTGCTTCCCACCATCTTCCATTCATTTACTTAACTGTTCACTTCCAGTATAGATGTATAATGTATAATGACCTCTACTCCTGTGAGAAGCAACTTTATCAAATAGAGTATAATGCTTATGTACAATTTGTTTTGCCTTGAGTCTTACAGACTCTATTCATTTGCAAAGTTACTTAGGTTACCAACTCCCCCCCCCCCGCCCCCCGCAACCACTTCACTGGAGCTGTGTCACTCATTTGTGACATAGTTTGGTTGTTTTACCACATGCTGCATTCCATCCTGAGATCTTCCATCCTCCTAATTGATGTCTTTAAAAATTTGCATACGTTAAAGTTTGTAGGGGAAGAGAAATAATTTTCCCTCTACCCTTCTGCGTTTTTGTCTGAGACTCCCTGTAATAAAAGACAGATTAACAAGAGGAAAACAAATAGAAATTTATTACCATGACAACCTAATGCGTATGGAAGATACCCAGAGAAACTGAATACCTCCCTGAGATGGCCCACACCACCCCCTCAAATACCATCTTCAGCTAAAAACAAAAGATTGGGTAGGGGGCAGTCATAGGAGGTTACCAGGAAAAGCATGGTTAACAAGAATAAGTCTTAGTCCGTGCCTTCCATCTCCAATGACAAGAGTTTCTGGACATTTAGAGTCATCCTTCTCTTCTTGGTACAGAGAGACACCTTTACAAGTGGATATTTCCCTTATAAATGTAAATTTCCCGTTCAAAAAGGTAACTTCTACTTTGTTTTCACAGCTTCTATGTGCGCAGTTTCTCAAAATAATCCTTAGAGCTAAGAGACATATTTTGAGGTGGCATAACCTGGTACCATGTATTCCACCTTTGGAACTTCCCCGAGAAGTTTCACAGTCCAGAAGCTGAGTTAGGAGGTTGCTCCATACCTTAATGAGCCAGTCTTAGTCCTGAGAATAGGGTAGTTCAGTTTAAGAGTTATGTCTTATTTCAGGAGGTGGTGTTGCTGGTGAACTCCCAAAGTTAGGTCTATTTGGTGCAAGCAGTTAGATGTTTAATAAAAGGCATTTCCATGGAAACACAAGAAAAACAAAGGTTTATGATTGCAACAGATTAGAAACTTAGTTTCTGAATTTTGAGGGCAGCAAATTGAGGTTTTTGGATGTTGGACTCAGGATCTTTTTGGCTTTTGTGGTAAAAAAAAATAGCTATCAAAATTTCCCATTTAACCATATTTAAGTGTACAGTTTAGTGGAATTAAGTGTATTCACATTTTTGTGTGACCATCACCACCATCTGTCTCTAGAACTTTTTCGTCTTTCCAAACTGAAACTCTGTACCCAATAAACAGTTAAGTCTCCCTTCCTTCACCTAGCCCCTGGCAACCATCACTCTATCTTTTGTAACTATGAATCTGACCGTTCTAGGTACCTCAAATAAGTGGCATTATGCACTATTTGTCCTTGTTTATATGACTTATTTCACTTGGCATAGTTAATGCCTTCAGGGTTCACCAGTGATAGCCCATTTCTTTCTGTCACTCAGTAGTTTTTCATTGTGTGGCCATTATCATGGTTCGTCCCTTCATCTATTGAATGGTGCATCTTGGGTGCTTCCAGATTTTGGAGATAATGAATAAAGCCTATTATATAATTTTCATACCGGTTTTTGTGTGGACATGTATTTTCAAATTAGTTGAGGAAATACCTAGGGATGTAATTCCTGGAGTGTATGGAAAGATTATATTTAGCTTTGTAAGGAGCTGCTAAACTGTCTTCTGAAGTAGCTATACCGTTTTGCATTGCCATCAGCAATGAATTAAGAATTCCAGTTCAACATTTTTCTACCAACGTGAATTCTGCTGTTTGGATTTTACCTTTCCAATGGATCTGTAGTGGTATTCATCATTGTTTTAATTGACAATTCCCTAATAATAAATGATTTTGAACATATTTTTATATGATTATTTGACCTTTTATGTATCTTCTTTGGTCTAGTGTCTGTTCAGATATCTTAACCATTTTTACTTGGGATGTCTGCTTTTTTTAGTGCTCAGTTTTAAGAATTATTTGTATATTTTTGATATAAGTATTTTGTTAGATATACGTCTTGCAAATATTTTCTCCTACTCTGTAGCTTGTCTTGATTTTCTTAACAATGACTTTCACGGAGCATAGGTTGAGATTTTTATTTCAGTTTTCTTCTTTTCTTTTTTGAGTTCTTATATACAGACTTAATTCTATAAATATCTTCTAAACACTATTTGCTGCATCACACAAATTTTCATAAGTTGCCTTGTCATTAGTATAAAATAATTTTTAATTTCTGTTGAGAAATCTTCTTTGATCCATGTGTTATTTAGAAATGTATTAATTTCTAAATATTTGGTGATTTTCTCAAGGATTTTTGTTACTGATTTCTGGTTTATTTCCATTGTGATTTGAGCACATATTTTATTTGATAGAAATCAAACAAAATTTTTAAAAAACTTGTTAAAGTATATTTTATGAGGCAGCGTATGATTTTTCTTGGACAGTGTCCCATGAGCGCTTATAAGAATGCATATTTTGCTATTGTTGAATTGAATATTCTATAAATATCAGTTAAAGCAAGTTTACGTATAGTGTTGTTAAAGTCAACTATATTCTTGCTGATTTTCTACTTACTTGATATTTCAGTTACTGAAAGTAAAGTGTTAAAATCCCCAACTATGGTAATGAATTTGTCTATTTATCCTTTCAATTCTAAAAGTTTTTGCCTCACAATTTTGATGCTCTGTTCTTAGGTGCATATGTGTTTAGGATTGTCATGTCTTCTTGGAGAATTAATCTTTTTGTCACTATGTAATGTCCTTCTTTATTGATGATTATTTCCCCTGTTCTGAAGTTGGCTTTGTCTGAAATGGATATACCTAGCTTTCTTTTGTTTAGTATTTGCATGGTTTATCTCTTCATTTCTTCAATTTTAACCTACTAGTTCTTTATATTTAAAGTAGGTTTCTTATAGACAATGTACAGTTGGATTTTGATTTTGATTTTCCACTTTCACATTCTTTCTTTTTGTTTTAACTGGTGTTATTTGGACCCTTTACATTTAAGGTGATTATTAAAATTGTTGGATTAATATATGTCATTGTTTATCAGTGTTTTCAATTTGTTGAACTTATTCTCTGTTTCTTTTCCCCTATCTTTTCTGCTTTCTCTGGTTTTAATTGAACATTTCGTAGGGTTTCATTTTATCTCTCCTTTCTTAATGTCAACTTTACTATAAAAAATTATTTTTAGTGGTTGTCCTGGATATTCCAATATATAATTTTAACCAATCTTAGACTGTCTTCAAAAAATACTCTATAACGGGACGCCTATGTGGCTCAGTAGTTAGCGTCTTCTGCCTTCGGCTCATGTCATGATCCCAGGGTCCTGGGATCAAGTGCCGCATGGTGGGGCTCCCTGCTCAGCAGGAGGCCTGCTTCTCCCTCTCCCACTCCCCCTGCTTGTATTCCCTCTCTCACTGTCTCTCTCTCTCTGTCAAATAAATAAATAAAATCTTTTAAAAAATACTCTATAACTTTGTGTGTAGTACAGGTATCTTATTACAGAATATTCCTAGTTCCTCCCTCTTATCCCTAATGACATTGTTGTCATTTGTTTCACTTCTTCATATGTTAGAATCACTCAATAAATTATTATTATTGTTTTAAATAGTTATAGATCAACTTATTGGAAGATAAATAAAATATTTTATTTTACTGTCATTTATTCCTTCTGACACTCTTCTTTTCTTTATGTAGATCCAAGTTTCTAACTTATATATCTTCCTTCTGCCTGAGTAAGTTGTTGTAACATTTCCTGCAATGAAGGTCTGGTAGTGGTGTGAATTTTCTCATTTTTGTTTTTCAAAGAATGCCTTTATTTCTCTTTCCCTTTTGAAGGGTAATTTTGCTTGGATTCTAGATTGCTGCTTTTTTCCCAATACTTTAAATATTCCACTCCACTCTCTTTTTATTTACATGTTTTTAGAAAAACTTTTCCTGCAGCTTAAGTTGATGTGTTTAGGTATAGTAATTTTGGCATTTATCTCACTTGGTATTTTTTTAGCTTCATGCATTTCTAGCTTGGTATCTATCTTTAATTTTGGAAAATCCATGGCCATTATTATCTCAAATATTTCTTCTGGTCCATTCTCTCATTTTTCTCTTTCCAGTGTTCCAATTACACATATAGTAGAACTTTTGAAATTATCCCACAGTTCTTGGATATTCTATTCCATTTTTTTTCATTCTTTTTATCTTTTTGCATTTCAGTTTATGAAGTTTCTGTTGACCTTCTTTTAAGCTAATTCTTTCCTTCACTGTGTTCAGTATAATGATGGGCCCATAAAAGAATTCTTCATTTGTGTTAGTGTTTTAATTCCTAGCATTTCCTTTTGATTCTTGTTTAGAATTTCTCTCTCTCTCTTTATATTACCCATCAGTTTTCTCATGTTATCTATTTTTCCATTGGAGCACTTAACATATTAAACATAGTTATTTTAAATTCCCTGTATGAAAATGCCATTATCTGTGTCATATCTGAGTTTGGTTCTGATGATTGCTGATGGAGTTTATGGCTCCAGTGGCTGTTACTCCAAGTAAGCAGATCTCACCTGTGATTCTCTTGATTCACCTGTTTTTCCAAATTTGAGGGTGTTTGTTTGCCTGAAACTTCAGTTGTTTTAGAATTTCAAGAAGAGTTTTTGGTTTCCAGTTTTTTTTTCCCAGCTTTTTCTTATTGAAATAATGAGAGCGATGGCTTCCAAGCTATTTACATATGGAAGCTTAAAGATAAAAATAAAGGACTGAATTTTCCTACTGAGATTGCTTCATATTAGCTTTTAACATGTCACGCAGTCTAAGATTTATTTTATTCTTGATTCCATATTCCATATATTATCTTCTTTTTCTGAACAAAAAAGAATAGGTTTTTATTCAAAAATATCTCTGTTTTTTTGGGAAATATGTCTGTTTTGATTTCAATCATTGTTTGAAATATAATATGCGAAAGATCCTATATGAAGCTGTGTAACATTCTTACACACTCGTTTTCTATTTTTTTGAAATGTATCATTTACTTGTGTTTATGTACAGTTTTTTATCTTACTAAAAATTGTGTACTAAGTACACAAAATATAAACGTGCAGCTAACTAGCATGCTATCAAATGAACCCACCTAGGTGAAGAAACTGAAACTTACTGGCATCCCTGTAAGTTTTCTACATATAAACACATATATATATATGTATGTGTGTGTGTGTGTGTGTGTGTGTGTGTGTGTATCTATAACATATAAACCCTCTGTATAGTCTTCTAAATATAAACCCTTTCTTTCATGGCACTGATTATGTTAGTACCATTGTGATTTTTAGGGTATTTGTTTTCTTGTCTTTTAAGCTATACTAGCTCATAGATCATGTCTAAGAAATATACCTAAAATTTTGCCTGTTTTTAAAACTTATGAGTTTGGGCCTACACATTGTATATTCTATTGTGCTTGGCCTTTTCAACTTCAGCTTTTGTTTTAAAAATTCATCCCCATGCAATCCCAGTACTGGCTGCTTACCCAAAGAATATAAGAAAACTAATTCAAAGGGATACATGCATCCCTATGTTTATAGCAGCATTATTTACAATAGCCCAATTATGGAAGCAGCCTCAGCGTCCCTCAATTGAGGAATGGATAAAGAAGATGTGTTATATATATGCACTGGAGTATTATTCAGCTATAAAAAAAATGAAATCCTGCCATTTTCATTGACATGGATGGAGCTAGAAAGTGTAACGCTAAGCAAAATAAGTTAGTCAGAGAAAGACAAATACCATATGATTTCACTCACATGTGGAATTAACAAGAAAAAAAAAAAGCAAAGGGAAAAAATGGAAGGGGGAAAGAGTCAAAGCAAGAAACAGACTCTTTTTTAAATATTTATTGATCTGAGAGAAAGCATGGGCAGAGGGAGAGGAAGAGGGAGAAGCAGACTCCCTGCTGAGCAGGGAGCCCAGTGAGGAGCTTGATCCTAGAACCCCAGGATCATGACGTGAGCCCAAGGCAGGTGCTTAACTGACTGAGCCACCCAAGTGCCCCAGACTCTTAATTATAGAGAACAAACTGATTACCAGAGGGGAGCTAGGAGGAGGATGAGCTAAATAGATGATAGGAATTAAGCAGTGCACTTGTCTTGATGAGCACAGGGTAATGTATGAAACTGTTGAATTACTACATTTTATACCTGAAACTTATATAATGCTATATGTTAACTAACTGGAATTAAAATAAAAACTTTAAAATTTTTTTGAAAAGTCATCCATGTTACTTCATTTATCTGACATTTATTCATTACTTTTATGAATAGTATTCTGTTACATGAATATCTCCCAATTTATTGATAGACATTTGGGGTTTTCATTTTTTTTAATGTAAGTAATATTGCCATTAATTATCTTGTAAGCATAAACACACACACATAAATTTCTCATTGTGCATAATAGTTAGCATTTATGTAGGACTTTTACCTAGGAGTGGATTTCCTTATTCAGAGTATGTATATTTTTAAATTTACTAATATTGTTTGGGCTGCTTTGGGTAATGGGTCTACTCCAACTAAATGAAATGAGTAAAAGAGGGGAGTATTACTCCAAAGGAAAGTTGAGGTGACAGAAGAAGGTGAAAAATGTTCAAGGAATATAAACAGGAGATGTCCACTATTTCTAAACAGTATGATTTCTTAAAAATTGTAAAATGAGTTTTGATATTCATAAAATTCTGTTGTGAGTAGTATAACAATTTTCTGAACTTCAGTACTGCTAAATAAAAAAATGAAAATACTCAAGTTTGTTTTCGTATAAACTGCCATATTCCGGGATTCCTTAAACTAAACTCAAACCCATACTCAAACTATAGCATTATTTTTTTTCTTCTGGGAAATTTATTATTTTTTATTATGCTCAGTTAGCCACCATATAGTACATCATTAGTTTTTGAAGTAGTGTTCAGTGATTCATTAGTTGTGTATAACACCCAGTGCTCATCACCACATGTGCCCTCCTTAATACCCATCACATCATCAGACTATAGCTTTAACACTAATCTGCTGCCAGATTATTTGTGGGTATGGGGAAAATGTCGTGTCCAGAGGTGGTCCATAAGAGACCTAGTAATTCTAAAATAAATTAGACCAGCTTGGCTCTTTTTTTCCACAATACTTGCTATTTAGATTTTTAAAAATACAGATGTAAGTTATGATACATATTTTTGCATTTGTTACATCTAAAGAAAAACACACTATATGGATCTTTTCTAGAAGAATTGATTAAATTATATGATATTCACTTTCATCTGGTTAATACTTCTTTTTTCCTTCTGGCAAAACATTTTTCTGTAATTCTTAAAAGAAAGATTGAAAACAAAATAATGCCATATTTGCATCAAAAAATTTAAAATGAGTCAGGCCATTTGAAAAATCCATTTAATTTCTGTGGCTAAATCATAGAAAACAGATTGTGAAAATGTTAGATCAGGAAAAAAATTTACCGATAAAATGCAGGAGTCAGCAAAAACAGTGAAGAAGTGAAGAAAAGAAAACTGACTTGAAAAAGCAAAAAGAATGAAGTGATTGCTGCAAGGTGATGGTTTTAGTAATATTTTTATACGTGGTGTAACATTTTTAGCAGAGTTAATGTAGCAATATATTTAAACTACTTTCCAATCAACCAGAGGTTGAAAATATGCTCTCAAAAAGTACATCTTCCTCCTCTTTTTATGGATGAGGAAGCTGAGCAAGGAAAGGTCAAGTGGCTTTATCACAAAGCATCATGGTGACAAATTTAGGAATAAAACTTAATTTCCTGAACTTCAGTTTATGATTTACTCTGCTGGATAATTAATAGCAAGGCATTGTATTTTTCATATTAGCCCTGGTGATCACTATGAAAGATTTATCATTTAAGCTCAACTGAAACACATTTTACTATGAGACCTTTAATTCTTCCACTGATGTAATTAAATGGTGCATTTGTAGTTTAGCCTGTGGGTTCAGTGATTATTTTTTTCTTTAAAAAATGGTATCTTTTATCTTCCCTTTTAAAATACTATTTTTATTGACATTTTTCAGAGTCAAGTGGTTTGCTGACTGTAACCTAATAAGAACTGATGAAATTGATAACAAGAATTGATAAATTCCTGACTTGACTTTGTGTGTTTAGTAATGTGCTAGAATTAATGCCCACAACAGCCATCACATATATTATTTTTGATAAAATGGAGCATGTCACAGATAGTCTTAGCTATTTTTATGAGTAAACATCTGTCATATTTTGCAACTCAAAAATCACTTTGATTAATTCAAACTTTCGAATTGAAAGAGATTAAAGCTGTTCAAATAGTGAAACTGAGTTTAATCATTTTGTCTGTCCAATCTTGATTTGGAATCCAATCCCTGGAGCAAAAGACCTCTCTTATGACTATTTTCTAATGATAAGTCTCCTGATACTAATTACCTTAATGATTGTTTAAACGCTCAATATATTGAATGAATTACCAAAATGTATTAACTAAGCAAATTTTTAATGTCAAGGCATGATAACTTTGAATAGAAAGCATTATGTTTTACTCTTAAGTAAAAAATATCGTAGAATATTTCAAAATATATCAGTAGCAAGATTGGGATGTGCCTTTTCTGGCCATGGGGAAAAGAAAGCATTATTCCTTTGGATGACTTCCATCAATATCAGCAATAATAAGCATTAGTAATGAGAATAGTTAATACTTACTCTTTACTATGTGCTAGGATCTGTTCTAAGTTCTTATTTATAATCACTCACTTAATCCACATAACTTCAATTTACTCACGCTTTAAAACATTTCAAGTGCTTTCTATGTACCAGGTATTCTTCTAGAACTTATAAATTGCACTTGAAAATAATCCATTTTTTCCTTGCCCACTGACTGGCCTCCAGCAAGGGCCTCAAATGAGCCCGGGTCAAGATGGTATTAAAAACAAAAACAAAAACAAAAACAAAAAACAAACCTATATTATACCCCTAAGAATGTCAAGTACTAGAATCCGTAGATACAGGCTATAAAGTAGCTATGCTTAAAATGATGAGTGATATTTTAAAAATCTAAAAGAATTACGCCATTTTTGGTGCTGTGTGAGAGCATACATATTAAGAAGAACGCTTGGTCAGCAGTACTCCCTACCCCAAATCTATTGTTTTTGATTTGATTGAATTCTATGACCTACTTTTTGGTATTATATTGTTGCCTACCATGGTTTATCAGCAAGAGTTAGCCTTTAATTTCTTGCTGCGTTTGACAGCATTGGATTTGAAGTGTACTAAAATGTTTTCATTACAATAACCCTACCAGTGCAATCCTTCAGACTGCCTGCCTCTGAGAAATGGTACAGTTTTCCTGTCCCAGTCATCCCTAATGTCTGACCCTGGTGTGAGAGCTGTTCTGTTTCTAGCCTTGCACACCACTAACCCAACTCATACCTACCTCATTGTTAGAGACAGCAACTTTTCCTTTGACTGCTAACCATATGGCAGGCACTGTGCAAAAAGATTTATAAGTATTTTTATCTACCTTTTACCAAGGATGAAATTCTTGGTACATTATGGGCATGAATTTGTAATTTTAAATACAAATCATCATCATTGTTTCTAATGACGTTCCATTCCTTTATTTGCACTCGCCTGCTTCCAATTCTTCTATGCTTTTTTCAACAAACTCAATTGTGAGGCTGGAGAGCTGACCAGTAAATATTCTTTGATAGAATGATTAGTTAATTAGAGAAACAAGCACACATCTGGAACTGTGCTGTCTGATACCATAGTCATTGGCAATATGTGCCTCTTGAGCACTTGAAATGTGACTAGACTGGATTTAAATGTGGTGTAAGTATAAAATACATGCAAGATTGCAAAGACTTGGTATGACAAAATAATGCAAAATATGTCCTTTGTAATTTTTATACTGATTACATATTGAAGTAATATTTGTTTAAATAAAATATATTATTAAATTAATTTTACCTATTTTCACTTTTTAAAATGTGGCCACTACAAAATTGTTAATTTTATATGTGACTCACCATATGTTTCTATTGGACAGCACTGCTCTAGAAAGTGAGTGTGATCTCAGTCTTGAAAAGTGTAAGGGGAAGGCACAGGACCCAGAGCCTTGGTTGTAGTTCCATTGGTGGCTCTGCAACACCTGAACTAAAAGACCTTGTCCAAATCACCTGACTTCCTTAAGTGTTGTCTTAATGTTGGGACTGTAAATACCCACTCTCAGTGCTGTGGAAAGGAGTAAATTAGCTCAGGCATGTGAAAGCAGGCTATAAAGAAATGTACAAATGAGAGTGTCCACTGTTATGGTTTGGTCTGATTTGTGACTCTTTACCTTGGCTTGTTTTAATTAATGAAATGTTAATATTTATAATCTTAACCCGGTCTTTCAAAGGACATTGATTATCATCGATACAGATCATTGAGTAATACTAAGTAATGGTTTATATGTATGGAGAAATCTCAGAAAATCTTATTTCTATACTGTCTGTTAACAAGTGTAGTCCAGTGTCTGTAAGGGGTGTAAATAATGAATACATGTATGTCTTGCACTTCTGCTTTTGATCTGATTATGTGTGCGTGTGTGTAAAACTTTGACTTATTAATGCCACTTCTTTTTTACAAACCTGGTTCCTTCTTTGTGGGTCACATTTAAAAAACCCATTTGAGGGGCGACTGTGTGGCTCAGTCGGTTAACTGCCTTCGGCTCAGATCATGATCCCAGGGTCCTGGGATTGAGCCCTATGTCAGGCTCCTTGCTCGGTGGGGAGCCTGCTTCTGCCTCTGCCTGCTGTTCTCCTTGCTTGTGCTCGCTCTCTTGCTCTCTCTCTCTCTGACAAATAAATAAATAAAATCTTTTAAAAAAAACCCATTTGATTATGATTCCACTTATATGAGATACTTAGAATAAGCAAATTTGTGAAGACAAAATAGAAGGGCTGGTGGCAGGGGGTGTGGAAGGTTGTTGTTAGTCGCTACAGGGTTTCAGTTTGGGATAATGAAAAGGCTCTGGAAATGGATAGTGGTGATGATTGTACAACATTTTGAATGTACTAAATGCCAACCAAATTGTACACCTAAAATGGTTAATAAAATAAATCTTATGTCATGTATAGTTTACTACAAAATGTCCATTTTAAATAAATGGTCATTCTTAGTAGTTCAGAGTGCATTTTAAAGGTTTTTTATCATATCAAAGAATTTTTTTTAAGAGCATCCCTTTCTTGCTTCATGTTGGCTCTCTAGTTTGACAGATACGGATTTTCTATAAAACTTAGGAAATGCAAGCCATTATTTTGGCATTTTATAACTGCTTTTAGTTTTGACATCACCAAAACTGACTGAGAACTCATCGCACCTGTTTCCATACAGAAGTTCTGGTGTGAATGGTTTTGTAGGACCAGCTGACAACCCTATTGCTCACTATTCTCCATCCTCCCAGTCTTACAAATCAGATGAGATGCGGATAGATGCAGATAGATGATTACGTTTCTAAAAGTAAAACGTTTAATCATAAAATATAATAGGATCTAGGATCTTGAGGAAGTATTCCAACATATTTGATGGCAGTTAAGTCTCTGAGCACTATGAGTAAAGATGGCTGTACCCTCAAAGCTAAATCGCAGCTAGTACCTTGCTCCGTGCACCCTCTTTAAAATATGAAGACCAGGACACTTGAGTGGCTCAGTCAGTTAAGCATCTGCCTTCAGCTCAGGTCATGGTTCCAGGGTCCTAGGATCAAGTCCCACATCGGACTTCTTGCTCAGCAGGGAGCCTGCTTCTCCCCTTGCTTGTGCTTGCACGCTCTCTCTCTGACAAGTAAATAGAATCTTTTAAAAAAAATAATAAAATATGAAGACTGAACTTAGTATATAATGTCAATACTAAAATTTATGTGATGTTAGGCAAGATAAATTTCCTAATGGTTCAGTGACTTAATTAGGTGTTTTAGTGTGATAAAACCTATATGTATGTGTGTACATATATATTTTTCTTTTAGAGAATTATCAATCCTATTTTATATACAGCTCCTATATTCCTAATTTTATTGTTGCTTATATAGTGGCAAGAAATTTATTGCTATAAATAAAACCAAGTTGATTTGTGTAAGTAGTAGGTTCCTCCTAGACTTAATGATATTATATCATCCCAGTATTAGTTAAAATAAATTCTTATCTTATTTTTAAAAATGAACAATAACACATAGTATCTACAATTAAATTTTTACAAAAGCTGTATGATCATGCTGCTACTTCACTATGGGTATTTTCGTTAATAAACTAAACTCTGTCAGCTTAATGTGTACAGAACTGAAGAAAAAAATTTAAACCATTGGCCAATTTCCAGTCATACTTACTTTGTGTGTTATTCTTAATAAAGTCCCAAGTTTATGTTTCTTCTTTCCTAGACACCAAATTAAGAGGGACAGTAAGAGCTTGTAGAGACTGTGGAAGAATGCACACTAATGATTAAAGATGGAGAAAATAGGAAAGGTTCAAGGGATTGAGAATATTATTATTTCGATTTAAAAAAAGTTATGATGTGATATAATCAGATGTTAAGAATTGGGAAAATTCAGAACAATGGATGAGCAACTAGAAGTTACTGCACTAAAAATACATCAAATAAAGGTTTCATAATGATTTAGGTGGGTTTTTTTTTTTTTAATTGTTTACTGCGTACATGGCAAAATGTTACTTTCTCCTCATCTTATCTTCCTTTCTGGTCAAGTGAGAAGATTACATTTATAGCTCTCTGAGTTTAGCATTTGACAGTGGTTCCTGGAAAACTCATTGCTCAATACTGGGAGAGATTGCTGGTGCTATCTTCTCTGAAGGCTTTTAAACTCTCTTAACTATAGGGAACAAACTGAAGGTTATTGGAGGGGAGGTGAGTGGGGGGATGGCAATTGTTGTGGCGGGCACTGGGTATTATATGCAAGTGACGAATCACTAAATTCTATCCCTGAAACTAATAATACAGTATATGTTAACTAACTTGAATTTAAATAAAATCTTTAAAAAATAAAAATTTAAATTAAAACAAAGAAATTCTAAAAAAATTGATAGATTCCCCTCTGAGGTATGTTTAGGCATAGACAACCTGGAGGACGGTCATGGAGACTCCAGTGATTTTTCATTGCTAATTATTTTAGTACTCATATCTTTCAAAGATATTTTATAGTTTAAAAAACAGGAAGCAGTTGAGAAAATAAAAATATTATGGTTTGATATGACAACTTCATAATTACATAATAAGATTTTGAATGTTGAATGTTTACTTTCAAAAGGTTTTAACTATTTGGAAGAGCTTTTATTATTTTTGCACTATGAACAGGCCTACTAGGTTTACAGTAATCCAAGGTTTTAACCTATCTTTCCTGCAATTTGAAGACTTTCTTGATAAAATCAAGAGGTAACTCTTGCAAAGTAACTTTCAATTGTTGCAGACATTGTGTAATAACATATTTAGAAGAATTTTTAAAAACTACCTATGAAAAAACTGCATGGAAATAGAGTTGGTTTTATTCATGTCAAAATATATGGCTTTTTCATAAGAGGAATTAATGTTTTCATTTCTTAAAATGCTTGACCAAAGCTTTTAGTCATTATGTTAGCATCTGTTGTTCCATCTGGAAGACCTAAAAAATCCAGTGAATTATAAATGGACAGTTCAACATGAATATGCAAATTAAAGACATTTTATGAATTCTGTGTAAGTTATAAAGAAAGAGCTTACTCTGTGCCTTAACTCGAAGATCTTATTATTTATTTCTTAATCATTTGTTGGGTTAGGATAGGGCTCTACTCCAATATATCAACCAGGACATATTGGAATATAAATAGTATCAAAGATTCATTATGAATATAATAGACTTTGTTTCAAATGATATGGCACAATGTGTTTATTAGGGAAGTAAAAATGCAAACTAACACTTAAGAGGTATGATTTTAAATATAGAAATATAGTCACTGCTGTGCTGTGGTGTCAACAGAAAATTTTGGAACTTTTAAGAGCACTTATTGTTAATGTTCCATTAGAAAATTATGCTGTTTCCACACTGCCATCTTTTGAAGGACACATTTGCTTTATTCATTAAACTTTGACACATACTCTAAACGTGAATATAAATGCTGCTATCTCTATGCCCTGCCTTCTAAGTGTTGTGATTTCTAATATTTATTTAAAATGTTTGGTTTTCAATATGTCACTTATCATCACAAAGCACATGCTGAGCTTTTTTTAAAATTGAGGTTTGCTCTATCAAATTAAGGATGAAAGAATGACACTGAATCATATGTCCTTTTTAAAAAAAAAAAGTAAAAATGCATTTCAAACTTTTTAAGGGAAATCGTGGCTTCTGAATGTCACAGACATGTCATGTTCCTTCTATGCATCAAATTTTATGAGTCCCCGATTAAAAATATAACCTGAAAACAGAATTTTCTACTTAGATATTGTTGCTATGGTGCTATTTAGCTAGTTAATCATATAACCCTTTCAGAATAATGAAACCAGTAGTATCTGTCAACACCAAACATGAAAGGAGTGAAGTAGCAGAGATGTGAAAAATATCCATTAACATGAAAGCAATATGTTATGGGGGTGGCAAAGAGGTAGTAAGCTGTTTACTATTTACTGGTTGGCTATGGCATTGCTAAAATTAGATTAAAGCAAAATAGCTTAGTACAAATATAACGAAATAGTTTTGATGATGTTTTCTACTTGGGGTATATAATTAGATCCTTTTATATTAATCTAATTTCTCCATGAGTTAAATAAACTTAATAGTTTTGACCTGCCTTTTCATGTGCTTTTTTTTATTTAACAGAAATCATTTGACGGACATTTTGTAAAAATTGAATTACATTCAGAGCAGCACTCGTATACTTATGTACGCTACTTATAAATGTATAAATGAATGTGCTCTATAGTTGTAAGATCTGCATTTATTATTTTAAGTGAAGTGAAGAAGTTATAGATACTTTCTATACGGGTGCTATTCAAAGTATAGATTGCAAATAACAGAGTAAAGAGGTTCTTTACCCCAAATAAAGTGTCACTGTTTTTAGTGGCAGACAAGAGGCTGAAACAAAGATAAGACAGTGAGTTTGAAGAAGAGGTAACAGATTTGAGATATACAAAGGTAGTAGGACAAAATAATGAGATGATTAGTTACATGGGAGTGTTCATGGAGTAAGGGCCCAGTTTTTGTTTGGAGGATTTGAATTTTAAAGGATTTCAAGATGAGCTTCTTTGAAAAGTGTATTAGTTGTTTTTTGTTCATTTGTTTTAGTCCAGGTAACTAATGACTTAAGTAACAAAGCCACATAATATGTTTTCTAACAAGAATTCCAGTAGATAAGGCCCAGGATGGATAATTCAGCAGCTACAATGACATTATCGAGGACATTTTTTTTTTCTTTTTTGTCTTTACTCTGCTGTTCTGAACAAATGACTTGACCTCTTAGACTGGCTTCCCAGATAGCATCACGTGAAGACCCCTATGTCTATAAACAGAAAAAGAATTGGTCCATATTGTATTCCCTAAACAAGAGCAAGGGCAGTTTTCCCAGAAGCTCCCAGAGCAGACTTTCAACCACCATCCCATTGTTTAAAATTGCCCATGAATAAGCCAGTCACTAGAAAGGGGGCTAAGATCACCATCCATATGACTGGCTTTGGCCATTCACAATCAACCCTGTGACTTAAAAGGCCATCAGCCTCCCCATGAAGCACATGAGGACCTGGAGTAGGGGAAACAATATCAAGATAGCAAAGTTGGCTAGGAAGCGGGAGTTGGGGAATGGAATTTGGGTAGGCTACTAGATGGTATGCCCAGGAAGTGGCATTTAAGGTTTAATAATGTTGACTTTGTCTGTTGGAGGGTTTCAGGATGCGATTGGAAATATGGGCCTGGAAGATGTTAAAGAATTTGAGATTAATCTGCACACAGATGACACTTGAACCTATAACAGTGAATGGGATTATTCAGGGACAAGGTATAGAGTAGAGTGCAAGGTGTACAAAGGACAAAATGCTTTAAGGATAACAAAGATGTTAAGAAAAGGTGATTTTCAAGAGAGATAAAATAAAAGCCAGAGAGACCATTTTTATGTGTGAAATACAGTTAAATTCCAGAATACAAATTTGTTGGGCAGAATTTTCCTACCTCAGAAGTTCAACTTGGACCCTACATTTCCAATTCATAATCCTAACATTGACATGTTTTTTGTTCATTTGTTTAATTTAGAAACATCTATAATGACATTATTCTTATTCAAATAATTTCTAGGCATTGATAAAGTCAAATTTAATCTGACAATTTGTTTTTGATTTGTGCTACTTTTTTCTGGTGTATAACCAGAGTCCTAGAGGATGACAGAGTATTTCAGCACTTCTCTAGTAGCGGTTAAGGTTTCCACGAACTGCAGCTCTTGGAATCATAGTTATCAGTATAGGTGAAGCTCTGTGATATCAACATGTCAACTGTACCCTTAATTAGAATCACAAATATGTTTTCTTTATGTGTTTCTGTGCTTTGCCACACAGTTCTTTAGTGAGTGGGTGTGGCAGAGTAGACTCTTCTTTCCTTAGTGTAATATAGAGCTCTTGCTGGGCAGCAGCTGCTCAGCCCGGAACTATAGTTACCTCTTGAACAATGCAGATATTAGGTGTGCCGGCATCCTGCATAGTCACAAATTTGCCTGTAATGTTTGTGGGATTTTTTATTGTATTTCTCTGGTAAAAACAGCCTGGAGTCAATGATTTCCATTTTACTGCTTTTTTTTAAAAATATATTAACCTACAGCGTTATATTTGTTTCAGGTGGACAATATAGTGATTCAACACTTCTATGCATTACTCACTGTTCATCATGATAAGTGTACCCTTAATCCTCTTTATTTGTTTTATCTATCCCCCACCCACCTCCTCCCTGACAACCACACATTTGTTCTCTATATTTATGAGTTTGGCTTTTTTGTTCTTCTCTTGTTTTGTTTGTTTTGTTTCTTAACTTCCACATGAATTAAATTATATGCTATTTTTCTTTCTCTAGCTTATTTCATTTAGCATTATACCCTGTAGGTCCATCCACATTGTTTCAAAGGCAAGATTTCATTCTGTTTACAGATGAGTACTATTCCATTGTATATGTTTACATCTTTTTTATCCATTCATCTTTGAATGGACACGTGGGGTACTTCCATATCTTGGCTATTGTAAATAGTGCTGCAATAATCATAGAGGTACATATATCTTTTTGAATTAGTGTTGAATTAGTGTTTTTGTTTTGTTTAGGTAAATATCCAATAGTGGAATTACTGGATCATATGGCAATTATCTTCTTAATTTTTTAAGACAATTAACCTCCATACTGTTTTCCACAGTGTCTGCACCAATTTATGTGTGTGAGGTTTCCCTTTTTCCACATTCTCACCAACACTCGTTTTGTTGCGGTTTGTGTGTGTGTGTGTGTGTGTGTGTGTGTGTGTGTTTGATTTTAACTATTCTGATGGGTGTAAGGTGATATCGCATTGTGTTTTTGATTTGCATTTCTGTTGAACTGGTGATGTTGAGCATCTTCTCATGTACCTATTGGCGTTCTTTATGTCTTCTTTGGAAAAAATGCCTAGTGAGGTCCTCTGCCCGTTTTTAACCGGATTATTTGTATTTTTGGTGTTGAGTTGTGTAAGTTCTTTATATATTTTGAATATTAACTCCTTATCAGATATATCATTTGCAGATATCTTCTTCCATTCAGTAGGTTGACCTCCTGTACAGTCAAAAATTTGCAGGTAATTTTTGATTCCCCAGAAACTTAACTAGTAATAGCCTACTGTTGACCAAAAGCCTTACCAGTAACGTAAAGTCCAATTAGCACATATTTTGCATGTTATATGTATTATATACCATATTCTTCCAATACAGTAAGCTTAAGAAAAAAATATTAAGAAAATCACAAGGAAGAAAAAGTATATTTATAGTACTTTACTATAAAAACTGTGTGTGTAAGTAGACATGTGCAGTTCAAACCTGTGTTGTTCAAAGGTCAACTGTGTATCTCCTAGCCCCTATTGCTTCTGGTAGAGCCACGTGACTAGTTCTCACCAATAAATGGAAGGAAAATAAGTAACTGCCACTTCTGAGCCAAAGTAGTGAGGAAATGAGTATTCTTTCTCCTATTCTTCTCCCAGTAATTGCTTAGAGGCAGAGAATACCTAGGCTCCAGTGGAGAGAAGGAGCCCTGGTCTCTAAATCACTTCATGGAGAAAAGCTGATTACTGATCAGAAGGACATTCATTGAATGCTTCGGGGAGTGAGAAATGAACGTCCTGTCAGTTAAACCACTGAAATCATGAAGTTTATTTTTATAGCAACTAGCCTTATCCTAAGTAACACAGTTAGGCACATTTTGCTGATGCAAAGTCATCTAAATAAAAGAGATGTTTATTGTCAAGTCATGAAAGACCTCAAAGGGAAACCGCTAAGCAAGACACCTCCCACTTTCCTGTCTGAATACTTCTTCCTATACTTTTTTTCACCCCGTCTGCTTTGCAAACCCACCAAATCTCTGCCTATTCCGTCTACCTGTCTTTCAAGGTGTGGCTCAAAAACCCACCTCCACCTGTCAGCCTTTAGTGCTTTCCTCCTGGATCAGGACAGTCCCTTCTTCTCTAAAGGTCACATTGCTTCTCGCCTTATTTCTTCTGTGCTTATTTGGCTATTGGGATTTATTGACACTCTTTCAATGGCTTTTAACTTACTTAAAGTAAGACTTCATCTTGTGTATTTTGGTTTTATCAGTAATTCTGCATTATTTAGCACATAGTAGAAGATGATTAATAAGCCCTTTTTGAAAAGTTGAATAAACAAAAGCTAAATTGGGTATGTTTTGTAGGAATGTATTCTATTGTAAATAACTCAGCTAAATGTTATTTTAGTCTTAATCACAAACCTGTTATATAAGTAATTATTTTACAACTTTCAGCTTATGCATGAAATAATTTAAAATGTAACCATTTTGTTTAAAATTCTTTGTATATTCATTATTCTCAAATTAGTGTGTAATAATCCTAATGAGCTATAATAGCTGTTATTTCTTCACAGTAATTGAAATGATATTATTTTAAAGTCAGCACAACATAATGTTCCTTATATAGGGTCAACTGAAGTGTTTTTAAAAATTTGTAGAGTCTGGTGATTCATTTATATTTTTTTCTGCTTTTTAAATTTCAAGTTTCTATTTAAATTCGGGTTAGTTAACATATAGTGTAATATTAGTTTCAGAGTAGAATTTAGTGATTCATCACTTCTGTACAACACCCAGTGTTCATCATCACAAGTGCACTCCTTAATACCCATCATCCATTTAGCCCATCTGCCTACCTCCCCTCCAGCAACTCTCGGTTTGTTCTCTGTAGTTAAGAGTCTGTTTTATGGTTTGCTTCTCTCTTTTTTTCCCCCTATGTTCATGTTTTGTTTCTTAAATTCCACATATGAGTGAAATAATATAGTATTTGTCTTTCTCTGACTGACTTATTTCACTTAGCATAATGCTCTCTAGCTCCATCCATGTCATTCCAAGTGGCAAGATTTCATTCTTTTTCATGGCTAAGTAATAATCCATTGTGTATTATATATCATAACTTCTTGATCCATTTATGAGTTGATGGACATTTGGATCTTTCTAAAATTTAGCTATTGTTTATAATGCTCTTATAAACATCAGGGTGTGGCAATTCATTTATAAAACACATGGCAGAGTATTTTAAAATTGGAATGTTCACGAAGTACTACAATATGAAAAAATAAATACAATACCAAGACAACTTGGAAGACTAACACTAACAGAAGACAAACACACACCCCCAAAAAGAAGAGAATTATAGATAGGTAGGTAGATAGATAGATAGATAAGACAAAGGAGGCAGAAAGGGGAGAGACAACGTGAAAAGGAAAACTGTCCCTTGTCTCCTTGAAGAGGAAGTATTTCCTAAGCATTAATCATAGAGAGAGAGATAAAGAGAGGAAGGGAGGAAAGCAATTGTTATTAAGCTGTCTCTTTGCAATTTTATCTGTAATGGTACAATACTTGAAACAACTCAAATGTCCAGAAAACGATAAGGAAAGGATTTTATAAATTTTGTGAGGGAGTGTCATATAGTGGAAAGCATGTGGATTAGAGTGAGGCGATTTCAAGTTATGGTCCTTCTTCCAACCTGGGTTAGGCAAATGTCCTAACACTAACTTGTATCCCAGGAAACTCTGTGGCTCCTTCCAGGGCTAAAATTTCTAATGCAATAAAATATTAAAACTTAACACTCTTCTGATTTTAGCAAGTTTTCTGAATGGCATATTTCTCCATAGTGTGGGAGAGAGCAGAATCTCCAAAAGCCAGTAAACCATTATCCATTATTTCAAAAATTCTTATTAAATGTGCAGGTACTAATCCAGGATTTTTTTTTACCCTAAAATGATACCATGGGCAAGTTAACTTCTCAGGGTGACTTTCTTTGGTTCACATAAAATTGTAACGAGAGTTGAATTATATTTAGGCACCAAGTACAGGACATAGCATGTAATAGACGCTCAAGAAAATCTTGTTTACTTCCTCTGGAATATAAAGGAACAACAAAACAAAAAGGCAGCAGTATAAGTTAGCTACACGTCTATCCTTGTATCAAGGGGTTGTTTGAACACCAGAACTGCCACAGTCAGTTTTCATTACTGTGATACAAACCATAGTAAAATTATATTTCAAAAAATATTATATAAGAAAGAAAAAAGTAATTAATATTCCCTGGTCAATTTCAGCCATAGTAATTATGTAAGTTGGGTGCTCTCTATTAAGAGAACATCTCTTTAACGCAGATGAAAATAACAGAGAATTGTAATGATGATGATGATGATGAAAACTAGCACTTACTGAATGCCTACTGTGTGCATCATTCCTAACACTTTGTATATATTACCTGTCATAAATGACATAATAGCTTAGAGTCCCTTGTTTGTTGGCTGCATTTTACCATATATTGCCATTTGATAGATTCTGTAGATGTACTAAGTCTATGCTTCATTCACTTTATAAAAAACCAAGTTCTTGTTCGTGTAAGGTGCTAAGCACTGTGATAAATCAAAGAATGAATTAAGCAGAGATCTCCTGGAGCAGTTATCATCGAGGAGAAGAGATAAATTATTCACATAATAGGATGCAAAATAAAAAGTTCAGTATAAAAGAGATGGATCATAAATGGTGGTGGTAAATTTTCCATCAACATGGAAAGTTTCCTGCACACATGTAATTTGAAGTCCTCCTTCAAGGAGAGCAAGAATTTGGACATGGAGGTGTCAAAAAGTTTTTTTTTTTTAACTGAACTTTTAAGGTCTTTATTTAGATGGATTGTTGCAAAGAGGGCGACTATTGCAGTATGAGAAGGACTATTGCAATAGGGAGACCATTCTGAGTATAAGATCTGCACACGTTTCAGGATTTAGGCAAAAGGAGTTTTTCTCTTATAGGGAGAAGAAAACAAAGCTAGCAAGAACAGGGTATGGGGAAATGGTGAACACGAGTGGTATGATGGGTTAGCACATCAGAGAAATTTCTATCCTGAGGCCGGCCCCTTCTGTGGAAGGCCTGTTAAAGAATGGCTCTATGCTGCCTCAGGATGAGGATATGTCAAAGTCGGGGGCCTGAAGGAGGAAGAGAATCTTACCCAAATTATGGCTAATAAGCATTTTGTTCTGGCTGTTCAGTGGGGACAGCAGTTTAGCTAATCACTTAAGAGGCAAATATAGGAATTTGGAGGGTCTGCACCTGGCCTTGTCATAGGTAAGCAAAGGAGAATCCATGAGTCTTATCTAAATTATAAGGGAGAAGGTTGATTTTTACAGTAAGCTGTTGCCTAGGACAATAAAGGAGGGGGAGAATTTCTTAAACTTTGCTGTTTTCTAGGATCATAGGGCTTGGGTGAATTTCAACATTGTCAGGGTGTAGGAATAAAAAACCAGTGAGGACTCCCTAATGAGTGAGGTGTGCATGAGAGGAGTTTCATTTAGTCAGGATGTGAAGATTTTGAAGAAGGATTGCACTAATAGTAATAGTAGCTTTCTGAGTGCCAGGCCCTGTTCCAAGCACCTTACATCTGTCAACTCGTTTAAATAATCCCCACAACCATCCAATGACGCAAGTACAATTATTCCTCCATTTCATAGACAAAGAATTTGAACTCCTCAGAGGGTAAGTAGCTTTGTCACACAGCTGGTAAGACATACAACTGGGGCTGTAAGACATAAAGCCCATGTCTCCAAGTAGCTGGCCCAACCTCTTTTCATTCCTTCAAACTGTTCCTTTAACCCAAAGAGAGGGCTTAAAACTGCTGGAACAAGGGAGAGGGGACATACAGTGACTTTCCACTTTCCAAAAACAATAGACTCAACAAATACATGTGGGACACAGCAGGAAGAAGAGCATAGAAAACTAGAAAATCTGAGTTTGGCTGTGGTGCACTGGCAATAGCAGCAGCCAGTGGAACTGGACAAAAGAAAATGGCAGTTAACAGGGAAGGTTCTGGATGCAGAGAATAAGAACCAAAAAACTCAACCAGTCAGGGAAGAAGGGGGGCCCACTGCTTTGTACACTTCTCTTTGTGTGGGAATGGGTCAACTTAATATTGTCATCTTTATAGGTCCAGCTTTCCAGGCTTCGTTCTGCCATGAATGAGAGTATGGCAGTCCTTAAGGTATGAGCGGTAGGTGGAAAATGCCTGCCACTTTAGTCCTTAAAAGCATCCCTGAGTTATACTCAGCCATCCCCACTAGTACAATTTAGCCTTCTAGAGTTAAGAACAATTGCTGAATCCAACAGGCTTTCACCTCTCCTTCCCTTAACCACCTACGCTTACATTTATTTCTACTGTTCACAACCACCATTGTTTTTCCTAATAATTATCTTGTGATTTAGTACATTCAGTCTAGTGAGCCAGAGTGTACATAATACATGGTTGAAATTTTTACTGAAAATATTGTTACCTATTTAACGTGTAAAGAATTGAACTAAGTTCAGCTAGACAGCATAGTTTATGTAGCAATGCTGGTTGCTACAACCAGAAGAGATTTTATTGGAAATGTAATGAAATAATAAAAGCAGTTAACGTCTCTTGAGTGCATTCTGTGCCTCTGGACCAATGGTAAGCACATTCACTTCCCTACTTCTTTCCATCTTCCCAGGAATATATTAGTGGGGGATATGGTTTCTACTTTATGGATGAACAAATTGAAGTTAACAGAATTTAATCACTATGCCCAAGAGTTTGTACGTAAATCCTTAAAGCCCAGTTTTGAACCCAAACCTCCTTGATTTTAAAAATCTCTTAAACCTTTCCACTCTGAACCAATCACTTGCATTTTCAAGGCTGATCAATAACCGCTCTGTTACCTCATAGCTATGTAACCTTGGGTAAATTATTTAGCTACTCTTTGACTTTGTTTCTTAATCTGAAAAGTGAGGGCAATCATATCTTTATCATAGGATCATTGTGAAGATTAAATCAATTAATATGTATAAGTTATTTAAAGGACCTACCTAGCCACTATTTTTACATGTTAGCTGTGGTTATTGAAGGTAACAATGGAGATGACAATGAAACCATGCTCCCTTTCTTAAAAATTCAAAACTAATAGCCAAAGTCAGTATCTCAGTATGACTGTGTGCTCCAGCAGTATGTGTGTATATTCTTTGTCCCGCCATACTCTTCCAGCAGTTTAATCTAAATAAAACTACAGAGAACTAGGAGCATTAGTTTACTCAAAATTGAATTCACATGTAATTTTGTAAAACATCAATTGGAAAAACTCTTTTGTGTCTATCTTCAAACTTCTCTGAGTTCCTAAAATAAAATTTGTATTTGATATGAGAGGATAGGATGGCATCTTTGACAACTGGGTTTTGGGAAACTTAAAAAAAAAAAAATGATTAAAAGAGCCAACATAATATTGAAGAGGAAGAACAAAACTAAAGGACTGATACTACAAGACTTCAGTATTTACTATAAACTACAGTAATTAAGACACTGTGGTATTGGTAAAAGAATAGACAAATAGATGAATGGAATAGAATAGAGATCCCAGAAATAGACCCAGATAAATAGAGTCAACTGATCTTTGACAAAGGAACAAAAGCAATACAATGGAATAAAGTTAGTCCTTTCAACAGATTGTGCAGGAACAACTAGACATCCACAGGCAAAGATGAATCTAGACACAGACCTTAAATCCTTCACAAAAATTAACTCAAAAGGTATCACAAGCATATATGTAAAATGCAAAACTGTAAAAATCCTACAGGATAACATTGGAGAAAATCTAGATGACCTTGCATTTGGTGATGACCTTTTAGCTAGAACATCAAAGGTATGATCCATGAAAAGAAAGAATTGACAAGCTAGACATCATTAAAATTAAAAATTCTCCTCTGAGAAGAATAATGTCAAGAGAATAAGAGGACAAGTCACAAACTAAGGGAAAATATTTGCAAAAGACATATCTAATAAAAAAATGCTATCTGAAATATACAAAGAACTCCTAAAGCTCAACAATAAGACGATAAACAACCTGGTTAAAAATGGGCCCAAGATTTTAATAGACACCTCACCAGAGAAGATGTACAGATGGCAAATAAGCATATGAAAAGATATACCACCTAAAAGTCATCAGGGAAATGCAAATTAAAAAGTACAGTGAGATACCACTACATATTTATCAGAATGGCCAAAATCCAGAACACTAAAACCAGGTGCTGGCGACAGTGTGGAGGCACTAGAACTCTCATTGATTGCTGGTAGGATCAAATGCAAAATGGTCGAGCCATTTTGGAAGACAATTGAAGGTTTCTTTTTCTTTTTTTTTATTACGTTCAGTTAGCCACTGTATAGTACCTAGTTTTTGATGTAGTGATCAATGATTCATTAGTTAAGTATAACACCTGGTCCTCATCATAGCACATGCCCTCCTCAATACCCATCACCCTGTTACCCCCTCCGCTTTGAAACTCTCAGATTGTTTCCCGAGGTCCATAGTCTCTCATGGTTCGCCTCCCTCTCTGATTTCTCCCCTTTTGGATTTCCCTCCCTTCCCCTATGGTCATCCGTGCTATTGTTTATGTTCCACATATGAGTGAAACCATATGATAATTGTCTTTCTCTGCTTGACTTACTTCACTTAACATAATCCCCTCCAGTTCCATCCATGTCAAAGCAAATGGTAGGTATTCATCGTTTCTGATGTCTTAATAATATTCCATTGTATATATGTACGAAATCTTTATCCGTTCATCTGTTGAAGGGCATTTCAGCTCCTTCAACAGTTTGGTTATTGTGGACATTGCTGCTATGAACACTGGGGTGCAGGTGCCCCTTCTTTTCATACATTTGTATCTTTGGAATAAATACCTAGTAGTGATGGTTTCTTACAAAGCTAAACATATTCTTATCATATGATCCAGCAATTGTGCTCCTTGGTATTTACTCAGAGGAGCTGAAAACTTTTGTCCATATAAAAACCTACACACAGATCTTATACCAGCCTTACTCATAATTGCCAAAAATCAGAAGCCACCAAGACATCCTTCAGTAGATGAATGCATGAATAAACTGTGGTACAGTCAGACAATGGAATATTATTCAGTTCTAGAAAGAAATGAGCCATCAAGCCACAAATAGACATGGAGGAAAATGAAATGCATATTAGTAAGTGAAAGAAGCCAGTCTGAAAAGGCTACATACTGTATGATTCCATCTATATGACATTTTGGGAAAAAACAAAACTATGGAGACAGAATAAAAACAGTGGTTTCCAGGATTAAGGGTGGGGGAATGAGATGAATAAACAGCACAAGAGTTTTAGGGCAGTGAATATACTCTGTATGATACTATGTCATACATTTGTCCAAACTCAGAATGTATAACACCGAGTGAACCCTAAGATACACTATGGACTTTGGGTGATTATGATGTGTCAATGTAGATTCATCAGCCATAACAAGTGTGCAGCTCTTGTGGAGGATGTTGATGATGGGGGGGGTCTGTACATATGGGGGAGGAGGGACATATAGGAAATCTCTGTAACTTCCCTTCAGTTTCATTGTGAACTTAAAACTGCTCTTAAAAAATCATCTTTTATAACGAAATAAGTAAAGAATTTGCATATCATTGCCTTCATATGAAGAATCAGGATCACTAAAATGTAAGAAATGTTTCCTCATATTTCCCATTTGTATGGAACATGGAGATGTTATCGCTGCCTTGACTCACTTGCTCCCTATGGTGGTTGGGCTCCATGGATCCTGAGCAGAGCCTGAGTTTTCTTGTCTAAAATATATGCTGATAGGTGTGAACTGGGACTAGAGATCCAGTAGGTCAACCAAGAAGTAATAGGGAAAGGACTAAGGTACAAAAACAAGGTTCTTTCCTAGAAATTCAAATCTAGTTAGAAGTAAAAGTTATTGAAGATTACAGTGTGTCTGAGTATTGGTAGTAGTGTTCACTTGCCTCAGCACGGCCTTTAAATAGCTCTTGGAGTTTGCGACAACTTTATGCTCTGGGAAGTATGTGTTTATAGATGATTCAGGCTGAGTTTAAAGGTTTGTAGCAGGGATTGAATAAGATATTGTGAAAATTGTATGGAAAATTATCTTAAATATTATTTTATTTTATTCTCAGTTCAGTTCAAGTGTAGAAATCTTCATAGTTACAAAGGTCCATATACACACACATTCCCTCCCGTCTCATTTGTCCATCAACAAGTCCTCAGTAATCCAGTAACACTTTTATAAATACACATGCATACACATACAGACTCACATTCATGCACTCACAATCCCAAACATAAGCCCATATTGTTTTAAATTATTTTACTTCTCAGAACGATGAAGATCATGCATCAGGTAGCCTGGCAGATGTTCTGATGCTCAGATTTTGATCTCCGTCAGTAAGAAACAGATCTCAGAGAATTAAACATTTTAAATCTAAAAGATTAAACTAAATTCATTTATAAGTTCCACTATGTCCCTGTGTAGCTATGACTTTTGTCTCTTGCTGCCTTGAAGCTGAGCATAAAAGAGCAAATGGTGGCCTCTCTCCAGTCCAAAGAGACTAGAAAAATGATCACACAACCAGTGATTTTTGCTTTGTTGAAAAGAAAATATTTTCATTCTAGAACACGAAATGAGTAAAAACAATCTAAGACTCTTTAAGGACCACACTGATGTCTTCTGTATTTCTGAAACAAACAAACAAAATAGCTAAGATACAATTTATACAACCCCAGGTGTGAAGAAACTGTGTCCTGTGTGCTAAGATCAGGGCATCTTTCTGCTGCCACCTCACCTGCCTCAAAACTGTTCTCCACATTGTGAAAACCAGATGCTTAGAATCCATCAATAACTCACTCCACATTACTCAAAGGATAAAGTCTCAAATCCTTAATTGGTTTGTCAACCCATCAATTATTAGTCCTCACTCACCTCACACCCCGTCCTCCCATCATCCATCTGTTTGCTGTATTCTTTATCATCCAGCCAAACTAAGTTTTCTTGGTCATATACCAAGGAGTATTCCTTCTGCCCAGATCACTGTCTACCCTCACCATAGACATTCACTTAATTAACTCCAGTGCATTCTTCAGGTCTAATGTATACCTTCCAGGTGAAGTCTTTCTTTAGTCCTCAAAATAAGTGGCTCCCCTTTTTTGTGTTCTCATGGTGTCAAGGCACGTCTGTTTCATAAGCTTTTATAGTCATATATTTAAAGCAGTGTTTCTCACATGTTCGGTGTGCATACGAATTAAAAGGGGATCTTGTAAAAATGCAAATTCTGAGTTAGGGTTATGCCAGTGCTGCAGTCCTCAGAGTGTGTGCCAAATGGCAAGGACGTAGAGTCTGTGTGCCTCTCTGGACCTGAGGACGGGATCCTCAGAGCCTGCACACAGCAGGCCCTGAAGTCACAGCCACTGAATGAATTTCAAAAGCGATAGAATCTTGACAATATAACATTTTCATTTTAAAATACAAGCAGTGCTTACAAATAACCATTTGAGAAGAACTTTGTTAACTTCCTTCCCTCCTTCTGTATCTTGATATATCCATCTGTTCTTTCTGTCTCTTTGCCTCAAAGTTCACTGGTATCTGGAATTTCTACCCAATCCTTTCCTTTTCCTCTATTCCTTTTACACCCTGAAGGCATTTTCAATGATAGCACTTCTGAAAATAAAAAGCAAAGGAAGCCAGGGAAGAGAGATGAAGAAAAATGAATCTCTGTTCTCTTCTTCAGATATCAGTTGAGTTACTTTCTTGTTTCTCCAAATCTAACCTCCTTGGACCCAATCAGACTTTATCAAAGAATCCCAAACACATCTCTAGACTCCACTTTAGTGTTATAATGCTCAAAACTGTTGTCTGTATGTTCTTCAGAAATGGAAATGAACCTTTTATCAGTCATTTATTTACACAAAGACTTGTATTTTAGCATCTAAGTAAAGATTTGACTGTGTTTTAAGTCATATCTTTAAATGCATAATTATCTAGGGCTTGAGGGAAAGGCACACGTAGTCGTTTTGTTACAAATATTTTTAGTTGGGTATATTGTGAACATGGAATAGTGAAAATACCACAAACTCCCTGTGGTCCCCTTGCCACCCGTATGCCCAGCCCTTATCTCAAACACAAAAAATAAGCAACGTTAGAGAGCAGTCACCGTAGCAAAGGAGGAAAGTGGTGAGAACATTTTATGAGATAATAATTCCCCTACCAGGTGGACAGCCTTTAAGGAGTACAGGCACTGCTCTTCTCCATTAGGGGTAGATATGTTTCCAAGCAGACAAAAACCATCAAGAAAAACATTGTTTTGTGGAGATAATGTGTACTCAGAAACCTCAGACACCTGTGGTTTTAGGAAACCACAGATTGACTTTTCTACTAAGATGTACAAATCTTTGTTAGGCTTCAAGTGTATTTAATGTTCAAAGGAACAATATATGGAAGAAGGTTAATTAGTCTGGATTTCTATATAAAATTTATGGTATGACTTACAGAGTGCTCACTCGCTCTCTCTGTATGTATGTGTATATATATATATATAACATATATATATGATGTAGTCTGTATCTACATGGTAAGTAAAATGTGTATTTGTATATATATCTAATTCATACCTTACATATTTGCATTTCATGTATATATGTATGTGTATATACTCTATATTTTCATTTCTTGACAGCTAAGTTTTGAAAGAGATCAGAAGAGCAACTCTTGGTAAATGTGTAGATTTGTTCACTAACAAGATGTTAGACATAATAAATTTCATACTAAAAATGCCTTCCCCACATATAAAGAAAATAGAACAATTATACTAGGGTATGAATTCTAGCAAATTAAAAGAAATATCTGCATGATCAATGTTTCTAATTATCTGACAGAGTGCTGTTAATAACTTTTCTGGAAGCCACAAACACAGCAGCAGCACATAATTATGATGCAGTCTTAAAATATAACACAATGTACTTTTTCTATGGCCTTCAAGATCACATTGGCAGCAGAACCTACCATAACGAACTGTCCTGAAGCCTGGAGATGCTGTTTTCAGCAATTTTGCATTTGAGTATTCAGATTTTACAGTCTGTGAAGTCTGACTTGAATGTGCTTCGCCACAGTAACTTCAAAATATTCACATTTTCCTCTTCTCAATTTAAGGTCATGTTAATAAAAAAAAAAGCATATAGAATATTGCAAATAAATAGCTATAGTGAGGTAAGAGCTAAATACAACCCGAAGAGTCTTCAAGATATGCTAATGATTATTTTGTCCAATAGATTTAATTTTGCTGCAGCACACACAAAAAAATGTACTTCACACTCCCCATGGTTCTCAGTGGTAAACATACCAGCCCATATTTATTAGCACACAATTATTCAGTTATCTACTTGCAGTCAAGAAAATATCATTCCTTGTCTTTTGATATTTTGTTTCACATCACGTAAGCATATGTCGAAAGCATTAATAAAATTATAAATTACATACTTGATGATTAAATAGGAGAAAATCTCTTAAACGCTCTCACATTCTCTGCAATTTTCCTTCTTTTAGAAATGTTACACCCCTTTTCCTACTTTTATCTTAATTAGAAAGAGTAGTTGGGGCACCTGGGTGGCTCAATCGGTTAAGCATCTGACTTTTGATTTCAGCTCAGGTCATGATCTCAGGGTCATGAGATCGAGCCCCAAGTCAGGCTCCCCGCTCAACGTGGAGCCTGCTTGAGATTCCCTCTCCCTTTACCTCTGCCCTCCACGCCCCCCCCCACTGTGCTCTCTCCCCCTATCTAAAAAAAAAAAAAAAAAAAGAAGAAAGAGTAGCATAGGGTTTGGTGGATAAGGAAAAAGAGGAAAAGGAAAAGGTAAGTCTTCCTAATAAGGAATATTATGCTGAATACTAACTACCACAATAAGTCATCATCACTCATGGGAATTAGAAGGAGCCCCCTTAAATGTGCATATGCTATTTTTTAAGGTTTAAAATATTTTACTTCCAATTTTAATTCACCAATATCCTTTGTCACTTTTTAATTATAGGAGTTTTTTTTACCCCTCAGGTTTTATATATATATATATATATGTAATGAGCACTTAACTGCTCTTTTTGGAGTCGCTTTGGGTGTTGCATTAATTTTAGCTATAGGAAAACAATAAAAAGTAATTGTAGTAAACCACAAGGTAACTTAGGGGCCTCATAAATGAAAGCACTTTTCAGAATGCTTATTGATGAAGACAGCCTTAATGTTCCCTCAGCTTGGCTAACTTTAGACAGATTTCTTCATCATTATAGACCCCTCACTTCTGTGTTCTTAGAGCTTTAACTTTAGAAAACCTGAAATTGTCAATTCTTTCCTGCCCCTTTGAGGTATAAATCATCTCCCAGGCTCTTGCCAGTTTTATGTCACAGAGGTGTCTTTCTCAAAGACTTGGAAGCTTTCCCTTTGTTATGTAATCATCAAGGAAGCTAAGGTGCCCTCTCTAGTCTCTCTGTGGGAGTAGGAGTTTAAATGTATCAACATGGATGGGACTGGAAGAGATTATGCTGAGTGAAATAAGTCAAGCAGAGAGAGTCAATTATCATATGGTTTCACTTACATGTGGAGCATAAGGAAAAACATGGAGGACATTGTGAGAAGGAAAGGAAGGCTGAATTGGGGGAATTCGGAGGGGGAAATGAAGCATGAGAGACTGTGGACTCTGAGCAACAAACTGAAGGTTTTGGAGGGGAAGAGGTGGGGGGTTGGGCGAGCCTGATGGTGGGTATTGAGGTGGGCACGTATTGCATGGAGCACTGGGTGTGGTACATGAACAATGAATCTTGGGACGCTGAAAAAATAAAATAAAAGTATTTGGGGGAAAAAATATATAAATAAATAAATATAATAGATAAGTGTGGCAGTTAGCAAACACACATAGCCTAATCACATTGACCAATCCCCTTCCCCAGTGTCTTCCGGTACTTTCCTACTAACTCATCCCACTGCTTAAAATCTCTCTCACCTTCTGTTTTGGTGGAGTTGAGTTCTCTCTCTCTCCCGTAATGCAATTGCCTTTCATAAACTCTTCCTTGCCTGTTTAATTCTGTCTGGTACAGTTTTTCTAGGACATTATTTAGACCTCAAGCTTATAGGAAAGGAATCTGGATCAATGTAAATAGATTTTTTAAGGATTTTAATGAATATTCTAAGACATAGAAGTACCTTATCTACCTGCAATTATGAGGTCTTACCTTTTTAAGCCATACTGAATTTTTTGCTTATTTTATCATTCATGGTGAAAATATTCATAAAATATAATAAGCCTTCTATTTTTTCTCAAAATAAAAAAAAACTTTGTTTCTCAGAGTGAAAATAGTTCTGTGTGTGTGAGCGTGTGTGATTAAGCAAAACTGTGTATGTAGAAAATTCAAACACTGGGAACTATAGTTTAAAGCAAAATGTTTCCCATCCTTTTTAGAAAGATTCAGATTTTAACCACCCCCCCATGAGATTTTAAAACCATGGGTATGTAGTATATCTGTTTGTATACGGTGGCTTTTGGAATACCATAAACTATTGTAATAGCCAAGATTTCTTTGCCCCTCAGGAACTAATTTCTGCACTCATGGGGTGATAGTGCCCACTGAAAATAAATAGATGAAAGTACAAAATAAAAATCACCTAAAATCCCACACACTACTATTGGCATTTAGACAAATATCCTTTCATATATCTTGCTAACAATATTTTATATGCTTTCTTTTATCCATTCATGTACTTTAATGACATAATGTGGATATATTTCCATATTAATATAGACATCATCTTTTTTCAAGAATATACCATAATTTCTTAATTAATTCAATTTCCTGTGACATAACTTCTTTATTTTTCATTTTGTATTTTAAATAATGCTATGATGAATATCATGCCATATCATATTTGCACATTTGATGTGACTTTTTTGTAGAAGATTACATATCATAACCTTATGTAGAAAAATATAAACACAAGGCAAGGCAAATGACACTACAGACAAAGGTCTGATATCTAAGATCTATAAAGAACTCCTCAAACTTAACTCTCAAAAAACAGATAATCATGTCAAAAAATGGGCAGAAGACATGAACAGACACTTCTCCAAAGAAGACATACAAAT
>CM052901.1:81659142-81695075 GCA_028534135.1 Potos flavus | reverse complement strand
GGTGGGTATTGAGGAGGGCACGTATTGCATGGAGCACTGGGTGTGGTACATAAACAATGAATCTTGTAACACTGAAAAAATAAAATAAAAGTATTTGCGGATAAAAAAAAAAAACACAAGGCAAGCAAAAACATACACATGATACCAGGATGCCGAAATCAACCAAACTACTATAAAAGTGCAAAAGATAACTTATCCTTATAATGTATCCTAGATTTACAGCATTCCTTTAATTTGGGCATAATAAATTAGATGGGTGCAGAAAATAAGATTAGAATTATATGTAGAACTTGCATTATATATATCATAAGGAAATAGTAGATAAAAAATTTATATTTAAAGACAGAATATATTGTCTTGCTTATATAGTAAACTATTGCTCTACCACTCCTCCTTTCAAAAAAATTACCCCAAATTGTTATTTGCGTGGGGGAACACACCTGTCTATAACATCTATTTGTAAAAATTCAGACGTTGTTTCTCTCCGTATGTAACCAAATGAAAATAGGCTGTAAGTAATTGAATTTCTAATTTTCTAAACTCACAGTTTTATGTGTATACATATCTTCCATTTGCCAGTTTTAAACTTAAATATATACTTCCATTTTGTAAAATTAAAATAACCCTTGGAGAAGATATAAGCAACAGAATACAAATGGGGAGTTCTTTTGTGCTTTTCTTGTGTAGTGTTTACTCACTTTTCACCTTGTTATCTACAAAACATGAAAGTGCCTGATGTGATATCTTTAGAAATAATTTCTCGAAGTATAATTTCTGGATAAAAAGTCATGTCTATTTAATTTTTTAAATAAGATTTCCAAACTGTCTTCCAAAAAGTCTTTACTAATTTATGTTCCTTCATATTTTGCATGAAGAAACCTATTTACAACAATGGGTATTACCATTTTTTTATAATCTCAGCAAAACTTATAAAGACAAAGTGAACCCCCAATATTCTTTTAATTTTATATTATTTAATAACTAATTGGGTTGAGTTTTTCAGTGAGAATGTTGACTATTTGTGTTTTTTAAAGGTGTATTTATTTATTTGAGAGAGAGAGAAATAAGGAGGAGAGGGGCAGAGGGAAAAGGGAGGAGAGAAGCAGACTCCCCACTCAGCACAGAGCCCGATGCAGGGCTCCACCTCATGACTGTGAGATCGTGACCTGAGCTGAAACCAAGAGTCAGACACTCAACCAACTGAGCCACCCAGGCACCCCGATTGTTCGTATTTTTAACAGGGATTTCCCTGATCTTGTAACATTCAGCAGTTTTTTTCTTTTTTTTTCTTTTTCATTCCTTATTAAACATATCACCCAGGGTATAATCATCATTTGTAATAATTTAATGTGTTTTTACAGTGGTGATTGTGAAAACGCTATAGGGCTCTGTGCCCTTTCATTTCAAAAATGATTCTGCTTCCTTCTATATTTACTCTTATGTATAAATGAAGTCTATGACGACTGTAGATACATTAATGTATATGAGCTTATTATTCATATGTGTTATGATTCTTAAAATATATTTTATAATAATTTTATACAGAGGTGTTTAGAAAAAAGACATTTAAAGTAATTGCAAATCTTTCATTATCACAGGTAAGATAATTTTTTTATATTTAAGAAGAACTCAAGCATTCTAATGTATTTTTTCATACTGAAACTTAGAGACTTCTCAATTCCCTTCACTCCTTAATCACTTTTTCTCTATAGTCTTTGAACTGACATATTTGATTTTTTTCATCATTATCTCTTTATCTATATCATATTAATATGTACATTCCTGTGGTTCCAGTTAGGCTCTTTTCAGTTATTTTTAGGGGCTGGTCATGTGAAGCAATACCTGTTTTCATAGTGGGCACATTTTTTTGTGCCAACTATTGCCCATTTCTCCAAATTTATTCATGAGCGTTGTTACTGATATAGTTTAATCCTCTGCTCATGTAAATTCTGATGTTTCCCCAATATTTTGTATATGATAATCCGTATCTGGAAAGAAAAATGAAAGTCAATAATTGTGCTTTGGTTTTGATGACTCTTTTTTTGAGAATTATCTATATAATGCGATAGTATTTCATTAAACCTTACAGGAAGTGGAGTACTGCTGCATGCCACACCATAGATAAACCTTAAAAACATGCTAAGTGAAAGAAGCAAGTCATGAAAGACCAGCTATTGTATGATACCATCAATATGAAATATCTAGAATTGGCAAAGCCATAGAGACAGAAAATTGGTTAGTGGTTGCCAGGAAATGGTGGGTGGGGGAAGATTTGAGAGATACTCATTAATTTTTAATTTAATTTATATGTTGGATCCATGAGTGCATTTGAACTTTTACTCGGAATCACATAACATAAAATTCACTATTTTAAACAGATTAAAGTATAATTTAGTGGATTTTAGTATACATTAGTCCCCCTCTTATCCATGAGGGTTACCTTCCGATACCCTCTGTGGATGTGTAAAACTGTGGATAGTACCAATCCTTATATATACGGTTTTTTCCTATAAATACATACCTTTGATAAAGTTTAATTTGTAAGTGAGGCATGGTATAAGACTAACAATAATAATAGAAAAAAAATTATTATAACAATGCACTGTAATAAGGGAATATGAATCATCTCTCAAAATATCTTATTATTCTGTACTCACCCTTCATCTTGTGATGATGTGAGATGATTTTGAAATACCTACACAACGAGTTGAAGTGAGATGACTGATATAAGCACTGTGATGTAGCATTAGTTTACTAGTGACCTTCTGACAATATGTCAGGAAAATGATCTGCTTCCAGAGCACACTTGACCAGGGGTAACTGAGAATGTGGGTAACAGAGACCCCCAAAAATGAAACTGCAGATAAGTGGTTGGGAGAGGGGGACTACTGTACTCACAGTGTCATGCAACTGTAATCATTGTCAAATTCCGGAACATATCCATTATTCCAAAAATAAACCCCATACCTCCCAATTCCATCCTACTCCTATTTTCTGGCAACCACTAATCTACTTCCTGCCTGTATGGATTTGCTTATTCAAATAGAATCATACAAGAGGTAGTCTTTTGTGACTGCATTCTTTCACTTAGCATGTTTTTAAGATTCATGCTTGTTGTAGCATATAGCAATACTCCATTACTTTTAGGGCTAAACAATATTCCATTGCAACAACGTTTATAACTTCATCCTGTGATGTACATTTGGGTTGTTTCTACTGCTTAACTATTACCAATAGCTAAAGAGTAGAATTTGAATTTGAGTTCATGTAGGTATATACCTAGTAATGAAATTGCTGAGTCATAGGTAATTCTGTTTAACTTTTTGAGAAAGTACCAAACTGTTTTCCACAACAGTTGTACCACTTTACGTTCAAATAGCGCAAACCATACATTGACAGTATGTGAGGGCTCCAGGTTTTCAGCATCTTCACCCACTTGTTGTTTTCTCTTTTTTAAATTTTAGCCGTCCTAATGAGTGTAAAGTGGTATTGCATTCTTATTTTGTGCATTTGTTTTTAAATTGCTTGTTACAAGTGCATGTGTGGTTTTATAAATGGAATCACTAATATCAAAGTTATATGACCATCTCGATGCATGCTCTGTATCTTGTAGCATACTACAGTGAGTTGATGATTGTACTATATTATATTTACAAAAGAAAAAACTTTCTGTTAAAGTTGAGGATATGATTGTATGTACTAGGCTTTCACCTAAGTCACTTTTTACAGCTAATTATTTCAACCCCTGAAAATCTGTCTTTTTTGAATTTGCAAAAGTAGCTTTAAAAAAATTGTACTAATAGATTTCTGTGTTAATGGACTGGCCATTCTGGCTTTTCTGCCCACTGTCTATGTGCCCAGAAAAGGGGACACTCTAAATCATGCTTATTTATAACCTTCCTTGACCTGAAATTCCATTAGTGGGAGGAAAAAAGCAGCTTCTCATTGAAAAATATATTTATACAATACTAGTATATAAACCATCCTTTCAGGGTAAGTTAATCTCCTCTAGAAATTTCATTAATTCTATTAGACTGATAGTCATTAAAATAAATATATCTTCATAAAACATTTTGCTTCCCTGGAGGCAAAAGGAAAAAAAAATAAAACTAATTAAAACAATAGAGGAATGGTGAGGGAAAGAAAATAACACTAGTAGTATATAGATTTTAAATTTTCCTTATAGATAAACAAAAGTAATTTCTTTGATTTGGGTTTTATTATAGTGATTTTAATCTCTTTTCAAAAGTGTTGTTCAAAATGATTTAGTTTTAATAACAAAAGTGAGACTCTTACAAGTATCTTCTTAGGAATACTGGGGCATTTGAAAAAGCTTTTATTTTACTAGGTATGATGATCTTGCATGCATTTTCATTCAAGTAACTAGGAAGCAGTTATGAGCAAATTAGTAATTGACAAAATTTGTGAGAACTTCTGAGGAAAAAAATGTAAAAGAATCCAAAAATCTTACAAGCATTTTCATACCCTCCCCCCTTTACTTACTCATTGTGTGAAGACAAGACCCAGAAGGTGATGTACAGGAGCAGGAACCTCCCCTTCTGTTTGTTAAGTCCAGACATAGAGCTATCTTCTAGGGATGGGTAAAATTTTTTAGTTCTGGTGAATGAAGACTTAAGGTCCTTGAAAGTGAAATTAAAATTTCTTGGAGTGACTGAGGGCAAAATCATGAATTAAAGAGAGTTAACAAAGGAAATATACAGACTACACTGTAAAGGCCCCAAATGAGATCTTAGATATTATACTACTATTTTAAGATACTGTGGTATTTAAAATTTCTTCTGTGTTTCACTATTTTAATATAATGTGTTATGTGCATTGTATAATTATTAAAGATTCTTGCTCTCAGTTCTTGATATCTTTCATGATAGTGATTTGTACTGTGTAATTTGGGCAAAAATTTTTCCTAGCAGCAAGCAGAATGTTTCACAGCGAAATTTTAAGGTATATATCATTATATTAAAATTTGTATCTGAAACTGCAAAATTTTTAAGTAATAGCAAATATCAGAATTGTTTTTTTCTTTAGTCTTTACTATATGAACAGACATTTTATTTGTGGGCCTTTTTATAAATCCTGGGGCGCCTACCCAGCCCCAAATCATAACATCTTAAGTTTCACAATTCTAGATTTAGTTATTTATTCAGTTAAGTTTAACAATACATAGTTATTAATCATTACTACTGAGACTGATTTATATGAAAATAATGTAAAATGAGGACACGGTTCCAATATGCACCAGTTTTTGTTCGTACAGCACAATCATGATATCTGCAGATAGGGACAGTTTTATTTCTCCCTTTCCTGTCTGTGTGCACTGTGTTGAATAAGAGTGGTGAGAGCGGACATCCTTTCCTTGTTCCAGATTTTAGAAGGAAATCATTCAGTCCATTCAGTCTTTCACCATTGAGTGTAATGCTTGCTGCAGGTTTTTGCAGATGCTCATTATCAAGTTGAAGATACTCCTCTCTATCTCTCTATTCTTCTTTTTCTAAAAGTTCTTGTCAAGAATGAGTGTTGAGTTTTGTTAAATTATTTTTCTGCAGCAGGTGATATGATCATGTGATTTTTTCATTAGTTTGTTAATGTAGTGGATTACATTGACTAATTTTTGAATATTATACCAGCCTTGAAATTAAACCCCATTGTATTATGGTATAATTATTTTTATTTATTGCTGAATTCTATTTGCTAAGATTTTATTGGATTTTTTGGTATATGTTCATAAGGGATATTTGATAAGGGATATCACATTAGTGCTAGTTTTCATAAAATGAATGGAAAGTATTCCATCCTCTTCTATTTTGGGGAAGAAGTTGTATAGAATTTGTGCTAATTATTTTTAAATGGTTGATAGAATTCTCTAGTAAAATCATCTGGACATGAAGATTTCTTTTTTGAAAGGGTTTTAATTATGAATTCAGTTTCCTTAATAGTTTTAGGACTATTCAAATTATCAATTTCACATCGGGTGAGTTGTGGTATTTTCTGTTTTTTGAAGAATTGGTCCATTTCATTTAAGTTGCCAAATTCATATATGTAGAATTACTCATAGTATTCTTATTATCTTTTTGATGTTTGCAGGGTTTGTAGTAATTGTGATTGTTTCATTCTTGATATTAATAATGTCTGTCTTCTTTTTCATTGTCAGTCTTGCTAGAGGCTTGACGGTTTTATTGCGCTTTCCATAGAACACTGATTTTCTCAATCGCTTTTCTGTTTCAATTTCATTGATATTTTCCTTTGTCTTTATTGTTTTCTTCGTTCAGCTTGCTTCAGGTTCATTTTGGTATTTTTCTAGATTCTTCAGGTGGGAACTTATATTATGATTTGAGATTTCTCCTCTTTTCTAACGTATGCATTTATTAGTGCTTTCAGATTTCCTCTTAGCACTGGTTTGGCTTCATCCCATAAATTTTTACAAGTTGTGTTTTCATTTTTCCTTAGTTCAATGCATTTTTTAAAGTTTTTATTTAAATTCCAGTTAGCATATAGTGTGATATTAATTTCAGGTGTACAATATAGTTTCAACACTTCCATACATCACTCTCAGCTCATCACAACAATTGCACGCCTTAATCCCCATCACCTATTTAACTCATCCCCCACCTACCTCCTCTCTGCTTCAATGTATTTTTGATATTCATTGAGACTCCCTATTTGATCTATGGATTATTTAGTAGTGTATTGTGTAGTTTCCAAATGTTAAGAGATTTTCCTTTATCTTTCTGTTACTTGTTTTTAGGTTGTTTTCATGGTGGTCAGAGAACATACTTTGTATGACTTCAGTTCTTTTAAATTTGGTGATGTTTGTTCTATGTTTCAAGATATGGTCAATCTTGGTATATGTCCATGGGAACTTAAAAAGAGTAGGTTTTCTGATGCTTTGTGTGAATTATTCTATAATTGATGAGTACATACCATTGATTGATGATGCTCTACCAAGTCAGTAGATTTGAATCTCTAGTTCTTGAAGAATGTAACCCTATAGTTGGTGCTTAGTAAGGGTTTGTCGGATTTCATAGACCTGGTGTACTAGTACACATATTCCTGTCATCTGTTTTCATCTGCTAAAATTTCCAAGGCAAAGACAAGTAGCTGAAAATGGCACCCTGCCATGGAATTTGACTAGGCAGGCTTCAATGATAATGCTGCATAACAACAAAAGCTCAGTGTGCCACACCAATAATTTATTTCATTGTCAGAGGTCTACAGCTTGTCTGTATTTTAATTGATCTTGTCTGTTCTTACTTGAGCTCTACTGAGTTATGCTGGTTTCCAGGTTTTGGTTTAGATTCAAGTTTATTCCTTATATATTAATTTTGAGATCCATGCTGAAGGAACAGTAGCTCTCTAGAGCATATTATTTGCATGGCAAAGGGTGGAAGCTCCAGGAGAGCTAGCAGAAATATGGAATACCTCTCAAAAGTTCAGCTAGTAATAAGCACAGTGCCACTTCCATCCATCTTCTCTTGTGCAGATGAAGTCATAGCAATGACTAAAGCAAATGTGTTAAAAGGATATATTCCTCCTACTCCAGTAGGAGGCACCTCAAAATCATAGAGCAAAAGATACAGATGAATAATCCTATTACAGTGTGGGAGTGAAGAATTGGAAGCAATGCTCCAAAACACTTCTGACTTACTTTCTGAATCTGTATTACTTACTGTTTTACACTGGGGTCAGAAAAATGAAAACCGGAGCTCCTGGGTGGCTCAGTGGATTAAAGCCTCTGCCTTCGGCCCAGGTCATGATCTCAGGGTCCTGGGATCGAGCCCCACATCAGGCTCTGCTCAGCAGGGAGCCTGCTTCCCCCTCTCTTTGTGCCTGCCTCTCTGCCTACTTGTGATCCCTCTCTCTCTGTCAAATAAATGAATAAAATCTTAAAAAAAAAAGAAAAATGAAAACCCTTCACATGAAAAGGTGGGGAATCTTTTTTTTTTTTTTTTTTTTTTATAAATTATGAGAGACATCCCCCCTTGACATACAATTAAGTCTTACACATTGTGTTTTGGAGAATTTGAAGAAATAGCTTTAGTAAACTAATGAGAAAGTACTTCAGAATATACTTCATACTATCTCAAAGGCAGTGTATTTTTAAATCCAGCCTGTATTCTCTTATTCTTTTGGTTTGGAACTATAGGTAAGTATTTGGTTGGGAGGATTTTTGGAGAGAATCCTTTGTAAGCTTGCACAGCTAAGCTAGATACAATGACTTAAAATAGAGTTCATCTGTATCAGTTTGACGTGTGTGTGTGTGTGTGTGTGTGTGTGTGTGTGTGTGTGTGAGATAAAACATTTGCACTGGCCCTTTATTTTTGGAAACTTTCAAAAGTTTTTTATGAATCAGAAATTTACAGACTATTTGGTATCTTTCAGTTGGTCATCACAGAATCCTATAGGATAATACAGGTCACAATTGAATTTTTCAGGTCACAATTTGAATTTTATTTCAAGAGACACAACTGTCATTAAAAATATAACAGAGAAAACTCTGGGGATTGAATTCTTAATTTAAATCCAGAATAGGCATGTAACACCTATTTCATGTACTTGCAGAGTGACAGAGAACTTTTCTTACCAGTGAAGAATAAAGGAAATTGTTTCTTAGAGTCTTTTCGGGATACTAATTTGTTGCAGTTGAGGTAGGAGTTTTAATGAAATGAACACCTGTTCTCCAGGAATAGATCTGGGACCACCAACAAGTTAACAGACTATTGAACACATAAAAAGCCAGTGATGATTTGCAGTCAGTCCTTGTCAGATTGGTTTCAATTAAAACCTTTAACCCAGAAGACAGGGGTCACCTCATAATCAGTTTTCTTAGGTCAAGATCAAGGAAAATTAAGTCATGTTTAAAAAGTATTTGTGTTTGCAGGCATTCATGTGAATGATATTTGAAACACAATTATGAGAACAAAATACAAGCAGCTGAATTAGAATTCAGTTAGAGCCTTTCTGATATATGTCAAATAAAAAGGAACAAATTTTACTGGAAAATGAAGGAAATATTTTAGAACACGCTTATTGCTCTTTGAATTTTATCAGTTGTAAGAAAGGGACATCATTGAAATATTGGTATTAAATAAACTTTAAAGTTGCTATTTTTTTCTTCTAATTTTCCTTTCTATAATGATTTCTGATTCTTTGTAATATACAAATAAACAAATGTAAGGAGGTCAGCACTGGATGTGAGTGTGTGCTGTTGCTGCAGCTGATATATTCTTATCTAGTGATGTCTGCGTCACAGCTCTTCTTTCTCATCTTCTTTCACTGTTCATTTGCTTCCTCTCCTTTTTTCCTTCATGATTATCTACTTTTATAGCTTTAACAATGACCTCGTATTTCCTTCAATGCCTTCTCTTCTAAAGAACAAATCCCATATGCCCAGCTACTTACTAGAAAGTTTCACTGGGACATTTCCATGTGGCCCCGGTATCTCCCCTCTTTTATTTCTCATCTTCTGTCTACTATCCTCTTCCTTCATGTTAAACAACAAAAATCACCTCATCATCTCCTAATTTGCCATTCATTAAGTCTGTCACCAATGTCAAAAGTCTCTGTTATTTTTGATATTTGCCTGTCCTTTAACTCCAAATCTCATTTGGAGTCAGACCCAACTGAGAAGGAGAAATTGACATCTGTGACTGGTTTCCAGAGTGTTAACATTTTATTATTAATTATCTTAATAGTCCTAATACTTTCCTGCTTCAGAGTTGCACAGATCCCACCTGCTGATTCAAATACTTACTGCCTCATGCCTAAGCCAAAAAAAGGTATGCACATGACATATGGTCCTTGGCAGACATTTTTTTTCATCTTGACATTCTCTCCTGATGTTCCTTGACATGACTTCAAAATTCAGTAGTGTCTCAGAAAGTCGAAATCAGTACAGTCTCATTGGCACCGTATGAAATCTGTCTGCAATCTTGGCCTACATTATTGTATTACCATGTAGAACACTCTTCTTGTCTGCAGATAATTCCACTCTGCATATGTTATGCAAGCTTCCATCAAATAAATCTACCTCAAGCACGCTTCTTGTGTCATTTTACCATTCCACATGAATGTAATCATCTGTATATTCTGGGATGCAGAAATGTGTGGGAAGTCCTATTTAATGAGGTGGCATGATTATTACTTCATGAATTGTGTCTTGGAACTCACTGTTGCTAATTTTGGAGGGTCTCCAGAGATATGTTGGAAAGAATAGCTCTTTTCCTGAAAAGCAGAACCCTCCTGCCCCTTTTTGGGGTGAAATTTTCTTTGCTCTGGTTCTTCAGACAAGTGATCCCACCTGCTAACTTTTACCCATAAAATCTGCAAATCTTCCAGTTAGCTGATGACATCCATCATTTTATTTTAGTGTGAGAATGGACTCTTCTTCATCTAATCCTTGTCATTTCAGTGGGATTTCATTGAGAAGGAAAGATAAACAAATGTTCTTAGTCCAGTATCTTACCTATTTTAACATTTTTATTTTGAAACAGTTTTCAACTTAGAAAAAAAACTTCTGAAAATAGGATAGAGAGTTCCTGTGTACCTTTTATCCACCTTCACCAAATTTTAACAACTTACATAATCGTAGTAAAATTATCAAAATCAGGAAATTGACATTTATTCAATACCATTAATGAATCTACATATCAGTCCTGTTTGGTAAAGTGTAATGTTCAACTATTAGTGTATTGACTATATTTATTCAAAGTTTCATTTCTACTTAATTTAAAACAAAGAGATATAGCACTTAGATGCAGTGGTTGATCTTAATATGGATAAGTAAAATAATAAAAGACACTAATATAATTTTTTCATTCTATTCCCATTTTCAAAAAAATTTTTACATCTTATGTTTCACCTATATAATTAATACTTATCTTAGTTCACTCTTTGTATTACAGAAAACAACCTCTACCCTTATGTAATCAAACATCTTTGGGGCTTTGTTTTTGACAACCTAAAGAGTAAGAACCCTTAGGAGAATCATACAGAAATCTGTGCACAGGGATCAAAGTGTAATGTGTCTCATTCAAAGTTGGACCTGGGGCCTGGAAATTTGTTAGGAACTAGGGGTCTTGGTCTATATGTCCATCTCTGTCTCTCTCTTTCAGTCTCTCTCTTTCTCAGCTTTCCTTTTTTTATAGTTGCCCTCATGAGTTGAAGCCGAAGCACATTTATTGGTTTAGCTTGAAGTTTGCACTGGTGCTGCCCACTCTATGCTTTTATAGTGGGTAAACAGAAACAGTAAATCCCCAGGAGCTAACCTGTCACTGTATAAAAATAGACAATCCATTTATAGCTAGTCATGTGAACCTCTGTTTTCTGGAATATTCTTGAGATATAAATGTTAGAATTGGACACATCCATGAAACAGAGTTCACTGTGAGGTCAACAGGATGTTATACTTCTTTTTGCACACTAAAAGGTACACCTTGGTTCTGAAAGGCTCAATAGACTTTTATAAAGTGAGCACTCCAATCTCCACTGTCTTAGATTCACTTTTAGGGAGAGAAGAGATCCCACTAGTGAGCAGAAAATCAATTGCTAACTTTCTGGAGCTGCATTAAGTTTTACTTACCAGTAGGACACCATTATCTCTTTTGGAACCCTGCTGGCTGAGCCATTAGCTGCCTTTTCACAAACAGGGTCAGAACTTGGCTGCTTCTGAGTTAGAAGTTTTATGCATTATACATAAATGCCTTTGTTTTTAAAAACGGAATTACATCTACAAATGTGTTGGTTTATCATACAGTTAGCTATTATCAGAGAAAACCTGCAATGAAGTAGACTATAATTGACCTCTACCCCATCCGTTTTATGGCTGCATTTACATTATAGTCTTTATAATATTATTGCAGTGGTTTCAAGTGTTTAATATAGCTATTTAAGTTCATCTGAGTGAGTCACTTTGCTCTCTGTCCCAGTTCAGACATATGGTCCCTGCAAAACAAGTGGCCTAAGGCTTAGATTTCTGTGTTAAATGGGACAATGATCCTTTGATTTAAAAGGGGAAAATAAACATTTACTATGATATAATTCCTGTAATGAAGTTGCTGTTTTTCAAGTCTCATTTATTAATTCCAAAATCAATTTTGAAACTACTTACATATCTTAATAATTCCAGTACACTAATACTAAGAAAATTGTTTCAAATGAGAGAAGGTTGAACTAAAAATAACTACCGCTAAAGTACTACTTTTAGTTTGAGATAATAGTTGAAAGCAGTAAAATTGTCTGAAATTTATAATATAGTATCAAATGGTTCTCAGTATCTATTTTCTGGTATAACTTTTTAATTAGAAAACTCACTTTGAAATTTTGATCCCTCAAAACAAAGGCATAGCTTGAAAACCAAATAAAAAGCAGTGTGGTTTAAATTTTGAAGTGTCATAGACTGTTAAAAGCCTCCCTAAGTGTGGCTTCATTTTATGTGTATACTTCATTTTCTTATATATATGATTAGAAACACAGCAAGCAAACAACTTTTTTTTTTTAAGATTTTATTTATTTGACAGAGAAAGAGATCACAAGTAGGCAGAGAGGCAGGGAGAGGGGGGAAGCAGGCTCCCTGCCGAGCAGAGAGCCCCATGCAGGGTTGGATCCCAGGACCCTGAGATCATGACCTGAGCTGAAGGCAGAGGCTTAACCCACTGAGCCACCCAGGTACCCAGCAAACAGCTTTTGACAGGCATTTTAATACTTTGTTTTTATGAGTCATGTAACATATTCTGACTCCTATATTAGATTATATCAAACAATACTTAGGTTATTCTGCTTAAAAAGTAAAAAAAAAAAAAAATATGAGGTAAATAGTACTGAGGGGCCTGAGTAGCTCAGGCAGTGAACCATCTGCCTTTGGCTCAGGTCATGATCTTGGAGTCCTGGCGTTGAGCCCTCTACCGGGCTCTCTGCTCAGCAGGGAGTTGGCTTCTCCCTCTCCCTCTTCCCCCTCCCCTGGTTCATGCTGTCTCTCTCTCAAATAAATAAATAAAATTTTTTTAAAAAAGAGGTAAATCTTGGAACACTGAAAAAATTAAATTAAATTTAAAAAAAAAAGAGGTAAAGAGTACTAATAAGTGCTGTATTATTAATCATCTAAAACTAAGAAACAATTATAGTTCTGATAATCCCCAACACTTGATGAAACCATTTATAGCCTGGTGACTAAGGAACAATGTATCAATTGATCTCATGTAGCTGTTTTCTTTCTGAAGACAGTACTTAGAAAGAATGCTTCTTAAGAGTTAACAATATGGGGCTCCTGGGTGGCTCAGTGGGTTAAGCCTCTGCCTTCAGCTCAGGTCATGATCTCAGGGTCCTGGGATGGAGCCCCACATCAGGCTCTCTGCTCAGCAGGGAGCCTGCTTCCCCCTCTCCCTCTGCCTGCCTCTCTGCCTACTTGTGATCTCTTTCTCTCTGTCAAATAAATAAATAAAAATCTTTTTAAAAAAAGTTAACAATGCCCCTGACAGTCCATAGCAGTGAACATATTAATCATCATTTAGCAACACGCAAGTGGTTATACATGGAGTATGCTCTCGGAGAATATAATATTGTCATTTTCACAAAAGTGAATACCAAGTGTCATTTGAAATGGTCTCAGAACATTTAAACCAGTGATACAATGGAGCCAACTTATACCAGCTCACAGGAGCTTAACAAATACTACAAATCACATTCTTCTCTGCCACAAAACTGTTGTTAAACATCCATCAGCATATCACTGAATTTTAAACTATATAGTTTTAAAGCAGATTTTACATGATCAAAATTGGAATGACTACTTACCATTTTAATTGTTCTAATTGTGGACCGTCAGTTTACTAAGTTATAAAAATCAACTGAGCTTTTAAAAAACCCATTTAGGGACGCCTGGGTGGCTCAGTCGGTTAAGCCACTGCCTTCGGCTCGGGTCATGATCCCAGAGTCCTGGGATTGAGTCCCACATCGGGCTCTTTGCTCAGTGGGGAGCCTGCTTCTCCCTCTGCCTGCTCTGCCTCCTGCTCCCCCTGCTTGTGCTCTCTCTCTCTCTCTCTCTGACAAATAAATAAATAAATAAATAAATAAATAAATAAATAACCCATTTATCTTGAAAACTATGATCCACCTGTACTTATATATTTTTGCTATTATATCAAACTCTACTGCCCCCATTTGTGTATACATGGTTTGATTATCTAGTACATGTGGAAACCTTCTTACTCCTCCAAAGAGAGATTGCTTTGTCTTGCCTATAAAAACAAAATTTCCAGTTAGTTAGTTTTCATTGTAAAGCTACCTTTCCCAGTTTCATACTGAGACAGTTATGTGAGCCTCATATTAAAAAAAAAAAAAGAATGCTTGCCTTCCAAAAGGAAGCAAAATAATTTACTTCCTCAAAACAAAATAATTTACTTCCTCAGTGTTTATCCATAAAGTTTATAGTTTCTGTGTGTATTGTAATTGTCCAAGAGGCAGTTTTCACAAGAATATATCTTTGTGATTATCCAGAATGATTTGGTATCTGAAGCATTGATATTAATGAGCAAACAATGGTTATAAGTCGCAGAGCTTTGGTTTAGTGTTACTTGTTTCACTTTACTGTAAGATTCAGTGAAAGGCAGGTGTATCATCTCATGGACTTTATTATAGTGATTATTAGCAAGAGCTCTTATGACATTATTTCACTTAAAATATTCAATCTTAGATTAATTTGACTAAAATAAGCTCTTCCTTTGAGCTCCAATAACACAATTCTTTTATAAGAGATACCTCTCTGCAATACAATTGTTGACCTACTCATCTGTCAACTCCTTGATGGTAGAAAACATACATAGTATATATTATATGTCACCGTAAGAGATTGGGTCTCTGGCATACAGAAGTCACCCATCACCCATTTGAAGAATAAACGAGTGAATTCTAAGGGCAAAGATTGTTGGTGTAAATAAGAAATTACTTCATTAATAAAAGGGAATACCCAGCGTATAATTGAATATTCAGGGAAGACTCCATTTTATTGGTAGGACTTCCATGAACATTGAATTTATGTATGGAAAGGACAGCAAAGTGGCCTGGGCAGGGGAAAATGCATGGGGAAGGTTGCTTCAGTGCATTTAAACTTCAGTAATAAGCCAGTTCGGTTGAAGCCAAGATTCGTACAAGCTAATTCTAGAGATTGGGTGGAGAGTTGGAGTAACACAGGTCATGGGGGAGGTTGAAAGCTTATCCTCTTGGTTATGGGGAACCACTGAGATGTTGTTTATTCATTTAATTCAGAAAGATTCCTTTGAAATAGATTGTGACAGGGTGAAATTACAGTCGGAGAAAAGTGAGAAAATCTGAACTATTAGACTGTTAATGCTATGAAATTCAGTGTTATTTAAATGTGTCCTCATTCTCCCTGCCCACATCTATAAATAATTTTAAGGCAAAATTATTCTCTAATACTAAATTGTTTTAGACTTTTTTCCTAGAAAAAAACTAATACTTCTAAATTCTGTGTCCATAGTACAGAGGTTGAATATAGTAAAGACTCAGCTTTATCACTAACCAATACAAATCTATTAATCTATTGATTCGAAAAGTCAAAAACATGAAAAATCAGATTTAAAATCATTTTAAATATATATACATATATATACATATATATATGCATGCACACCCACACACAACACACACATTAATATTTACTAAGACTCCTTGACAAATTTAAAAAAGGCAGTTATGAAAATAAAAACAAAAGAGAATGAAAATATGCAGTAGATGGTTGAAAAATACAAAAAAATTTTTTTCAAGTATTTCGTTTCTCAGAAGGAATTAATAATACCTAACATTTGCCAAGCAGTGCTATACATAGGGTCTAGAACTTGTCATTTGCTGGTATCTTAGTCAGTTCAGGCTGCTAGAACAAAATACCATAGTATGTATATACCACATCTTCTTTATCCATTGACAGATACTCTGGTTGTTTCCATATCTTGACTGTTGTGAATAATGTTGCACTAAATGTAGTAGTAAAGATATATTTTTGATATTCTGCTTTCATTTCCTTTGGATATATACCCACAAGTGGGATTGGTGGATAATATGGTAGTTTTATTCTTAATTTTTTTTTAAGAACTTCCATACTGTTTTTCATAGTAGGTGAACCAGTTTACATTCTCACCAACAATGCACGAAGGTTCTCTTTTTTTCCACATTCTCACCAACACTTATCTCTTGTTTTCCTGATGACAATCCTTCTAACAGGGTGATGTGGTATATATTCACTATTCAACCATGTGAAAGAAGAAAATCCTGCCATTTGTGACTACATGGATGGATCTTGAGGGCATTATGCTTAGTGAGATAAACTAAAGAAAGACAAATATTATATAATATCACTTATATGTGGAATCTAAGAAAGCCAAAATTGTAGAAACACACTACAATGGTGGTTACTGGGGGCTGAGGAGTAGGGAAATTGGGGAAATGTTAAAGTGTTCAAGGGTTTAAGGGTTCAAGCTTCCAATTATAAGATGAATAAGTCATGGAGACCTAATGCATAGTATAGTGATTCTAGTTAATGATACTGTATCATATTGCTAAGAGACAAGATCTTAGAAGTTCTCACCACAAAAAGGAAATAATAACTGTGTGACATGATGGAAGTGTTAGCTAAAACTAGAGTGATAATAACTTTGCAATATATAAATGTATCAAATCAACACATCGTATACCTTAAACACAATGTTATATGTAAATTATATCTCAATAAATATGATAAAAATATAAAATTTTAAAATTCCATTGACTGGGTGGCTTAAACAATATTAATTGCTCACTGTTCTGGGGGGCAGGGAAGTGCAAGGCCAAGGTGCTGGCAGGGTTGGTTTGTGGATAGGATCTGCTTCCTAGCTTTCAGATGGGCCACCTTCTCATTGTGTCTTCACATGACAGAGAGGGAGAGCTCTGATGTCTCTTCCTTTTCTTATAAGGTCACTAATTCCATCACAAGGGCCCAGTACTTATGACCTCATCTAAACCAAATTATCTCCCAAAGGCCCTACCTCCAAACACCATCATATTGGGGATTAGGGCTTCAGCATACGAATTTGGGGGGGGTGCAAACATTCAGTCACTAACAACAGGTATTATCTTTCTTAATATTTACAACAATCTAGTTAGAGGTACTATTTTTCCCATTTTGTAGACAAGGAAGCAGAAGCAGAGATGGATAAATTACTTGCTGAAGATTACTGGCTATGTGATTGAGGGGTTGGGAAACTGTAAGGATTTGAACCTGGATTACTATGAATGATCCTTTTAACCTATTCTCTGGCTCAAAGTGTAGAGCATTTGCAGTTTAACGATACTGGGGTAGCAATAATGTGTAAGTAGAAGTGTGACTGTATCTGAGAGTGACAGTAAGAGAGAGGAAGAGAGCATAAAGAAAAATAAGTCTAATAGTAATTTATCATTTTCACTTTAAGGTATGGGTGTGTTGTTCTAGAGGTGTAACTAAAAGGGATGATTTTAATCTGAGTCTTTTAAGCATGCACACCAGGTAGTCGTTTTGCAAACTCCCACAGCTCTTCTAATAGTAAATCTGGATAGTGAAACACATCTTACTAAATCTAAATTGGGCTCCCTGGGCAAAGTGCTACCAGTAATGTATCCCTTTTCTTACAGGAATCTCCCCTTAAGAGTGAAGAAACATTTTACAATATTGACCAATAAAGAAAGGGTGGTTTAAACGAGTAATTTATGCATACACACACACACTCACCCAGAATATAAGGAATAAAATAATCTAATTTTATAAAACACTTCAGCTATGTACCAGTGTTCTTACTGTTGAAAAGAATAACACATTTAATTGACGCAAGTGAAAAAGAAAGGAAAGAAATAACAAAAAATGAAAGGAGAATATAGTCGGGAAGAAAACTACATTAAGGGAATTTTCTTGACAGCTCGTATCCTTTTTAGCTTTTCTAATTCTCCTTTCTTGACAATATCAGCAACTTTACTCTCATAAACTTAATGACTTGGGAAATGCAAACTGGTTAGAAAGTGTCAAGGTAGAAAGGAAGATTTCCCGATTTTTTGCTTTCCGATGAGGGCTTAAGTTAACAAATCTATTTTAGCATAATGGGAAGATATGTTAACAATTAGGAACATTTAGCTAATGTTGGAGTAAAATTTTTCAATAATTTACAATCTAATAAATGCTGAAATGGCTGCAGTGTGCTGACAGGATAAAATGGATTTTAAAAAGACACCAGGAGGGGAAAACACATATGCACACACATATATTTTCAACTGTCTAATGAAGTGGTGATGAGCAAACTTTTCCTGCAAAAGGCCAGAGAGTAAATATTTTAGGCTTTGCAAGCCAGATGGTCTCTGTCATAACTACTCATCTCTGCTGTTGTAGCATGAAACCACCTACAGACAATCATACATCATCAAATGAGCGTGGCTGTGTTCCAATAAAACTTTATTTACAAGAATAAGGAAGGAGCTAGATTTTGGCCACAGGCCATAGTTTGTTGACTCTCGATCTACTATAATAATATGCATTCATATATTAGATATAGAGGGATAGCTTCAACAAGCAAGCAGTAGAAATATGATGTGTGTATAACTTTAAACCTCAAATAGCTAAATGCATATCAAATCATTCAACCTTTTTCTTTTTTAAAATGAACATTTCTATATATTATACTTTTTCTGAAACAACTATTTTATATTAATGTTTAATTCAAGTGAAAGTCATTAAAATGAAGTGGCATCTTCATATTCAAAACCGCCTTAAATATATTCATGCTTGTCAGTGCCTTAAATAGAATCTGTGAACAATTCTCATAAAGTATCTCCTGAGTGCTATCAAATCAACTGGTAAAATAATTGCAGGATATTTATTTACCACTTCCTTACATGATTAAGTTGCCAATATTTATGTACAATAGCAAATTAGGTAGTGGGTGGTGGTATTTATATTAAGGAATCACAATGACATTGATAATTGGTAAGAAACCATCAAGCTCACAGGAAGCAAGTGGAAAAGGATAGGGGAAATTTTTCCACATACAAAAAGGAAAATGGCTGCATCTCCTTGTGCCTGATAGGTTAAAAAAAAAAGGAAATGTAGTAGATTTTTTAAAAACATTGTAATTATAATTTTACTGTAATCTGGGATGCTTAATGGTATTGTTGTATGAATTAATTTCTAAGGAGTTATTTGTTCTTTAGGAATTTTAACTGGTTCTCTCTGTTTCTTTCTACCTTTATCTATATCTGTATCATCTCTATCTGTATCTGAGCTTTTATGCAGCTTTCTATAGATACTCTTCCATCAATTCTGGAACACATTGTCATTAAAAAAATTTTGTGAAAACATTGGACTCTGAGCAACAAACTGAAGGTTTTGGAGGGGAGGGGGTGGGGGGTTGGGCGAGCCTGGTGGTGGGTATTGAGGCGGGCACGTATTGCATGGAGCACTGGGTGTTGTACATGAATGATGAATCTTGTAACGCTGAAAAAATAAAATAAAAGTATTTGGGAAAAAAAAAACATTGGCCCAGATTAGCATCAGTTTCCATTCTTGTTTTTCATTGCTGATCAAAAGAGTATTTGGTGCTTAAGCAAAAACGAAAAGAAATTTAAAGTTGAAGAGGAAAATAAATGTGATATTTTCCATTAGTTCTATAATTTAATAAGGATGGAATACAGATTTGAATGCAGCTTTGTTCTAAGGCTTTTTATGCATACCAGGATATGGAGTTAATGTTTGTTAAGAGAAACAGGGCACCTGGGTGGCTCAGTCCATTAGGCATTGGGCGTTGCACTCTTTATTTGGGCTAGGGTCATGATCTCAGGCTCTCGGGATTGGCTGGTGTTGGGCTCCTTGCTCGGCACAGAGTCCGCTTGTCTTTCTCCCTCCCCTCTGCTCCTCCCCTCTCCCCTTCTCATGCCTGTTCTTTGTCTCTCTCTCTCTCTGTCTAAAATAAATAAAGTCTTTTTTTTAAAAAAAGAAGAGAATTACTTTTCAGGAAAAAGTTATGCAGTTAGTCAAAGTCAAGATGATAAAATAAGAAATATCAAGTAGTTAAATATAACTTGGAAGTTTTGAAAACAAGTTAACAAATTGATCTCAGGTGTTTAAAATCCCTCATCTCTAAGATGGTAAAGTATCATTGTAAATAAAGCAGTGTTATATTTACTATGCTAAATATTAAATTTTAGGGTATGTGTGTAATTTGCTTTGCTTAAGAAATTACCTCTCTTGAAAAAAGTTGCCTCTCTTATCCAATTATTTCTCTGTAAGTTTTAGATTAATTTTCCAGAGTTGATTCTTTTTTTAGAGCTATTTTCGTTTTTTTTATTTTTTTATTTCTGTATGCTTTTTTCAAAAAATTTAATTAAGTTAATTAATTAATTAATTCCTGTTAGTTAACATACAGTGTAGTATGAGTTTTAGGTGTAGAATTTCCAGAGCTGATTCTCCCTCAGATCTAGGCAGTAAATTGTTGATGTGGAAAATTTGCCCACTCCAGTGAGGTCAATTATTACACATGTGCAAAATATATTGCAACCAGACATTGGGAGAAATGCCTCTTTGAAATGGCAGTCCTCTTGAAGCTAATGCCAGGAAGTATGCCTGTCTTTCATTTAATTATTTAATAGACAATTAGGTGGGAGTGGGGAAGATTTTTGTAACTTATCAGGCAACTCCAGAAATTCTACTAGTAATATGAAACATGACATACTTTATTTTCATGGGTAGTCTAGCTTTCTTAATGTTTGGTTTGAAGATACTTAAAGGTAGGGATCACCTTCTCTGGATTGATGAGGATAGGAATTATTATTGTTTGTTTCATTCTTAGCTGTGTCATAACCTCCTACAACAGTACCAGGCCCAGAGTAGATGCTCAATAAATATTTTTCAATGAAAAAAATAAGCTTTGTATTGCCAGTAAAAACTTAGGACAAAACCATGGTAGGAACTCAATAAGTGCTTATTAAAGTTAAGTGGAAGGAGCAATTTTAAATAAAGAGCTACTGTGTCACTGCCCACAATGGGTCTAAGAATTCACCCTTATAAAGCTGTGGAGTGTGTCCCTTTGAGAGTTTATACAGCTGTTTCTTCCCCCACGTAATGAGAAGCTCAGTGTGATAAAAATGCAGTAAGAATGGTTAACCCTTAATATAATCTTTATAGCTATTACTTTACTTTTTAAGATTTATTTATTTGAGAGAGAAAAAGAGAGTGAGGGGGCAGGGGCAGAGGGAGAAGAAAGAGAATCCCAAGCTGACTCCCCGCTGAGTGTGGTGCTCAACGAGGAGCTCCATCCCAGGACCCCGAGATCATGACCTGAGCCAAAATCAAGAGACAGGACCTTAATGGGCTAAGCTAGCCAGGTACCCCAGCTGTGACTTAAAGGGAGGATAAATGATACTTGGACTTCACATGCCTCTATGTGAAATAAAATGTACTTTTGTTTTACACTGTATATGACTGTATGTTTATACTCTAGGATGCCATTAACCAGGAAGAAAACCCCAAGAAGCATAAATAGTTGGATTTTTTTGGTATCATATTTTATAATCTGGTTTCAGTGTTAGTAAGAAGGTACCAAGAAAATGATCATAACCAATTTCTATAACTACAGCATTTTATGGGGAGAAATATTAAGATTGTTGACTTAATAGTGATGGTAAGACCTCTTCAGCAGATCACACTGCAGTGGCTCTCAACCCTGGCTGCAAAGGGATATCACTTCGAGCTTTTAGAAAATTTTCTTATCAGACCCAAATCCTACCTTCAGAGATTACCCAGTGGTACTTGGATATTTGTATTTTTTTTTTAAAGCAACTCAAGTAATTCTTTTGTGTAATTATGGTTGAGAAGTTCTGGTGGTCTTCAAACTGCATTCCTCAAATAACTCTAAAGGAATTTGGAAAAACTATATCATCTATCCAGCTTTTAAAATATAAAACATTTCATCATATATTTAAACAGTTGCAAAGAATATAAGCTCCTTTGTATCATATGTGCTATGAATACGTACTTTTTGAAACTTTGAAGCTAGATATTTAACTCATTTGTTTTATGGAAAATGCCCTAAAATAAGGTAATCTGAGAGAAAAACAGAGCCTTTCCCAGAGTTTATTCCTCAGATGAAATAAGGGTTTATCCCTTTTAATCTTTCTTTAAGAGATGCTCTCAATGGACTCTCCCAAAGGACCAGTGAATTCCTTAATAATTTTTTGTTTGATACCCCAGAGGATTTTACCCCCTGGACCAATATGTTTTAATAAGATTTACCTTAGTGAGGTATGACTTGAAAAAAAATTATAGCTTTATTGAGGTATAACTAATATATAACATTTTATTGAGATATAATTAACATAACATTGTATAATTTAAGGTATACAGTGTGATGATTTGATACACATACATATTGTGAAATGCTTACCCCAATAAAGTTAATTAACGTACCCATCCCCTCACATAATTGATTTCGTATGTGGGTAGTGAGAACATTTACAGTTTACTCTCTTGGGACGCCTGGGTGGCTCAGTTGGTTAGGCGGCTGCCTTCGGCTTAGGTCATGGTCCCGGCGTCCTGGGATCGAGTCCCACATCGGGCTCCTTGCTCGCCAGGGAGCCTGCTTCTCCCTCTGCCTCTGCCTGCCACTCTGCCTGCTTGCGCTCTCTCTCTCTCTCTCTCTCTGACAAATAAATAAATAAATAAAATCTTTAAAAAAAAAAAAAATTTACTCTCTTAGCAACTTTCGAGTATATAAATACTGTATTGTTAACTAGAATCACCGTGCTGTACATTAGATCCCCAGACTTATTCATCTTATAACTGGAAATTTGTATCCTTTGATCAGTATTTTCCCAGGTTCCCCATACCCTAGCCCCTGGCAACCACCATTCTACTGTTTCTATGAGTTTGGCTTATTTTTTTAAGATTCTACGTGTAAAAAAAAAAAAAAAAAAAAGATTCTACATGTAAGTCCTATAATACAGTGTTTGTCTTTCTCTGTTTGCCTTATTTCACTTAGAATAATGCTCTCAGAATCCATCATGTTGTCACAAATGGCAGACTTTTCCTCTTTCTCATGGGTAACATCCCGTTGTACATATATACTACATTTTTTATCCATTCATCCATGTATGGACACTGAGGTCAGTTCCATGATTTGGCTATTGTGAACAATGCTTCAATAAACATGGGGGTGTATATATCTTTTTGAGATCTGATTTCATTTCATATTATATATATATATCCATCCAGAAGTGGGATTACTAGATCATATGGTAGTTCTATTTTTAACGTTTTGAAGAATATCCATACTGGTTTACATAGTGGCTATATCAATTTACATTCCCATCGGGACACCTGGGTGGCTCAGTGGGTTGAAGTCTCTGCCTTCAGCTTGGGTCATGATCTCAGGGTCCTGGGATCAAGCCACACGTCGGGCTCTCTGCTCAGCGTGGAGCCTGCTTTTCCCTCTCTCTCTGCCTGCCTCTCTGCCTACTTGTGATCTCTCTCTCTCTCTCTCTCTGTCAAATAAATAAATAAAATCTTTTAAAAAAATTTACATTCCCATCAACAGTGTACAAAGGGTTCTCTTTTTTCCACATCCTCACCACCACTTGTTATCTGTCTTTTTGATGATAGCCATTCTAACAGGTGTGAGGCGATAACTCTTTGTGGTTTTGATTTGCATTTCCGCAATGATTAGTGACTTTCAGCATCTTTTCATGTTCCTATTGGCAATTTTGATGTCTTCTTTGAAAATGTATATTCAAGTCCCCTCTCCATTTTTTAATCAGGTTAGTTGGTATTTTGTTTTATTTTGCTATTGTGTTGTATGAGTCCCTTATATTTTGAATATTAACCCTTTATATTATATATAGTTTCCAAATGTTTTCTCCCATTCTGTAGATTGCCTCTTTGCTCTGTTGATTGTTTCTTTTACTGTGAGGAAGTTTTTTTTTTCTTTTTTTTTCTTCTTTTTTTTTTTCTTTTTTAATTAACACATAATGTATTATTTGCCCCAGAGTACATGTCTGTGAATCCTCAGGCTTACACATTTCACAGCACTTACCATAGCACATACCCTCCTCAATGTCCATAACTCAGCCACCCTGTGAGGAAGCTTTTAGTTTGATGTAGTCCCACTAGTTTATTTTTGCTTATGCTTTTGGTGTCATATTTAAAAAATTGTTGCCAAGACCAGTGTCAAGGAGCTTCTTCCCTATGATTTCAGGTCTTACATTTAAGTCTTTAATCCATTTCCAATTAACTTTTGTGAGCAGTCCATAAGATAGGGATTTTATTTCTTTCTTTATCATATGAATATGCAGTTTTCTCATCACAGTTTTTTGAAAAAACTATCTTTTCTCCATTGAGTATTCTTGGCTCCCTTGTCAAATATTAGTTGACTGTATATGCATGGGTTTATTGCTGGAGACTTTTTTTTTTTAATTCAGAAAAGGATGATTAGGAAAGAGGCAAGGCTGATCACAGGCACATTATCAGATCAATTTTAGATATATCTGAGAGCTGAAGATCTAAAAATGAATTCCCTTAAATATATCCATGTCTTTGTGCTCCCTAAAAAGTCTTCATGTTTTAGAATTTCTACCCTGTTTGGAAGGTAGCTGGATTAGACTTGGAGCTGGTAATATAGGGAACAGACTAAGGGATAGGTTTGAGAATTGGCCAATCTCTGGCTGAATCTCAAAATTGGGCAACAGATAGATTTGTCGATTGGAGGTGAGGTGAGCATTTTTGAATGAGGAACATGTGTGCACCACATGCCAAAGCAAGATAGGAGACTTTTAAACCTAAATAGATAAGCAGCAATCATACACATGAATACCTTCATACCAGCAAAAATGCAAGAGTGGATGAGAAACCAGAAAGGTAGCCACTAATCAGTAGGAAAGTGTAGGAGAAGATGAGAGAATCAAGTAGCAGAATGGTTCAGTACAACAAAACCACCACGGAATGAAAGATTATGATAAACATGATCCAAAAATCAATGAAAGATGCCATCACCAAGTAGGTGATAATAGGTGAGGCTCCCTTCTCTCCCACTCAAAAATCTTTCATGTTTTGCCTTGAAAGCATCATAAGGCAAAAGCAGACAATTGGTACTTGCATTTTCTGGTGTTGAAGTAGAAGCCAGTAAAGAGGGATCCTGACATCTGAAGTACAATGAATGCACAGAAAAGTTACTTCTGTTCAATGAACTAACTATAAAGTCCAAATATAGATGACATTTGCCAAAGATATTGACCACTACTAATGAATATTTTTACAGATTTCTTGTCTCTGAAATCTAATATTGAATTGAATAAAATAAATTTAAAATTTAATTTAATAACATCCTTACAGACTTTTCCCTTTTGGTTAATTTTCTTGATTCTTGTTTTAACCCAAACAGAACCCCAACAGTTATAAAATCGTCTCTTAAACTTTAAGTGCTACTTGAAGTTTTGAAAGAGAACAATTTTTTCAAACCCAGATTATAATATACACTTCAATGACTTTTTCAAAAGGAAAAGAAGCAGAGTGTTAATTTTTAATTATATGAAAGTGTTGAAGCAAAGGAACATTTTACCTTCAAAGGCATTACTTTTGAGCATCACAATAAATGTAAAAGTACTATGGTCTTTAGGGGAGTATATTTTGAATTGCTCCTATCCCAGAAATCTGGATAAAGGTTAATACAAATAAAATATAACGAAATACTAATTTAATTAAGTAGTTATCCAAAGTGTTATCTCAGATGTGTGAGTTCACACTTGAGGCCTTACATTTTCATATTGCATGGCATTTGTCTTTTTAATTAAGAAAAAAACACATTTCTAGTGCATAGCCATGGGGTTCTTTGTTTAATTTTCAATTTAAAAGTACTTTCATTTCTCCCTTTAATTTAATTAAAAATGTGAAAATTATGAGAGAAAAAAAGTTAAAGAAAATCCTTAGTCATCACTCTTTCCTTCTCAAATTATTCATATCATTGATGAATGCCTGTCTAGAACAAAACACTAATGCCACTCACTGGGTGATAACAAGCCTTTGCAAAATTATGGATCAGACATGAAATGAAATGTATTTATCCCCTTTAAAGGCAGGCAGTGGAACACTGAAAATTGGAATTAACTTGCTTTGAGGAAATTAATAGAAAACAAACAACTGAAGTATTTCTTTCCTTTTTGATAATTTTTTTAATTGTGAAAATAGAATGTTTTATGTGTAGAAGCCCACATCCACCCCTCAAAAGAGAAGAAAATGTTTTCTTGTAAACCTGAAGTTAAAACACCTTACGATATCTTCTCTTCTAACTTGAATTTCATTAAGACATCTTGTTGCACATTTTTGACGTGGTTCAACATCTTGCTTTAAGTTCCAGCTTTAAGAAATGAAAGAATAAATGGTATTGATATTAGAATCATTTCCCAAGTCAGGGAAAACTCACTGGGGTAGGAATGCAGGGAAATGGTGGTGCTAGTGGTCACGGCTACCCGCTAGTCACCTTAAATTGATGCCTCTCACTTGGATGGCATGTAATTGGATTTGGACTAAGACTTTGGTCAAAGGAACACTGTTTACTTGGAAGTATTCTGCCAGGAATTTGCCAAAGTCCTAGGGTAGGAAAATAGATAAATTGATCATTTATTTAAATAATATGTATTGAACCACTATTAAGTCCTATAAACTATGCTAGATGCAGAGGATACAGTAGCAACAATAACCAACAACATGAGAATCATGGCTGGCAGAGATTGGAAAGCGGCTTATCTCTTATGGAGGTCCCAGAGTTTCCAAAGCTTTAATACCAAGCATTTTTGTTGACCTTTCATTGACCCCATTTGATTAAGAAAAAGGAATGGGAAAGCATTTATATAATGCACATTTTTTATCATTATTTACATAGGGTAAAATATTTTTCTAATAACATTTGAAATTGCATTAGAAAACTGCTTTATGGAGGAATCTTGAGCCCAAACCATTCCATTAAAATAAAATTTTATTATGCAATTTATGCCAGCTTTTATCTGCCTCTGTTCTAAAAGGTTCATACACCATAAATATTTTATTACAATAAGTTAGGTAACACATTTGAATAATTAATTCTACATCCTGAAGTATGGATCACTGCAAAATTGATGTAAGAATGTGCACAAAAAGGGTTGTATTCCTTGGGTAGTCAAATTACACACACACACACACACACACACACAGTGTTCAGATAGATCTTTGAACCACATCAGATAACACTAAAATGAACAATAGTTGGTGATTATATGATGGCAAAATTATAAAAATTCATACTTTAAATATTTTATTAGGATAATTAGTTGTAAAAATGTGTCTTTCCCTAACCAGGATTATCTAGATTAGAGGTCAGAAAACTTTTTATGTAAAGGGCTAGATAGTAAATGTTTTTGGCTTTGTGGGACATGTGGTCTCTGTCACAACTACTCAACTTCAACCCAGTGTAGTGTGAAAGCAGCCATAGATAATAAGTAAATGAATGAAAATGGCTGTGTTCTAATAAGACACAATAGGACAGATTTGGCCTGAGGGCCATATAATTTGTCCACCACTGTTGTAGATGACATAAAAGTTGAGAAGAGGAAGATGTGTTCTTAACATGGGGAAATGGAAAAGTATTTCATTGAAGGCATAGCATTTGAGGCATGCTTGAAGGCTGGGAAAATTTTGGTGAGCTGAGATTGTGATTTTTGGTAGAAGGACTGTGCAGAGTTTAAGCAGAATTGTTATGAACATTAAGCATACTGTTATGACAAAATGTGGCTTCTGTGTAGAAGAATAGCTTTAGATGAGATATGAGTATAGGTTTGCTCATTTTCGAGAGTTTTCAGGCCAGGATGAGTAAGGAATTTGAACCTAATTTGATAAGTGATGGGCCATTAAATATTTTATATTGCTGATGGATTTTATAGAAACCACACCTAAAGATAGTCAATCTAGGAATGGTGTGTCGAATCCATGAGAGAAGTGAAGGATTGTGAAAAAAGTGATAGATTAGAAGATTATTATAAATAGCCTAGAAGGAAGATAATGAGGGCCCCACATAGTGGGGCAAGATAATTTGGAAGTAAGGAGTTGTTGATGTGAATTGTGTAACATATTAATGATTAACTACTGGGAACCTAAATTGTTCCCAAGCCTTAGTCCTACCCTATGCAGCAGTCCCTTTAACTGGATCTGCCCTATTCCTGCTTCCAGCAAACTATTCAGTAAAACATCTGTCTTTTATGAATCGTGTCTTCTTACTAAGTCTTTTCCTGGAGACAAAATCCTGCCTACATTCCTGAGGCCCAATGCTTCAGGCTTTGCTCTCCTGCAATGGTTGCCTCTAGGGATTTTCAAGGAGTAGAGTCTGCTCCCCTGACATTAGTTCATAACTTCTCACTTGGAGCCTAGTGCATCTTGGACCTTAGTATCTCTTGGCTTCAACTCTCACTAGAGAATTTCATATTTTCTGGGTAGTATTGTAATGACCCCTCATATTGATTCGTAACTGTCTGTCTGTGGTTGGGCAAATTCCCCTTTCAGCCATTATGTCCCATGACATCAAACAAATACCATGTCCCATTTCTGGTTCTTCTAGCCTCCTGTAAGCAGCTACCCTTACTGCAGACCTGAATCCATTCTTTAACTTTTTTTTAAAACTGTATGAGTAAGAATTACAGATATTTAGGTATTCACACACACACATATATGATATATATACATATGTATATAAATATATATGTATATATATACATATATAAACACACTAGTACAAGTGTGTGATTTGTCTGTAAAAGACTACATATGATTTGAAATTATATTCAGGATAGTTTACAGCTGATACTGCCTAGTCACCAACCCTTCAAAACAGTCCACAGACATAAATAACTGCTTTCCTACCAGCTAGAAATATCATTCCTTCTTGTGATATTTATAAAAATACTACAGATAAGAGGTTTAACTGTGAAATGTCTAGAAGGAAAAAGAGAAGATGATATCTGTGATCTTAGGGCAGGCCAAAATTACTTAAATATGACAGCAGAAGCATGAATAATAAAATAAAATATTAATAAATTAAATATCATCAAAATTAAACACTTTTGTTCAAAAGATATCATTAAGAGAGGAGCCTTGGTGGCTCAGTCAGTTAAGTGTGCAACTCTTGGTTCTGGCTCACGTCATGATCTCAGGGTCATGGGGTCAAGCCTGCATCAGACTCTGAGCTCAGCACAGAGTCTGCTTGAGATTCTCTCTCCTCTTCTGCCTCTGCCCCTCTCCCTGCTTGTGCATTCCCTCTCTCTAAAATAAATATTATTTTAAAAAAGACAATGAAAAACTAAGCCACAGACTTGGAAAAAGTATATGCAAATTATATTATCGGATAAAGAACTTTTATCCAGAACATAAAAAGTGTGTACAGCTCAATAATAATAAGAAAATCCCATTTAAAAAGTAGGCAAAATGTTAAAATAGACGCTTCACCAAAGAAGATATACAAATGGCCAATAACACATGAAAAAATGTTCGACATCATTAGTCACTAGGGAAATACAAATTAAAACCATGAGAGACAGTGGACTCTGAGAAACAAACTGAGGGTTTTAGAGGGGAGGGGGATGGTGGTGGGTATTAAGGAGGGCATGGATTGCAGGATGTTGACATAAACAATGAATCTTGGAACACTACATCAAAAACTAATGATGTATTTTATGGTGACTAACATAACACAATAAATAATAATAAAAATAACACATAGAAATACCACATGGTACCTGCTACAATGGCTAAAATCCAAAAGGATAACAGTTCTAAATACTGGCCAAGAGGTAGAGAAACTAAAACCCTTACATATTGCCAATGCCAATGTAAATTGGCTTAGCCACTTTGGAAAATACCTTTGCAGGTTTTTTTTTTTTTATGAAACATACACTTATAAAACCCAGCAACTCCACACCAAGATATCTACTCAAGAGAAATAAAACATGTCTATACAAATGCTTGTACTAAAATATTCAGACTAAAATCATTTAGAGTAGCCCCAAACTGGAAACTCTCCAAATGTCTATCAACGAGTGAATGGATAAGAACCCCCAACTCTATGATCAACTAATCTTTGATAAATCGGGAAAGAATATACAATGGAAAAAAAGATAGTCTCTTCAATAAATGGTGCTGTGAAAATTGGATAACCCCATGCAGAAGAATGAAACTGGACCATTCTCTTATAGCATACACAAAGATAAACTCAAAATGGATGAAAGACCTAAATGTGAGACAGGAATCCATCAAAATCCTAGAGGAGAGTATAGGCAATAACCTCTTCGACACTGGCCACAGTGACCTCTTTCAAGACACGTCTCCAAAGGCAAGGGAAACAAAAGAAAAAATGAACTTTGGGACTTCATCAAGATAAAAAGGTTTTGCACAGCAAAGGAAACAGTCAACAAAACTAAGAGGCAACCCCCGGAATGGAAGAAGACATTTGCAAATGGCATACAGATAAAAGGCTGATATCCAAGATCTATAAAGAACTTATCAACTCAACACCCAAAAACCAAATAATCTAGTCAATAAATGAGCAGAAGACTTGAACAAACACTTCTCCAAAGAAGACATACAAATGGCTAATGGACACATGAAAAAATGTTCAACATCACTAGCCATCAGGGAAATTCAAATCAAAACCACAATGAGATAGCACCATACACCAGTTAGAATGGCCAAAATTAACAAGACAGGAAACAACAAGTGTTGGGGAGGATGTGGAGAAAGGGGAATCCTCTTTTACTGTTTGTGGGAATGCAAGCTAGTACAGCCACTCTAGAAAACAGTGTGGAGTTTCCTCAAAAAATTAAAAATAGAGCTACCCTACAACCCAGCAATTTTGCGTTACCAGGTATTTACCCCAAAGATACAGATGTAGTGAAAAGAATAGGCACATGCATCCCAGTGTTCGTAGCAGCAATGTCCACAATAGCCAAATGGTAGAAGGAGCCAAGATGCCCTTCAACAGACGAATGGATAAAGAAGATGTGGTTCATTTATACAATGGAATATTACTCAGCCACCAGAAAAGATGAATACCCACCATTTGCATCGACATGGATGGAACTGGAAAGGATTATGCCAAGTGAAGTAAGTCAAGCAGAGAAAGACATTTATCATATGTTTTCTATGTGGAACATAAGGAATAGCATAGAGGACCATAGGGGAAGGGAGGGAAAACTGAATGGGAAGAAACCAGTGAAGAAGACAACCCACGAGAGACTCTGGACTCTGGGAACCAAACTGAGGGTTACAGAAGGGAGGGGGCTGGGGGAATGGGGTAACTGGGTGATGAGTATTAAGGAGGGCACATGTTGTGATGAGCACTGGGTGTTATACACAACTGATGAATCATTGAACACTGCATCAAAAACGTATGATGTACTACATGCTGGCTAATTGAACATAATAATAGATATAGATAGATAGATAGATAGATAGATAGATAGATGATAGATAGATAGATAGATAGATAGATAGATAGATAGATAGATAGATAGATAGACAGATAGAACAACTGCTGGTCTGAAGGATAGAGCAGCCAGAACAACAGCAACAACACTCACGGGAGACACTCCCCAAAGTACGAAGCCCTGGACACTACATGACCTCTTCTTCATAAAGCTTTTACTTTCAGGAGCAGGAGACACAGCTGGCTTTTCCAACACAGAGAAGAGAGCAGAGACTTAGACAAAATCTGAGGACAAAGGAATGTATCCGAAATGAAAGAATAGGATAAGGCCATGGCCAGAGATCTAAGTGAAAACAGATGTAAGTAACATACCTAATGGAGAATTTAAAGAAATGATCATAAGGATACACACTGGGCTTGGGAAAAGAGTGGAAGACATTAGTGAGACCCTTGCCACAGAGAGAAAAGAGTTAAAAAAGAATCAGAGATGAAGATTGCAATAAACCAGATTAGTAATACACAATGCAATGAACAGCAAATGGATAAGTAAAATATGGTGTGTGTGTGTGTATATATATTATAATATATTTATATAATGGAAGGCTGCTCCATTAAAAAAGAATATGCTGCTCCCTAACATACAATAACATAGATGAATCTCTAAGGCATTATGCTGAGTGAAAGAATCTGTTCACAAGGACTGTCTATTGTATCATTTCATTTATATGAAATTTCCAAGAAAGTAAAAACTAGAGAGACAGAGACCAGATCAATGAATGCCTTGGGCCTGGGTTAGGAGGCAAGATTGGCTACACATGGGCATAAAGTAGGTTTTGGGGTGATGGAAAGGTTCTAAAACTGGGCTGTGGTGATTGCTGCACAATGTATAAATTTGCTAAAACTCATTGAACTGAACACATAAAAGGGGTAAATTTTATTGTATATAAATTATACCTCAGAAGAGCTGTTTAAAAAACTATAGAATATTGTCATAGGAGGATGTATTTTAATTGAGAAGATGATTTTTTTTAAAAAAAATTGTTGATAAAATTTTATCGCAAGGATTTTTTTAATATCTAAGATGGAAAACAGGCACATAAAAGAATTAGTACATATAAGTAAAGCATCTTTTTTGGCAGGCATGCATATTGCAAAATTGTATGGTTCTGTTTATGACCAACAAAATGGAACTTTTTATAGTGAAACTATATTCATTGTCAGCTTTGAAGGAAAAAACAGCTCCGTGAAATAAAATATTGCTCGGGGAGTTCTTTCATTCCACTTGTCACCAGCATTCTCACTAGCTTATAAGTTATAATTGCTCTGTGATAAAGGCATGTGCTTTTCCTCCTCTCTTATAAAAATTTTAATGAGAACCTGACGTGAACTCTCACTGAACCTATTTTCATTCCAAAATCTTATGATTTTAATCTTGCGATCCTCCTGGGACCCAGCACTGTGGTCTGTGACAGCATGAATACTTCATAATTATTCCTCCTGTTTGTAGAAAACACCATGAGCATGCATCATTCCTTCTCTCCCCTGCTGCCTCCAGGGAGCCACAGCCTCTAGCAAGGTCAGTCCCCACCGTTTGGGTTGACAGTTCCAAGCCAGCTGAAGCACACCCAGCTAGTGGAGACCAGCCGTGGTGGGTATTGACTGCCTTTCTTTGGTTTCTCCTTTTCTACTTGGTCTGGCCTCCAAACTCTTCCTTAACAATGTGATAGATGGACTTGAATAATCTCACAGGAGGTTCCCCAGAACAGAGAAAATGAATAGTTTCTCTACAGCCATGTGTATCTATGTCTGTTGGTATTTGGGTGACAATTGATCTAACAGTCCCCAGACTAATTAAAGGTCTTCCCCTTGAGTATAAAGAGAAAGTGGTTTTGGAACTTGATATTTAATATTAAAGTTTGGCATCTCAGTCCACTGTAGAAGACCTGCATGAAATAAAATATTCAGCCATGTGGCTTAAGGTAGTGTTTTGGAAATGGGCTTCATTTTGGTAATGTTAGGAACTTGAACTACAGCTTTGACCTGTGCTTAGAAAAATTGATATTTTAGAGGCAAATCAAATAAACATTCATTTTCTACATTATTTCTTGACAAATGCTTAGAGAAATTCACAAAAGAACTCCTAAAGGAATGGCACGTGCTTTATGAAGAGAAACACATTATCGGGGCAAAGAGGGAAAAGCCAATAGCCTTTGTAATATATAGAATATTGGATGATGTTGATTCAGGAAAAAAAAGAGAAACTTCTGTGTGAAATATTGGTGAAATCCAGAAAAAGAAATGCCTTTGGAAAGTGATAGGATATTTTAAATTTCTCATTTCTCAGTTTCTGCTTTCCTTATTTGAGTACACATGAAAGTACTGGCAGAAGCAAACCCAATTAGGGACAACCAAGTCCAGTATCTGTAGATTTCAAATAGGTCAATTTGGGGAATTTGTTTGTTTGTTTTGGTTTTTTGTTTGTGAGCTTCCTTGGGGCTTTAAAAATGGATGTGCCTGAGAATAACTTAATTTGCCCATTCTGGATGAAATTTTGACTGCATTGAATAAAAGGCTTTAATTAAATATTAGTGTTAATTATAGTTATGGCCCCAAAAATGTTTGACACACCTTCCATCAAGATGTGGAGTTTGAGCAGTTTTGTGGTTGCTCCATTCAATAGAAAAAGGCTGAAGTGGTGCTCTGAGAACATCATGTCAGGGAGGCCACATGTAAGCAGCTGTCTGCCTGACAGCACCCGCCAACAGCCAGCATCAACTGCCAGCCCTATGAGTGGGTCATCTTGGATATCCACACCAGTCTAGCCCTCACATAACTATAGCCCTACCTGATATTTGACTACAATGCCATGATAAGTGCCAAGTTGACAACTACCCAGCCACTTCCTTCCCTCATCCTTGTCCCACAAAATTTTGCTCACTTCTTATATATTTAGGATGGAGCAATTGTCATTTTTATTTTAGTGTTAAAAACATTTGGAAAATAGAGAAAGTAATCCACAATCTTATCATTCTAACAAAATAGTATTTTTTCTTTCTACATATATTTTATATAATTATGTTCCAAATAACAAAAATATACATTTTTCTTTTTTCTTTTTTAATTTAAATTCAATTAATTAATATATAATGTATTTGTTTCAGGGGTACAGGTCTGTGATTCATCAGTCTTATATAATACCCAGTGTTCATTACAACTCATACCCTCCCCAATGTCCATCACCCAGTTATGCCATCCCTCCAGCCCCCTCCCCTCCAGCAACCCTCAGTTTGTTTCCTGAGATTAAGAGTCTCTTATGGTTTTTCTCCCTCTATGGTTTCATCTTGTTTCATTTTTTCCTCTCTTCCCCTATGATCCTCTGCCTTGTTTCTTAAATTCCACATATCAGTGAGATCATATGATAACTGTCTTTCTCTAATTGACTTATTTTGCTTAGCATAATACCCTCTAGTGCCATCCATGTCATTCCAAATGGCAAGATTTCATTTTTGATGGCTGCATAATATTCCATTGTGTGTGTGTATATGTGTGTGTGTGTGTGTGTGTGTATATATATATATGTGTGTATATATATTCCATTATGTGTATATGTGTGTGTATATACACACACATATATATACACACACACATATACACACAGTGGAATATATATATATATATACATACACACACATCTTTATGTATGTGTTTATATACACACATATACACACAATGGAATATATATATATATACACACATACACACAACATCTTCTTTATGTATATATTATATATATACACACACACAACATTTTCTTTATCCATTCATCTGTTGATGGACATATGGGCTCTTTCCACAGTTTGGCTATTGTGGACATTGCTGCTATAAACATTGGGGTGCAGGTGCCCCTTCAGATCACTACATTTGTATCGTTAGGTTAAATACCCAGTAGTGCAATTGCTGGGTTGTAGGTCAGTTCTATTTTCAACTTTTTTTTTCCCCAGGTACTTTCATTTTATTTTTTCAGTGTTACAAGATTCATTGTTCATGTACCACACCCAGTGCTCCATGCAATACGTGCCCTCCTCAATACCCACCACCAGGCCCGCCCAACCCCCCACCCCTTCCCCTCCAAAACCTTCAGTTTGTTGCTCAGAGTCCACAGTCTCTCATGGTTCATCTCCCCCTCCGAATTCACCCAATTCACTCTTCCTTTCCTTCTCACAATGTCCTCCATGTTTTTCCTTATGCTCCACATGTAAGTGAAACCATATGATAATTGACTCTCTCTGCTTGACTTATTTCACTCAGCATAATCTCTTCCAGTCCCATCCATGTTGATACAAAAGTTGGGTATTCATCCTTTGTGATGGAGGCATAATATTCCATTGTATATATAGACCATATCTTCTTTATCCATTCATCTGT
>CM052901.1:81566577-81649298 GCA_028534135.1 Potos flavus | reverse complement strand
AACATTGGGGTGCATGTGCCCCTTCGGATCACTACATTTGTATCCTTGAGGTAAAAACCCAGCAGTGCAATTGCTGGGTCATAGGGTAGCTCTATTTTCAACTTTTTGAGGCACCTCCATACTGTTTTCCAGAGTGGCTGCACCAGCTTGCATTCCCACCAACAGTGTAGGAGGGTTCCCCTTCCTCAGCATCCTCACCAACATCTGTCGTTTCCTGACTGGTTAATTTTAGCCATTCTGACTGGTGTGAGGTGGTATCTCATTGAGGTTTTGATTTGTATTTCCCTGATGCCGAGTGATGCTGAGCAATTTTTCATGTGTCTGTTGGCCATTTGAATGTCTTCTTTACAGAAATGTCTGTTCATGTCTTCTGCCCATCTCTTGTTTGGATTATTTGTTCTTTGGATGTTGAGTTTGAGAAGTTCTTTATAGATTTTGGATACTAGCCCTTTATCTGATATGTCATTTGCAAATATCTTCTCCCATTCTGTCGACTGTCTTCTGGTTTCGTTGACTATTTCCTTTGCTGGGCAAAAGTTTTTACCTTGATGAATTCCCAATAGTTCATTTTTGCCCTTGCTTCCCTTGCCTTTGGCGATGTGTCTAGGAAGAAGTTGCTGTGGCTGAGGTCGAAGAGGTTGCTTCCTGTGTTCTCCTCAAGGATTTTGATGGATTCCTGTCTCACATTGAGGCCTTTCATCCATTTTGAGTCTATTTTTGTGTGTGGTGTAAGGAAATCATCCAGTTTCATTCTTCTGCATGTGGCTGTCCAATTTTCCCAACACCATTTGTTGAAGAGACTGTCTTTTTTCCATTGGACGTTCTTTCCTGCTTTGTTGAAGATTAGTTGACCATAGAGTTGGGGGTCCATTTCTGGGTTCTCTATTCTGTTCCATTGATCTATGTGTCTGCTTTTGTGCCAGTACCATACTGTCTTGATGATTACATTTCACGACAAATTTATGTTTCTGAGTTAGATTTCTGGTTTATATATCTATATTTTTGCCAGCATACTTGACTTTTTTAAAGGTTCCTTTAATAAAGGGCAGACTCATTATCTTCCCTGCATACAGAGTCATTTTTGTTTTTATTTTCTTAGTGAATGACTTTCATTATTCACCTAGCTTGGCAAGGCACAAAATAATAATTTTCTTAAAGGATCATAATGGAGTAGTTAAGAGCTCTGGAGATTGGCTGTCTGGGTTTACCTTCAAGGTCTACACATACTACCTGTATGAGCACGGAGAAGTCACAACCTTCATATGCCTCTAACTTCGTCAGTAAAATGAGTACTCCTCACAGTTGTTGAATGACTACATGAGTTTAAATACATTAAAGCTTTTAGAATTATGCCTGACACAAAAGAGGAACTTTAAATGTTCACTGTTTTTCCTCTGCCCCATCTCCCATGTCTAATACTTTTCTCCCTGAGTAGTTCTCAAATTCCTCAGTTCTTTTTCATTTCTCTCACCCTAGACAAACTCCTATCATGACTTTCTTAGACTCCTTGGTGTCCTCCAAACTGCTTACCATACTTTGACAGAAATAATCTTTTCAAAACACAGATCTGACCATATTTAAAACTCTCCAAGAGATGGGGACACATCCCCCAACACACACACACACACACACACATACACACCCCTTTCTGCTGTTTTACATATAAAGGTCAAAATCTATAGACTGGCCTGATATATTAGTTTCCTAAGGCTCCTATAAGAAAGAGTATACACTGGGCAGCTGAAACAACAGTTTATTTGCTCACAGTTCTGGAGGCCAGAAGTCTAAGATCAAGGTGTTGGTAGAATTGATTTTTTTTTCCTGAGGGCTGCAAGGAAAGGATCTGTTTCAGGCCTCTTTTCTTGGCTTGCAGAGGACCAATTGCTGTATGTCTGCACATTGTCCTCCCTCTGTGTATATATCTCTGTGTCTAAATTTCCCCTTTTGATAAGGATACCAGTCTATTGGATTAGGGGCCCACCCTACTCCAGTGTGACTTTGTTTTAACTAGTCACGTGTGTAATGATCTTATCTCCAAATAAGGTCATATCTGGACATATCAGGGGTTAGGACTTCAACACAGGCTTGGAAGGATGCACAGTTCAACCCATAATATCTGGTCAGTCTCCTCCTTCTCCAGTGATATACATACTCAGTGCTTTCTCAGCCTCTCTCTTTGTCATCTGTACAGTCACCTCTTTTAAATGGGCCATAATATTTTCCCTTTTCTAGAACCCTTTCTGAAAGATATTTCCTTGATCTCAAACTCTCTTCATTCCGTTTTCTCCACCCTCAAGCCATTTTGTCAGGCTTATTTCTGTTCATCATGCAGATTTCAAGTCAAGACCACTTTCTCAGTGAAGAATTCTCTTATCCTCTACGCTAGGTCAGTTGGATTATGAATCTATCAAAGAATGTGACCCCTAAAGCATTCATCTTGATTTGTAATTACCCATTCATTGCATGTCCTTTTTTTCCAGTAATGCCTGTTTTATTCTGAAAGGTTTGTCTTACCCTTTGTACGGCAGATCCTTTTAAGCAAATATTAGGAACTGAATCAATATTTCTTAAATCCAAGCATTACTAAAGTATTATTTTGACAAATCAAGATCCTTTCTATTCATTATACACAGTAACTTTTTCCCTGATTTTTAAACAGCTCACTCCATCTGACGATATTGCATGCACCTTGATATCTTTTCACTTGACTGCATCCTTTGCTGGAGGGAAGATCTGAGAAAGGACAAATTTTTCATCAGGTGATCTATTCCCAACAGAGAGAAGTTGACTGAAAGGTTCTTCTTTGTTAGATATTCATAATGTGGACTGATGATTATATTAAAGGTGATTTCCAAGAGTAACAAGCCCACTCTTTTTAATCCTCGGGAATCTTAAACACACGGTTAATGGCCGATATGTTCTTATATGTGTGTACATTTTGACTTTCTCAGAGACATATACAATTCAGTCTTCTAAACTGCAATTGAATATGAAATTTTTAACTAGAGCCAGAGTGCCAACAGTTGGAATTCCAGCTCGTACACTTTTACACTATTCCAGCTGTGCAACCTGGAGTAAACTGCCTAACAAACTCATAGGATTTACCTTATAGAGGTACTGTAAAAAGTAAATGAGTTCATACTTGTGTCTATCAGGTGGTGAGCACCAGCTAAGTGTTACCTAGTAGCAGTAGGAAGAGGAGGGGCAGAGGAGGATTTGTAGGAGTAGGAGCATTGATATCTCACCTGCTAGAATGACATGCTTTACCTTCTACCTACTTTATGAGAAAGAAGTTTCTTTTGTCACCTTTGCATCCTTAAGACTTGGCACAGGATAGATGCTCAGGAAAGAGCTGCTTCTGTTGTTTTATGTACAGTCGTTTATGCCTGTTTTCCCAGTTGCCTGTCATACTGCACTGCACGTCTGGCAAACATTACACTTTAAATTTAATTTGGATCTTGATTGGTCATCAAGATGAATTCTTTGAACACATGCCTACTTGAGACAAGTATGCAAGATGTTCATTAGTACTCCAATACAGTTGATATATATTTTATAACTTGAGATACTCCTGCTTTTTAGCATCTGTGTATGAACTAGCATATAAAGATATGAGTAATTGTTTTAATGAAAATTTCACCTCTGCACCACTCCCCTCTCACTTCATGGTGAATGCAATTAGGTCTGCCACTGCCTTTTCCCTGTGTGCCTGTAGATAAGGCATGGAAAAATGATGTCTTTTACTATAATCCTTCTGCTTAAATATGATAGGAAAACACCAATGAATTTAATATCATTAATGTCCCCCCTAACTGAAACTCTCTAAATCATAAAATATCACATAATGTATTTTTTATTAAAATGTTGACATTATTTAAAAATGGGTGTTTTGAGCAAGTTTTATATGAGTTTCTACCACATATGGGTATTTTGTTCATTTGGTCTTTCAATTAACATGATGATAAAGACAAACTGTTTATTTCTGCCATGGAAGTGTTATGTCCCTACCACTAGCTATATGTTTCCCGTAATAATTTATCACACGTTCTGAAATGTTGTTTTACATAAATAGCTTCTTTTGAGTTTTTCCCTAATATACATCTGATGATGGACAACTACATATTACAGATTTTTCTTTTGGAAACTTAGTATGACTATATTTCTGTTTCATTGGAATAAAAAATAATTAAAGGATGGATTTAAAGAATGATTATTTTAGGATTATTATAACCAACTATCAAAGCACTTTAGGACTCATAAGGGCATCTGTGTCTTGAATAATGTAGCAACCAAGATAGAGTAAAACATGAAAGCAGATACTAAGGTCATTACGTGATCTGGATGGATTAGCTACCCACCTGACTGAAGGTCAGAGATCGAACAAGATTTCTCAAGACACTCACATGTTTCTGCGATTCCACAATCATTAGGCTTTTGAACATAACAGGAGACAAGAAAGCCGTGAAGTTGAAAATCACATAGAAGGAAATGTTAGCTCATGATAAAGTAAAAAATAATATGTAGGTCCAAAATTGCAATACTTACAGTGATTGCAAGAACTTTTTGTGAATAACATCATCCCATTTTTTATAAGATAACCATAAGCATTTTTTCTCTGTATTTCTATCACAAATGAATGCTTCTTTCAATGCACTTTCTATGTTGTTATTGTTGTGTGTTTTACATGAGTTTCTTGTAAGTCTTGTTCACGTGTTCTCTCTAGGACCATGTAGAGTATCCTGTACCATGTGTCAATATTCAATTAGATTAATGAACTAATAAATTAGAGGTATCATACCAGATCAATAGCAAACAACAAGCTTAGAAAGATCATTTTATTCAAAGCATTTGATGCCTTAACATTAACTGATTTTTACAGTCCACTGTAAGTTCCAAGAGGTAAAGGGCTGTATTAAACCACACCCCTGACAGAGGTGGAGGGGAGGCAAGGGGGCCACATCCCTAAACTTAACACTGTACCTGCCACATAGAAGGCATTCATACCCACTTGCTGCAGAAACCAACTAATAAATATAATAGTAGCTTTCATGTCTATAGCACCTACTATGTGCCATACATTGTTCTAGGTACTTTAAATATATTGACTCATTTACTTTTGACCTATGCTTTAACTAATACATAGTATGCAATCCCTACATGGTATGGCTCAGCTGCACTTTCATTGAATCTATATCTTCGTTTATAAAATGGAAAAAATAGGACTGATCTCCTAGAATGTTTTGTGAAGATTAAATGAAACAATGCTTGAAGCATGCTTGGCCTAGTGTCTGGCATAGTGTAAAAGCTTAAGATATTTTTGCTATTATGACTGTTGTTGCTACCATTACCATCTCATTCAACAGTGGGCATAAGTCAGGTTGTAAAATTCAGAGGGCCAGAATAGAGAAAGCTAATGCTGTTGTTTGTATATCAGCTGTGTGGTATATTTACATTTCTCCTCCTCATCTCTATACTTTCATAAACAGACTCCATCCTGCAAGCGTTCCTATGTCAGATGGCACTTGACTAGTGCTTGGTCTATATAGACACTGCTGATCTCACTACAGTGAAAACAACAAAAATGACCATAGTTAATACTTCAGTAATCACTCTGCGTAAGACAGTATCTTGTGCCCATGCTCTTCACTCTCAGTCTGCCTTTTCTTGAATTATTTTGCTTCATCCTACCTGTCATTTTATATATTTAAATTGTTAATTTGTTTGCTCCCTGCTTCCTCATCCACCTTTCATCGACTATGAGTGAGATCTGAGGGCAGGTTTTTTTTCCCCTCACTTAATGTATTCTGAGTGTCCGCCCTTACCATGTAATAATATCTTTTAAATGAACAAAAGAATATTCAGCATCACAAATATTGGAAAATGTTTAAGAGAGTAAATTTTCACAACCTTCTCAGAGGATTATTTGGCACTATCTATGACAATTTAAAATGCATATAACCTTTGACTCAATTATTCCAATTCTAAATTCCTAAAAAAACAAAGTACACAAAGGCTGGAAGATGAAACACCAAGTTAGTCATTTCAGCATTGTTTTCAGAAGGTAGCAATCTAGATAGTTAAGGAATAAATAGTTATTTGTTACACAGAATATTATGCATCAATATTTAAAAGAAGAGGAGGTCTCTGTATACAGTTATAAAAAGATCCCTATGATGTATTTTTTTGCTTAGAAAAGTCAGCTGCAGAAATAACATGTATACAGTCATTTCCTCCCATAGTCTCCCCTTTCTCTTCTCTCCTCTTTGAACACTTTTGCTTTTGCCACATTATTTTCCTCATGTCTGGTTTTAGGCACTCATAGTTTCCTGCTATTTTTCATTCATTCCAACTCTCTACCCTAAGGGCAGTCCCTTTTCTCTTTAAGTTCTGAAAGTAGTTTTATTATTTGTTCTATAGGTGCCGTCTGACTGACCTCTTACTTCCCTCTCGCTTGGCTACAAGCCAACCACTTTGCCGAAATCAATCTTTCTCTGGTCTCCCACTCTCCCTGGATCACTAACAAATGTTCAGTGACCTCTTCTTGTCCAAATGGAATGGCTTCATTTTTGTCCCCTTTCTTTCTGACCTTGAAATTCCATTTAGTACTATTGGTCCCTCTGCGTACTTTTGGGGGGTAATAAACTAGTCTGTTTACTACGTAGTTAATTGAAGCATGTCTGTCTGTATGCAGGTATGCCTTTGTGTGTGGATATAAATATACTACAAATAGAATCTGGGTAGGTAAAATCAGTTTTAATCAAAGGAACATGTCAATCGGGTCTGGTCTGCTACTCTTCTTTTAATATCCTTCTATGCCCATTCTAATTAAAAGGAGTAAAATTGTTTGAAAAGAATGATAAAGTTCATCTCATTATATCACTTAATGTAATATTTGTGTTGACACTGTTGACTTTGATGGCTGTAATTCCAACCATAATAATACATGGGTTTAAATTTTCAACCTTTTAAGAACTGCTTATTCTTTGTGGAGGAGGGTTGGAATGTTTGTAATAAGGGTAAACTATATTTTATGTATAATAATAAACAAAAAGTAAAAACTTCTAAATAAGTTGCAATCTCATTTTCATGCAATACCTATTAACAGTTTGATGTATATGTTCCCCCTTCTTTCTTCTTTCCTCTACTAGAATCTTACTATTTTACTACTTGATTTTTAAAAAATTTTTTTATTACTTGATTTTTAAAAAACAATACATAATAGCTAATGTTATTAACAGTTGGCTATTAAATATATACTTTCATAGTATTTCATAATGGATGAAAATACCATTTTCTTTTTTTTAATACCATTTTCAATTTTTTAAAAGTGTTCACTTGTTCCAGTGGCTTTCTTAGTTATATTTTCTTTGTTGCAGAAGGAAATGTTTATAGCATCTGTCCTTAAAACAAATTATACGTAGTGACTCAGTCTATTTTATACATGATCCACTTTCAAGTTTTATCCATGTTGAATGATTATATATTTGCTGATATATAACAAACTAAAATATTTAGGAATCAACTTTTTTTTTAACATCTCTGCTTCATTTGGCTAAAGTAAATACATCTTTAGTGACTAGATAAAATGATAGCCATTTGTCAATTAATAACCTTTGCACCTTGGTATAGAAAATATATTGACAAATAAGATGCATACACTAAAGTTTTTTACATTAATTCCATCGGCATGATAAATTTAGACACTACACTTTCTTCAAAAATCATTCATATAGGCCAACAAAAGTTCAATCACTTCAAAAAAGTAGCAACACACAATATTCCAAGGCACTGGCAATCCATACATTCCTTTTTGTTAAAAAGACTTATTTATTTATTTTAGAGAGAGACAGAGAGAGCATGAGTGGGGGAAGAGGCAGAGAGAGGGAGAGATAGAATCTCAAGCAGACTCTGCGCTGAGCATGGAGCCTGATGCGGGGTTTGATCTCAGGACCCTGAGACCATGACCTGAGCTGAAACCAAGAGTCGGATGCTTGACTAACTGAGCCACCCAGATGCCCCGCAACCCATACAGTCCTTGTAACAAAGAGACTGTTCCAAGAATTTTGGCAAAGACCCATATTTGAAAGTCAAAGCACTAAAGGTATTCTTAGGTCAAAGAACCAATAGCAATTGCCTGATTAGCCAAAACAAAGGGGCTGGTCTGGAGAACCTGCACAGCCTGCTATCAAGAGGAAGACTGAGAGCTATCTGGAGGCCTTTGCGGGGAGATGTGATATTCATAAAGAGGCTCTTGCATCCCCATCTCATTCCTCCTGTGGGAAGGGAAGTAGTGCTTTCCAGGCATAACAGTTCGCTGGTCTAGTAGCTCCTGCTTCCTGCTTCCTGCTTCCTGGAAGTCAACCACCCTTTAAGAAGTACAAATTCCCGGGACACCTGGGTGGCTCAGTCAGTTAAGCATTTGCCTTCAGCCCAAATCATAATCTTGGGGTCCTGGGGTGGAGCCCCATGTCAGGCTCCCTGCTCAGTGGAGACTCTGCTTTCCCTTCTCCTTCTGCCCCCACCTCACTGCTTGTACTGTCTCAAGTAAATAAATAAAATCTTGAAAAAAAAAAGTACAAATTCCCTGATGTGAGAAACCCCACCCACATGATGAGACACCATGTGGAAAGAGATACTAAGGAGCACCTAGGCAACAGAAGTATGTGAAGAAGCCACCTTGGAGTGAATACTCAACCCCGCCCCCAGCTGCTTTAGTTGACACCATAGATCAGATATTGATGATCCAGCTGAGCCCTTCCTGAATTCCTCACTCACAAAATCATGAGCAAAATGAAATGGGATGTTTTAAAATGGTGATTCTTAAATAAATAAATAAATAAATAAAATGGTGATTCTTGGAGTGATTTTTCATATGACAATAGATAATTAGATGAAAAATACTTGTGAATTATTGTATCATGTCCTCTAATATTGTCAGACAGATTGACTCAAGAAAGCAGTAGACTTCTGGGACACAGGGATTACCAAGAGAAGAAGGAGGAAGGGGAAAATCTGTTTACATGTATACATTCTGCCTTTTAAAGAAATTTAACCATGAACTTGTTTAACATTCATTTTCTACATTTAAGACATTTTAATTTTTCCCTATTATACAAGTAATACATGATCAATTTGGAAAAATTGGAAATAAATATAAACAAAAATGAGTTTTAAATTATCATCCATGTTCCTTCATCATTAACCACTGTTTACATGGAATATAAATTTTTCTTTTCAATATAGGCAACTATGTCTGATTACACTTATGTAATTAGCAGAGGCAGCATCACATAATAATTAAAGAGCAAGGTTCTGGAGCTAAACTCTTCAAGTTCAAGCTGCAGCATTCCCTACCCAATCATACCTTACTAGCTATGTGACATTGGCCAAATTTCTTAACCTCCGTGCCTTATTATACATGTGGGTATGATGCTGCTACCTACAAATAATGGATTGTTATGAAGCTATTTACATAGATTTCAGCTTTCTAAAGAACTTAGAATGTGCTTGGCACATAGTATGCATGAAATTAGTATTGATTACATGTATTAATTACATTTAAAAAGAAGAATCAAATCATAGGATACATAGCATTTTGAAACATACTTCCTTCACTTAAGATTATAAAGCAAACATTCATCAATAAATACATATTTGTGGTATTACCTTTTTAAAGATCCATGGAAGTTCATCATATGGATATAGTATAGTTCCCTATTTTCAGACATTTATATAATTGTATTTTTTGCTTATGAGGCATTTTAACTTTTATTATAGTAGTTTACAAACATAGGAAGCTCAAACAGCATAATGAACCCTCATTTATAATAATTATCAACACATGGAAATTCTTGGCACTACATTTTAAATACTCGTTTTAAACCATCAGTTCTGATAAAACTAAAATAATAACTTTTTCTTAAAGTGTAGGAGCCTTAAGCATAATATTAGGTATCTGTGCTTATTTACATTAGAAAGAAACAGTATCCTCAGGATACTAGCTTTTACCTCATGCCAAACTTAAAATAGTCAGTTCCCCTTATTCAGCTTCAATGAACATCCTTCACTATATCTTGTTTCCTCTGATATATCGGACAAGAAAATGGAATAATTGAGGAGATGCCAGGGGGATAAAACACGATATTCCTAAATATAGTGACATTTTTCAGAGCTATTTTAGCCAGTGTAATTGAAATCGTCTTGTTCTCTACTGACATATTTTGGAACCTCATATGTTTAGAGTCTGAAATTTCATTTCACAAATGATAGAAAGTGTCCAGAACTCAGTGGAGAGTTACTAAACTGAATTATCATGGGTAAAATCTTAAGTGAACTTACAGAAGTAGGTATACTCTTCCACATGGATTCATTTTGCCATCTAGCCTAGAAATTATGGTATGCAGGTAGACAGTGTGAAAAATATCATGTCAGTGATTTCTATGTGCTACCATATGAGGGCCAAAGCCATAAATTTTGAGATGCTCTTTTCCAGGCAGATGTTTTCTTTGGAATAATGGTGGTATATTTAGTACCACACAGAAAAAAGTTAAAAGTGTAGGGGGGAAATTAGCTCCCCTCATCATACTACAACTGTGAAGCTATAACTAATAGATATTAAAGTAGAAATACATTGTATTTGTTCTTATGACATAGAATATAAGCATTTAATATTGTTGTGGGTCTTAGCAGAGAGTATTACATTAATTCATTTGTTAAAATATTTATTAAGCACCGACCTCGTAACAGATACTGTTCTAGCTGAGGATAAAAGAAACATATGTCTCTTCTCCTGGATCTTGCTTGATATGAAGAAAGACAAATAATAAACAAATGAACAAACATATCAGTAAATCTGCTTTCTATCCTAAAGCCTTTTTAAAATTAACCCTTCCAATTTATTCCCTGTAATTCTTTTGGTCAGTGTCTGCTCTTGTTAACTGCTACTAGAGCCCTCCAGTATGACACAGAATGTCTCTGATTCTATATCCTCATCTAAAAAAATACATAAAAAGGAAAATAATAATCTCTTTATTCTCCTTGGATGATTGTTGGGAGGAACAAGCAAATGTGAAAGTAGGTACTTTGAGAATTCATAGGTGCTATAAAAATATAGGGTTCCAATTTTGTTATGTCTGGTATCGTATTTTCTTGAACATTTGAGGTATATCTAGGGGTTGGATGAAGCTATTATCTGACACATAATAATGAACACGTAGCCAGAGGTTTTCAGGTATCATTAAGAGTGTAGCTTTTCATTTGTTCAAGAAGTCAGGTGAAAAGGTGCTAAGGAGATACACTGGGGGCAACCTATGAAAAATAAACACCCCTTGAAATTGTACAAAAAGGGGGTATCTATTATGACAGTTCAGAATCTCCAAAATTGTGCTCCTCAAATTTTAATGTGCATATGAACAATTTGGGGATCTTGCTAAATTGCAAATTCTGATTCAGTATGTCTGGAATGGAGGCTGAGGTTCTGCATTTCCAACAAGCTCCCAGATAATGGTGACTGCTCATCTCTGGACCACACTTTGAGTAATAAGGGGCTAGAACATACAGTAATGAGGCCTGTTATTTCGCAGATGCCAGTGTGATTAATGAATCATACCTGCGTTAATATTCATGAATCTTCTCTGAACATTTTTCTACTCTTATAATCTTTATTGCCTTTTCTGCGTAGCACCCATATGACCTGTGCCTTTGCCTTTTTGTTTATATATGATAGAGCATGTTTTTATGTACATGTGTCCAGCTTTACTTCTCTAAGCTATTGTTTTTTTAGAGTTTTAATGTCAGCATTCATATCACAAACAGCTATAAATCAGATATCAGGCAGTAATCTCTTTGACATTAAGTCATAGAAACATTTTTCTAGATATGTCTCCTTTGCCAAAGGATACAGACACAAAATTAAATTATTGGGACTATACCAAAATAAAAAGCTTTGCATGGTGAAGGAAACCATCAACAAAACAAAAAAATTTACTGAATGGGAGAAGATGTTTGCAATTGATGTATCCAATAAGGCGTTAGTATATGAAATATATAAAGAACTTAGACAACTCAACACCAGAAAGACAAATATTCCAATTTAAAAATGAGCAGAAGACATGAATAGACATTTTTCCAAAGATGGCCAACAGACACGTGAGAAGATGCTCAACATCACCAAATATCAGGGGAAAGCGAATGAAAACCACACACCTGTCAGAATAGCGAAAATCAACAGCACAAAAACAAGTGTTGGTTGAGGATGTGGAGAAAAAGAAACTGTTATGCACTGGTGAGAATGCAAGCCAGGTTAGCCACTGTGGAAAACAGTATGAAGATTCGTCAAAAAATTAAAAATAGAATTACCAGAGAATCTAGTAATTCTACTACTAGTATTTGGCCCAAGAAAGTAAAAAACACTAATTCAAAAAGATATTTGCACCCTTATGTTTATTGCAGCATTATTTACAATAGCCAAGGTATGAAAGTGACCCAAGCATCCATCAATAGATGAATGAAGATGTGAGATAGATAGGTAGATACACACATGCACACACACGCGTGCACACACACACAATAGAATAGTATTCAGCCATAAAAAAGAGATCTTGCCATTTGCACCAATGTGGTTGGACCTGGAGGGTATAACACTGAGTGGAATAAGTCAGTCAGAGAAAGACAGATACCATAGGATTTCACTCATATGTGCAATTTAGGAAACAAAGCAAATGAACAAAGACAAAAAGAGAGGAAAAAAGACTCTTAAATGTAGAGAATAAGATGATGGTTGTCAGAGGGGAGGTGGGGGGAAGATGGGTGAAAATAGGCGAACGGGATTAACAGCACACTTATTATGATGAGCACTGAGTAACATATAGAATTGTTGAATCATAATATATACCTAAACTGTTATAACACTGTATTTTAATTGTATCTTGAATAAAAATGAATGAATAAATGAATAAAATTTTTTTTTAAAAAAAGAGCAACATGACTGGGGGTGAGGTGCAGGAAGAGTGTGGGAAAGCAGCAGATTAGATTCTTAGAGGGCGTTAAAGGGATTAGGATCCTACCAGGTCATGGACTCCATCAAGAAGATTGCCCATGAGCCCTTAGGGACGTCTTACCCATGATTCCCCCCCAGCTGACCCCCGGGCATCCCCAATTCCAAATGCCTCACCCACACACATACTCCATCCTGTGGCCAGCAATCTGTGTGCACTCCCACATGGCAACAGCACGGAGAAGCTTTGGCATACAGCTAGTGAACACATGCAGAAAGCCAGCTCAAACCTGTCAGCCAAGGAGAGACCACAGACTTGAGCTTTAGCACAACCTTTGGGATAAAAAGGAGATAATGCCTGGCCTGGTGTGTTACAGAATCAAGAGAAGGCAAGTAAGCATAAGAATTCTGCCACAGAGAGCAAGAAGCATGGAGCATATATATCCATAGAAGGTCTGGGAAAGCCTCAGGATCACTAGCTAATGGAAGAGCTTTCTCTCCCAGAGGCATTTAGTAAACACTGGAGGAAGTGACAGCTACTTCAAATGGAAAGTGATACAAGACTTCAAAGATAGTGAAAAATCAAGGAAACATTATGTCACCAAAGGATCACAGTAATTTTCTAGTACTTGATCCCAAAGACATGGAGATCTGGGACTTACCTGATAAAGAACTCAAAAAAGGTTTTTTTAAGGAAACACAGTGAGCTACAAGAAAATACAAAAAGAAAATTCAACAAAATTAAGAAAACAATACATGAATAAAAAGAGAAGTTTAACAAAGAGATTAAAAATTGTGGAAAAAAAACAAATTCTGGAGCTGAAGAATACAATGAGTAAAATGAAATATGCAATCATGAACATCAACAGCAGAATGGATCAAGCAGAAGAAATAATCTGTGAGTTGAAGACAGGAAATTTGAAATTCTCCAGTCAGAGGAGAACAAAGAAAAAAGAATAAGAAAGAGTGAAGAAAGCCTACATGATTTATAGGATGCCATCAAAAGAAACAATTTGTAAATTGTTGAAGTTTAAGAAGGACAAGAGAGGGAGAAGGAGGGTAGAAAGCTTATGTAAAGAAATAATGGCTGAAGAATCTCCAAATCTGGAGATGGATTTGATCATTCAAGTTCATGAAACTCATAGCTCACCAGATACAACTTACAACTCCAACATTCATTGTAATAAACCATAAAAAATCAGAGAATCTTGAAAGCAGCAAGAGAAATGAATTTGTAACTTATCTGAGAATCCTCATAATACTATAAATGGATTTCTTAGCAGAAATCTTGCAGGCCAGGAGAGAATGAGATGATGTATTAAAAGTGGTGAATGGGAAAAAAAAACAACAACAAAAAAAACCTGCCAACTAAGAATACTCTATCCAGAAAAACTATCCTATCCTTTAGAAATGAAAGTAAGGTAAAGACTTTCCCAGAGAGGGGAAAGAAAAAACTAAGGGAGTTCATCGCCACTACACATGCCTTACAGAAATGGCGAAAGAGTTTCTTCAAGCTGAAAGAAACCATGCTAATTAGTAACATGAAAACACGACAATATTTAACACTGGTAAAGATTAGTATATAGTCAAATTCAGTACACTTCAATAATGTGATATGGCTGTGTGTTAACCACTTTAATATGAAGGATAAAGGACAACAGTATTAAACATAATTATAGGGGTGCCTGGGTAGCTGTCAGTTAAGCATCTGCCTTTAGCTCAGGTCATACACCCAGGGTCCTGGGATTGAGCCCTACATTGGGTTCCCTACTCAGTGGGGAGCCTGCTTCACCCTCTCCCTCTGCTCCCCTACTTGTGCTCTCTTGCTCTTTCTCTCTATATCTCAAATAAATAAATAATCTTTTTAAAAATTTTATTTTATTTTTTCAGTGATCCAAGGTTCATCGTTCATGCACCATACCCAGTGCTCCATGCAATATGTGCCTTCTTCAATACCCACCACCAGGCTCACTCAACCCCCACTCTCCCTCCAAAACCCTCAGTTTGTTTCTCAGAGTCCACAGTCTCTCATGCTTCATCTCCCCCAAAATAATCTTAAAAAAAAATTACTATAGCTATAATGATTTCTGAAGGAATATATAATATAAAAAAGATAAACTGAGAGATCAAAAACATAAAAGATGGGGCGCCTAGGTGGCTCAGTCAGTTAAGCATCTGCTTTCAGCTCAGGTCATGATCCTGGGGTCCTGAGATCAAGCCCCATGTCGGGGTCCTGAGATCAAGCCCCATGTCAGGCTCCCTGCTCAGTGTGGAGTCTGCCTCTCCTTCTGCTTGCCACTCCCCCTGCTTGTGCTCTCTCTCTGCCAAATAAATAAATAAAATCTGTAAAAAAAAAAAAAAAAAAAAAAAAGCCATAAAAGAGGAAGGGAAATAAGAGGGTAGAGTTTTTGTATGTAATTGAAGTTGTTAGCAGCATAAAATACACTTATATTTATAAGATGTTTTATATAAGCTTCGTAGTAACTACAAAACTACAATAGATTCTCAAATGATAGAAGGGAATCAAGCATCCTGTTACAGAAAATCACCATTTCACAAACAGAGGCAGTAAGAGAGGAAGAAAGGATCAAGAGAAGTACAAAACAGACTGAAAACAACTCATAAGATGGTATTGTAAGTCCTTGCCTGTCAACAATTATTCTAAATGCAAATTAATTCAGTTCCCCAATCAGAAAGCATTGAGTAGCTCAATGAATAAAAAAAATAAGATAAAAAATATGCTGTCTGCAAGAGATTAACTTCAGCTTTTAAGACACACATAAGCTCAAAGTGAAAGGATGAAAAAAATATTCCATGAAAATGTAAAGAAGACAGCAGGGGTAACTATATTTATATCAGAAAATTGACTTTAAGCCAAAAATGGTAATGAGAGACAAAGAAGGTCATTATATGATGATGAAGGGGTCAATTCATCAAGAGGATATAACAATCATAAATACATCTGAACCAAACGTCAGAGCACCCAAATATATTAAAATAAAAACACCCATCTGCCTTCGGTTCAGGTCATGATCCTGCAGTCCTGGGATCCAGCCCTGCACTGGGCTTCCTGTTCAGCAGGGAGTCTGCTTCTCCCTCTACCTCTGCCTGTCCCCCCCGCTTGTGCTCACTCTCTTTCTCTCAAACAAATAAAAATAAAAATAATAAAAAAATGCAAACAGATCTGAAGGGACAATAGACAACGACACAATAATAGCAGAGGACTTCAATATCCCACTTTCACTTTCACAATGGATAGATCATCCAGACTGAAAATCAATAAAGGAATATTGGACTGGGACTATACCATAAGCCAAATGGATGTAACAACACACATATACAGAACATCCCATCCAACAGGAGCAGAATACACATTCTTCTCAAGCACACGCAGGACAGATCACATCATAGGTCATAAAACAAGTCTTAGCAAATTAAGAAGATTGAAATCACACCAGGTATCTTTTCCAGCCACAGTGGTGTGAAAGTAGAAATCAATAACAGGGTCAAAATTTAGAAAATTCATAAGTATATGGAAATTAAACAACACACTCCAGAACAACCAGTAGGTCAAAGAAATCAAAAGTGACATTAGAAAGTATCTTGAGGGGCACCTGGGTGGCTCAGTGGGTTAAGGTCTCTGCCTTCAGCTCAGGTCATGATCTCAGGGTCCTGGGATCGAGCCCCGCATCGGGCTCTCTGCTCAGCGGAGAGCCTGCTTCCCCCATCCCCGCCTGCCTCTCTTTCTACTCGTGATCTCTCTCTCTCTGTTAAATAAATAAATAAAATATTAAAAAAAAAAGAAAGTATCTTGAGATAATAATAAATCGAAGAGATATCTGCACTCCAATATTATTGCAGCATTATTTCTAATAGTCAAGATATGGAAACAACCTAAGATTCCATCTATGGATGAATGAATAAATAAGATAAGAAATATGTGTGTGTGTGTGTGTGTGATGGAATATTATTTGGCCATGAGGATGATGGACCTTGAGGATATTATGCTAAATAAAATAAGTTACACCAAGAAAGATAAATTCTGTATGATGTCACTTTTATGTGGAATCTAAAAAAGCTGAACTTACAGAAACAGAGGGTAGAATGGTGGTTGCCAGGAGCTGCAGGCTGGAGGAAATGGGGTGATGTTGGTCAAAAAATATAAACTTCTAGACATAAAATGAGTAAATTCTAAGGATATAATGTGCAATGTGGTGATTACAGTGAGAATATTGTATGATATATTTAGAAGTTGCTAAGAGACACCTTAACCGTTCTTACCACATACACAAAATATCAGTTATGTGAGGTAGTAGAGGTATTAACTAACCTTATTGTGGTAAACATTTCACAATGGTTGTGTCAAGTGAGTATATTAAAGCTTATACAATGTTTTATGTCAATTATATCCCGGTGAAGCTGGGGGAAAAAAGTAAAGGATGTTTTTGGGCAAATTAGGAAAAGGAACCCTTTCTTCTGGGTAGATAGACCTCACTGAGTGAGATATGGGCTGGATTTCAGCCCCCACCACCCCTTGTCTATAGCATGGCCTACATACCTGATACTGAATGTTGTATAAACCTTTTTATCTTTCTGGTATCTTCTTTCTCTTATGTGGCTTTACCCATTGTTTTTTGGTTTCACTTTATGAAACTATATATATGTATATATATCTTTTTACTCTTAGTATTCCCAAAGGCTTCCCAGTTTTTTCACAAGGATGTATAGGTAGAAGCCAAGGCCCTTCGTAGGCCTGTGTCTATACTGCACAGTTCAAAGACAGCCATCTTTTACTGAGTCATACATCAGAGAATCAGCCTTACTGATGGATGCACATGTGTAGAAGCCAAAATCCAAGACAAGGATGAATGAAGTTCTTACTACATCAAATGTTTGCTTGAATAGCTCTAACATGTAGCTAGGAAAAAAGGGGGGGAGCAGTTGAAAAATCTAGACTTAAATAAATTTTTAAAAATTAGTCATTAGCCCATCTTTTAGTGATTTTATAATATTACATCTTTGGTGTTTTTTGACCTAGTGTAAACTACTACATTCATTTTATTTTCTTTAAGGAGTAATTTGTTACAAAAAGGTACAGTTTTATTTTAATTTACAATTCACTTTAATTACATCACTATAATTGTACTATGAAGGGCTTTATCTTCTATTATTTAAAAATCATCTGATAATTTTTTTTATTCTGATGTCTGCTACTAAAATTTCATAGTTAAAAGAACACGTAAAATGGTTGCAGAGATATTTGCTAGAATATACTTTAAACTCCGCATTGCGTTAGAAAGAGATGATTTCACTAGGCCTTTGGTTTTCTCATATAAAAGTTACAGCTTTGAAGATCTGTAGAGCAAACAGTAGTCTATTTAGCTGGATAATGCTATTCTCTTCGATGTCACTGTCATCCAGTTATCAGTTTAATTGTCACTTCATTAGAGAGACCTTCCTTGACTTCCAAAGTTAAAGAAGTTCAAAGATCACCTCATTTAATTCTCTGTATCGCACTTATTAGTCTCTGATACGGCATGGTAGATTCGTTCCTGTTTAATTGTTTTTCTGGTTCTCCCAACTTCAAGGGGGCAAGAGACTTCTATCATTTATCAATGGGCGTGCTCCAAATGTCTAGAGTGGTTCTAGGCATGTTAAATTGGACCTCAAATAAAAATTCTTAGAAAAGTGAATGAATATATGTCAGATATATTAAAGTAAAAGTTAAATATTTAAAAAACAAATCTTAAAAAGGATAATGTGAAAAAAATTGGAAGTAGCCAACACATACTTTGAATAATGTAGGTAGTATGATTTTGTATTTCAAAATGTAAAATAGGTAAGACATTGTCCTTTATTTTTTCTTTCTTTGCAAGCATTTTTCTTTTATTACTTTACACATATCGACATTCCCTTAGTAAAGGGAGTTTTTTGACCTTGAGTCCATCCTACAAATAGCAAATATTTACACACACAAACATACATACACACACCTCCACACACATATAGAGATGTATGTATATTTTATAGCTATAATTGTTAATAAATGTGTTTATAACCATTTGCAGTCATTTTATGTGCTTATCATTATTGTCATTGTTTATACATAAATATAGGGTAGTTATATCTCCATCATTAGGTTGTAAATTCCTTGTGGGCAACAAGCATTTTATAACGAAGAAATTAAGTCAGAAAGATTACATTAAAAACACAATGCTTTCAAATATACTTTTGAATGTTCGCCTCAGTGTTCTAATTAAATTCTAACTTCAGTATACATATCTGCTTATCTGAATGCCTTTAGCAATTTGAAATGACTTACTGAGTATTCTAACTCATCCCATATTGAAGAGAAGCATATCAAAATTGTCTGCTATTCAAGTGTGCTATCACAAGCTATAAATACAACACCACTCTTTGGCAAAGGTGAATTAATTGTGATGAAGCTATTTGATAAAAGTTATTCCTCACATAAGTGAAACATGAAGCAGCCGATTTATTTCTACAACAGCTATGTTAAAACCTCTGCCTTTAATGGCAAACCTCTACTTCAGTAGATGTCACCATATTTTTTTTAGAAAAATGGGAAAGCCCTTGCATTTGATTAGCTTCAAATGATGCCTCACTGATGAATGCAAATAATTCAACAAGAGAGGCTCATTGTACAGAACAAGTAAATATTATACATACAGTGCTCATTTGACTACAACTACACAGGTAATATCTGCATTTAGTTTCTTAATTTCTCATTATAAGACAATTGCATCTCATCTTGCAGTGTTTAATTGCATTGTTTCTATTGCTAGAATAATAGCACATTCCTTTTTTATGATGTTGAATGACAAATAAATTTAGATTGTAATCACTTACTATTCCTTCTCTAAGCAAAACCACTCAAGGGTTTTGGTTGCAATGAAAAAAATCAGATTTCCTACTAATAACGACCACATGGGAGCATTCTAGATAAGTCCATATCCTGTTTATCATCTTATCCTTCAGTCGTGGTCATAACCATTATTTTAATAAGTCCAGTTGGCTAATAACTTTACAATTTTCTAGACATGCCACTCTAAAACCATAGAGTATTTAACTTCACATTCCAAACTTCTATAGTAAATAGACTTTCTATTTCTAGCTCTAACCTTATGGAAATGCATTGGCCAATGTCAGATATGTGTGGAATGACAAATGTGCAGTTGCACTGAGTCTAGTTCATACTTTCTTAACCGAGTTCTCGTTCTGCCTTTAATGTAAATTCTACCAGGAGACAAGAATATTAGATGAAATGATCTCATCGCTTTTGAGTTATCTTTTAACAGTTGATGAAATGTTATTCACAACTAATATTTACATGTGTCTTTTATTTCCAATATATGTTCTTTTTTTTTCTTTTTTTGTTTCAGATATACTTTCTAAATTATTTACCTGCTCCTAGTCTTTTGAAAACTGTAATGGTTTTTATTGCTGCCATTATACATTGCCACAAACCTAGTGGCTTAAACAAAACAAATTTATTATCTTCCAGTTCTGTGGGTCAGAATTCCTACCCAAGTCTTAGTAGACTAAAATCTAGGTGTTGGTAGGGCTTTCTTTCTTTTGGGATGCTCTAGGGGAGGATGTTTCCCTGCCTCTTCCACCCTCAAGAGGCTGCCCATATTCTTGGCTTATGGCCCATTTTTCTATCTTCAAAGCCAGCAATCATCAGTTGAGTCCTTCACATACCACTTGACCCTTTTTCCATCATCACATTTCTCTTTGCACCCAGGAAAGCTTCCATTTAAGGACTGAGGTGATTAGGTTCAGCCCACCTGTATTTTCAAGATAACTTCCCCATCTTAAAGTCTACAAGCCTTAATTACATCTTCAAAGTCTATTTGGCTTCATAAGATAACATCTTCACAAGTTCCAGGTATGAATGTGTGGACATTTTTGGCAGGGCCATTATAGTGCTTACTCCACCTGGTTGGTCACCATTCAGTCTGTCTAATGAGTTGAGTGCTTCCTATGGGTAGGCATGCTGAACTTTGTAAAATGTGATGTTACATTTATGAAATCAAACATCATAGTCATTATTTACTAATATTGGAGAAAGCTTAAACAGAACCAAACTTCATTTCTGGCCCCAGCTTTCTCCTGTTTTTTCCTCATTAATTATTTTTAATAAGGGCAGATGGTAGAGCTATTTTTTTTTCTTTTTGCATCAACAGTGTTGCAATGCAATATTGAAGAAATAGCCAGTTCTGTTGATTTTGTAGGAAAAGACTGAGGGTCTAATTAAATTTGTATCAATTCAGAACCAAGAGCTCTTCTTTTGCTAACTGAGAAATTCTCCCTTTTGAGCCAGGTTTCCCTGTTACACCTAAGAATTACTAGAGGATTCATTTTATCTGGTGAGTAAAAAGCCCCCATCTCTAAGGCAACTCCTGTTAACTAATGTTGAAGATACCACTAGTATAGATTAGGGAGCTTTTAGAAATTTATGTTATTTGATTTAATATTCATAGAATTATGAATGTTAATTTATTAATTCATATTTAATATTCATACATTGCTTTGATAGATAATTAAAATATACATATGATTGATCTATTCCGGCATTCTTTAAACAGTGACACCCTTATAGTTATACCTTTAAGGAATATCTCTATCCTATCTTTCAATATTTAACTTTTCCCCCTCTTTTACATGCTTTGTGTGTTTGGTTAAATAGATCAGGATGAAAAATATATAGTTTTTTTTATTTTAATAATCCATCCAGAAGAAAAATACCTGTGGATGCTTCTTGAGTAACCTGAGAACACAGAGTATGTATGTGCACTTAAAGGGTAAAATAATTTTTCAAAATAGAGCAAAATGTTGGACTCTCTTAAGTTTTAGACAATCTATTTTGAAATGTGTGTTATTAGATTTCATCATTACTTCTCATTAGTACTTTGCCTTTTGTCACAAAGACAGTGCCAAGCTGGTTGATGGACTATTAAAATTAAGCACATTGATATACCTGGTTTTTCTAATGCTCTTATGTGTGACGATTCTTATACAAGAGAAACTTAATGAGTTTCCTCAACCTGTTCTTCTCAATATCTAATCTAACTAGTACCTTTAGGAGAGTATCTGTATTGTGTCTCTTCAGTGAAATCCCAGTGGATGGGCTTAAGATAGCCATATGGCTCTAAACTTACTAAATGCAGAAAATTTAACTTCGCTTTACTTCTTTCGTTCTTAGGAAAACAATCTTCATTTTGTTGATTAACTTTCGTTTAAATGCTTATTTTATACTGTCTTTATTTGGACTATGCTTCATTAAGCCTCAATTTCCATTTAATTTTGCTTATGTCCTATTGCTCAACTTCCTGCGTCTCAGTTCACTAATGAAATGTTTTCTAACCTGTGAAAATTCAGAAGCGCTCAAAGACTCATAAAACTACATTTTAGGTTTCTAGAAGAAAAATTCAGGTCTTCTGAGGCTTCTGGGGCTGTGGTACACTACAAAACATAAACATGGTTCTTACTTGATAATCATGGAATTTCAATTCCAAGTTCCCGTATGTTTAATCTACCTATCTGATAATGACGTCATTTTCAAGTGCCTTGCTATTTCTCTTTGTATCCTGTTTCAGTGGTTGTTCCTTTTGACCTGATGCTGACATTTCCTAATTCCGTTTGAAAATATGATTAAAGTTTACCATCATTTATAGAAGATGAATATTAAATGGTCTTATGTATACATTTAGGTGAAATAAGAGGCGAGTGCTCAGGCACTGACAAAACTTTTTTGTTGTTATTTCAGAAGACATATAGATTCAGGTCATAGCACAGTGTGGGGCAAAGAAAGTAGAAAAGAGGACACAGAAGACAGAAGGATTTATCAGTCTCACATATCTATCTCCTAATCCCATATCTAGGTTAGTAGGACTTTACATTGATTCACCTTCCCAGGCCAGAGCTCCAAACCCAGGTGCAGTTGCTGTCTTCGTCATCCATGACCAGCTCTCTTTTACTGACCCCAAAATAGGGATTGTAGTGCATTAGAGAGAAAGCATGGCAGGCCACTAGCCCAGTGGCTACTGTTCCCTATTTTCTCTCACTTTTGGCATGTTTACAGACTTGTGTTCTTAGTTCTGATTTAGAGCCCTGGTCCAGGTTCTCAAATTCACCAGTCATTGCCTAAAGTCAAGCATGGTTTGGATTCTAGCTCTTGCTTGGTTAAATCATTTAAATTGAAAGATACACTATTGCACTCAATCCCCATCTCTCTTCTCTCTCTCTCCTTCCCTTTCTCTGTCTCCCTCTCCACCCACCTCCCCCTCTCATGCCCCCAACTCTTTTTCTGCCTGAACAGCCTGGCCCTTGATTCCAGGTCTGATCTCTATAATAATTAAGTTTCTTTTTTCTGCAGTCCCTAACTAAGCAGATCAGAAGACCTCATATCAGTGAACATCCAGTGAGCTTAGCAGTTGATTTTACCTCAGCTGTGACCATGCATAATCTTTATTTGACTTTTTTTGGAAACCATATTTTCATATCTATATTGTAGATAATAATTTTCATATATTTATTGTTGATATAAGTAAAAGTCCATTCACAGTTTCTTAATTTACCATTTATCTGTATATGAGGTAGCTTCCTACATGTAGAATGTAGAATTAAAATTTGCTAAACTACAAGTATATTTTTCTAATTAAAATCTACATATTTTGATAAAATTAAATCACATAGTTTAACACTTAGCTCTCATTCATTTTAGTGCAACTGCCTCTATTTTTATTAATTCATTCTTGAAAATTTTATGAGAAAATGCCAAATGAAGTTTTCACTGATATGACCATGGAAAGGAGGAGGCACTAGTATAAAGTCCTGATCCTCTGGAAGCTTATAATCTAATGAGTGAAACAGACAGGACATAAACAAATCTCTTAACTTCTCAGTGACTGAAAATGCAAATAATATTACATTTGAAAATGAAATCTGGTTTTCATAAGGTTTAGAAAATATTTTTACTTTTCAACAGCAAACCCTCCAATATCCCAGGCTCATAGGGCATGAAACAACATAATCCAAAAAAAAAAAAAGAACATAATCCTGATTGATAATGTATTATGATCATAAATTTCATAGTTTCATTACTCAGTTTCTTCATAGTTTTCAGAAAAACCTTTCAAGCCTCTCTCTGACTTATTTACAACCAATTAGATGTAGAATATCCTATAATTTGATTACTGTACTGTAGGATTTTATATTTGCATTAAAAAACATTTAAAGTGGATGTTTCCTTAACATTTCTTGTTAACAATAGTCATTTTGTCACGACTTTTCATAGTAATGTGATTCACACACTTGGAGCCCCTTATGCCTCAACTTTACCTACCACATGAGTATATTTCTCTATCCCCCATTTTTAAGAGCTCTCTGTGTGATAAATAATATCTTTCCTCAAATATAAGTCTTTCACTTTAATATTTAGTCTTTATCTGTTTTTTTTGTTGTTGTTACCCAATCTTTATCTGAACTTAGGTTCCAGTGAAGTACTAATGTAACTTTCAGTGTTTTTGTTTCAAAAAATAACTCTACCTTTAATCTTATCATATCTCAGTTTTATTTTAGTTCTAATTTGCAATGTTCATTTATCACATGTTAGATTTTTAAATTTTCCCTTGCATGGATTACTCTTTTTTTAAGATTTATTTTATTTTATTTGAGAGAAAGCATGCTCACCAGTGGGGGGAGGGGCAGAAGGAGAGACTCTTCAAGCAGACTCCCTGCTGAGCATGGAGCTTGATGCAGGGCTAGATCCCAGGACCCATGAGATCATGACCTGAGCTGAAATCAAAAGTCAGATGCTCAACTGAGCCACCTCAGTAACCCTTGCATGAATAGGTTACTCTTAAATGTAATCTTATACCTCATCATCAATTATTCCATATACCTTTTGCTATCTTACTGTTATAGATTACAATTAGGCAAATTTTTGAAGCAGCCTTGTTCTTTTTCATATTCAGAATATAAAATTTTGGAGGGGGACTATAACATATTTCTATAATTTTGGCAATAGCACTAAAGTAAATAGAAAAAACATGAAGAAAAATATAATAAGAAATAGATTAGGCATGCATCATCAAATATAGATTAACACTGGATTGAATATAGAATAACACTAAAATTTCACAAAGCTTTTTTGGGATTTCATACTTGCCTTTCCTGTTTGTCTATTTTTGTCTTGTTTAATTTTTTTAACTCCTAGGTTTATAGACATTTCTGGTTTAGCCTATATTATATCATTCAGGAATTTCTAAGATCTTTAAAACACCATTTAAGTTTATTTTGTCATTAAGAGTTGCTACTTCCTAACTTAATGAGAAGACTGAGGAAAGAATAGGTGTTGACAGTAATTAATTTTCTTTCATGGAGCAGCTACATAGCAACTAATTATTTTTCAGGGGATTTTTTCATCATTATTTTGTTAAAAATACTTCACTATATTATTTTTCAGCATTGTCAGTTTTCTGACATTGATACAGCTATTAATTTATTCATAAACTGAATTCATTTTCAGTGTCTATGCAGCCTTTTGTTTTTCTTCAAATTGCTTATGTTATTTTCCATATGAAAAATAGATAACTGTCTGTTTGACTAATTTCTTTCCAAATAAAAACTGTGTATCATTCCCTTCTGACTCTGTGGAAAATGTAATAATTTAAGAAGATACAGTTGCTTTTGGGTGGAATGTATTTTAAAACCGCTTTTAATTTTATGCTATCTCGAGTGCTATTGGGGTCATCTTAAATTTGGTGATTTTTCCATAATTTAATAGTTGCCAGAGCAAAATGTTTGAGTTACCAAGGCTAGAGCTAACAATTGCTAGAATCTTCTGATGTGAGCCTTTCCTCAAGACCAAAAGAGTTTAGTGAGAAGTCACTGGACAATTTCTTACTAGCTACTTAGCAGGCAATAAGGTTGCCTTTGCCAATGGCACTAACCATAGTGACATGTTCAATCAAGAAATGGTCACTTATATCATTAAAGATGGAGTTCCTCTCTTATTTCCCTTTTGACAGTCATGATTTTTCTGTCAGTTCACATCTCCTTTACTTTGAGAGATGTGGCTCCTTCAGTCTCTCTCTCAAGTTCAATCCTTCCACACTCAGGGTGGATGCTTATGGTGGGTGGGGGCACAATTCCTGTGAAAGCTCTACATTGACTCTGCCTATTACATCCCCCAGCACTGGCTTCATTTCTACCTCATTTCCTTTTGCTGCCCTCCCATTTGTCTCTTCTTTTCCTTCCTTGTTTTCTTCTTTTCATCTTTGTTGATTTATTTCTGTATTCCATTAGTTAAGCCTAGCCCCCTTCTTTTGTCATTCTTAATGTTTTCTTTCATTTTTTGTCCATTTTTTAAAATAACCTTGACTTCATTGTTCTCTTTTCTTACTTTCAACTTTAGTTTCCATCATTTAAAAATTTAGTCTGGGTGGAATATTCCTCAGGCTGATTGCACAAATATTGAATATTTTATTAAAGAATTCATTGTCTTACACCATTTATATTGATTAACACCGTAAGTTCCTTTCCCATAAATTTTGAAATAAGCATTCTGTTACTTATCTGTTTATGTACTTCCTTCCTTATATAAAGCCATCTTTTAAGTTTCACTCTGCATATGCCTAGGTGGTGTATTTTGACATTAAGAATATCATTAAATGCCAAATATTCTCTTGAGGAAAACTTTAATGTCGCTAAGAAGAAAATATAAAATTTTATTGAATATACATCAAATGCATAATAGTTAAACAGTTGAGAATCTGATAAATTCAGTACGAATTCAAAACTTCATGAGAATCCAACTACAGGGTTCTTTATTGACTGAAACAGTGAGTAATTTTGGGCAAAATAATTTTATTATTTTGTAAAGTATTATTCTAAATAAGAATTACTAAAGATAATACCCGAGATGCGAAAAATAACGTGTTTCCGAAAGTGTCACTGTTAATGGAATTTTATGTTATAAATTTGTTATATAATGTATAACTATATAAATAGTCTCAAATAGAATCTGGGAGGATTTAAATATGGTCTGTGTGTTGGCCAGTCTTATGACATGTTTAATCAAGAAATGGAACATTATATCAAAGAATTGTGCTTAGTAATTAAAGCCAATCCAGTCATAGATTCACAGTTAACAGATCCAAATGTTGGTAGCATAGTCTGGCTCTGATGAGTTTTTTTTCCACAACATTTTTAAAATTATTATTCAGAAAGTTTTAGTATAACATCTATTTCAGCCTAATGAATTCATTGAGGATAATGTTTATGTTTTATTCATTTTGGATCCCTTCCTAGAACTGACTTTTTCTGCTATTACATACATATCAGATGGAATTCATTGCAGGACACACAGCTTTAGGCTATAGGTCAAATAATAAATATATAACACAAATGCGAATATATAAGTAAGTACATTTGTCATTCTCATTTAACAGTGGAAGCCTTAATATAATTAATTCTACATTCCTAGAACAACTATCCCCCCAAACTCTGTTGAGCCAGGTCTCTGTTTGTTTCCACAAACTAAGGACAGGCATACCTCATATTAATTCACTTCACTTTATCGTGCACCACAAATACTGTGTTTCTTACAAATTGAAAGTTTTAGCAACCCTGCAAGTCTATTGGCATCAATTTTCCAACAACATTTACTTACTTTGTGTCTCTGTGTCACTTTTTGCTAATTCCCACAATATTTCAAACTTTTTCATTATTAATGTATTTGTTATGTAGATCTGTGATCAGTGATTTTTGATGTTCCTATTGAAATGTTTTCTGATGTTTCATATAACATCCTGAACTTAATGTGAATACATTTTATGTTTTCTGACTGCTCCACCGACTGGCCATTCCCCCATCTCTCTCCCTCTCTTCAGGCCTCCCTGTTCCCTGAGACACAACAATATTGAAATTAAGCCAATTAATAACCTTACAATGACTTCTAAGTGTTCCAGTGAAAAAAGAGTCACTTGACTCTCACTTTAAATCATGAGTTAGAAATGATTACGTTTAGTGAGGAAGGCATACGGAAAGCTGAAATAGGCCAAAAGGTAGGCCTCTTGTGCCAAACAGCCAAGTTGTGAATGCTAAGGAAAAGTTCTTGAAGGAAATTAAAAGTGCTAATCCAGTGAACACACTGTTTATAGGAAAGCAGAACAGCCTTCTTGCTGGTATGGAGAAGGTTTCAGTGGTCTAAATAGAAGATCAAACCAGCGACAACATCCCCTTAAGCCAAAGCCTAATCCAGAGCAAGGCCCTAACTCTCAGTTCTATGAAGACTTAGAGCAGTGAGGAGGCTGCAGAAGAAAAGTTTAAAGCCACAGAGGTTGGTTCATAGATTTAAGGAGAGAAACTGTCATCATAACTTCAAAGTGCAAGGTGAAGCAGTTTTATGAATCAAGATGCCCTTCAACAGATGAATGGATAAAGAAGATGTGGTCCATATATACAATGGAATATTACTCAGCCATCAGAAAGGATGAATACCCACCATTTGCATCAACATGGATGGGACTGGAGGAGATTGTGTTGATTGACATAAGTCAAGCAGAGAAAGTCAATTATCATATGGTTTCACTTACTTGTGGAACATAAGGAATAGCATGGAGGACATTAGGAGAAGGAAGGGAAAAAGAAAGGAGGGGAAATCAGAGGGGGAGACTGACCTTGAGAGACCGTGGACTCCAGGAATCAAACCGAGGTTTCAGAGGGGAGGGGGTGGAGGGATGGGTGAGCCTGGTGATGGGTATTAAGGAGGGCATGTATTGCATGGAGCACTGGGTGTTATACACAAACAATGAATCATGGAATGCTACATCAAAAACTAATGATATACTGTATGGTGACTAACATAACATAATACAAAATTATTTTTTAAAAAAGATTGTATAGAGCTGAGATGTCCTTCAATAATTGAATGGATAAAGAAGATGTGGTTCATACATACAATGGAATATTACTCAGCCATCAGAAAGGATGAATACCTATCATTTGCATCAACATGAATGGAACTGGAAGGTATTATGCTAAGTGAAATAAGTCAGTCAGAGAAAGACAGTTATCATATGGTTTCACTCATATGTGCAGTATAAGAAATAGCAAAGAGGATCATAGGAGAAGGGGAGAGAAAACTGAATGAGAAGAAATCAGAAAGGGAGACAAACCAACAAAGACTCTTGATTCTGGGAAACAAACTGAGGGTTGCAGAAGGGGAGGTGGGTGAGGGGATGGGGTAACTGGGTGATGAGCTTTAAGCAAGGCACGTGATGTGATGAGCACTGGGTGTTATACACAACTGATGAATCCTTGAACACTACACCTAAAACTAATGATGTACTATATGTTGGATAATTGAATTTAAATTTAAAAAATTAAAGATGAAAACATTTTAAAAAAAGGACAATCTGACTCTCTTGTTAAGGGCTAATGCAGCTGGTGACTTTAAATTGAAGCCATTGCTCATTTCCCATTCCAAAAATCCTAGGAACCTTAAGGATTATGCTAGATCTGCCTGTGCTATATAAATGGAGCAACAAAGCCTTGATGACAGCATATCTGTTTACTACATGGTTTACCGAATATCCTAAGTTTGCTATTGAGACCTACTATTCAGAAGAAAATATTGCTGCTCACTGACAATGCTCCTAGTCACTCAAAGAGTTCTGATGGAGATGTATGATGAAATTAATGTTGTTTTCATGCCTATGAACATAACAGTCATTCTGCAGCCATGGATCAAAGAGTAATTTTGACTTTTAAGTCATATTATCTAATAAATACATTTTGTAAGGCTATAGCTGCCCTTGATAGTGATTCCACTGATGGATCTAGGCAAAGTTGGTTAAAAGCCTTTTGGAAAGAATTCGCTGTTCTAGGTGCCATTAAGAACATTCATGATTCATGGGAAGAGGTCAAAATTATCAACATTGACAGGAGTTTGGAAAAAGTCGATTCTACCCCTCATGGATGACTTTAAGGGTTTTAAGACTTTAGTGGAGGAGTAACTGCAGATGTGGATGCAACTAGCAAGAGAACTAGAATAAGAACTGGAGCCGGAAGATATGACTCAGTGGCTGCAGCGTCATGATAAAACTTGAATGGATGTGGAATTGCTTCTTTTGGATGAGCAAAGAAAGTAGTTTCTTGAGATTGAATCTACTCCTGGTGAAGATGCTGTGAAGATTGTTGAAATAACAGCAAAGGATTTAGACTATTACATAGACTTAATTGATGAAGCAGTGGCAGAATTTGAGAGGATTGACTCCAATTCTGAAAGTTGTACTATGGATAAAATGCTGTCAAACAGTTACAAATACAGAGAAACCATTTGTGAAAATCAATATGGCCAACTTCACTGTTGTCTTATCTTAAGAAATTGCCCCAGCCACCCCAACCTTCAGCAACCACTACCCTGATCAGTTAGCAGCCATCACCATGGACGCAGATCCACCACCAGCAAATATTATGATTTGCTGAAAGCTCAGATAACGGTCACCATTTTTAGCAATAAAATATTTTTAATTAAGCTATGTACATTGGGTTTTTAGACACAATGCTATCCCATACATAATAAGCTACAGTATAGTATAAACATAACTTTTAAGTGCACCAGGAAAACAAAAAATTCATTTGACTCACTTTATTGCAATAGTCATTTTATTGCAGTGGTCTGGAAAAAAACCCACAATATCTCCAAAGTATGCCTGTAGCTCATTTTAAAACCTCATTGAATAAACCAACAAGGTTTTTCTTTCTGCTATTCCTATTGGATTATAATTTTTCCTGTTTAATCTTAAGAAAACTACATGTATAATACTCATAGAAGGACTCAAAGGGTATGACACGCTCAAAAGCTTCCATTCTCAATGGTGACAATGTATGTTCAACAAGCCACCTAATTTGTTGTTGGTTCCTTTACTGATCATTTTAAGCCAAAGTTTCTAGATATGGTATTTTATATAAAAGCAGGCTTTTGCCATGACTGCTCCAATAGTGGTGTCACTCAAAATCTTTAAAACTTTATAGAAAAAAAATGTTGAAAATTACTTTATTTTGCAAATTTCATTGATTCGTTCTAAAGTTTTGCTTCTTTGGCCAGGAACCATTTGGAGATTAGTTGGCCCAAGATCAGTGTAAACCCCACAAGGAATGCTTGGAGAGAATATGTTTCCTCAGAAATGCTGTAAGATTGAGACTGGGAGACTCGTTTTCCCACAGATAACAAATTTCATGGCATGAATCTTTTCTTTATTCTGAATCAACATCCTCTCTCCATTGTTTATTTTTTGACTTTTTTTCGCTTTTAAAAATTAGTTATCTGGGTTATATCTCTGTCCTATATAAATCAGGGGCACTTGTGGTTGTTAACCAAGAATGCATATAAGACACATGTAAATTATTATATGTCTGACCCCATCTCAAATGCACTGAACCCAAGTATCCAGCAGTAAGCCTGAAAACACCAAACACAAAAATAAATTCAGAATGGATCAAGGACTTAAGTATGAGACATGAAACCATTAAAATCCTAGAGGCACAGGCAGTACACCTCTTAGGCATTGGTCATAGCAACTTCTTACTAGATTTGTCTCTCGAAGCAGGGGAAAGAAAAGCAAAAATAAACTATTAAGAATTATATCAAAATAAAAAGGCTGTGCACAGTGAAGGAAACAATCAACAAAACTAAAAGCCAATCTACAGAATGGGAGAAGATATTTGCAAATGATGTACCTAATAAAAGGTTAATATCCAAAATCTATAAAGAACTTACAAAACTTAACACCCAAAAAATGAATAATCCAATTAAAAAATGGGCAGGAGGCATGAACAGACATTTCTCCAAAGACATACAAATGGCCAACAGACACATGAAAAGATGCTGAACATCACTCATCACCAAGGAAATACAAATCAAAACTATAATAAAATATCATGTCACACTTGTCAAAGTGGCTAAAATCAGCAACACAAGAAACAAGAGGTGTTGGCAAAGATGTGGAAAAAGGGGAACACTCAAAAAAAGGGAAAAAAAAGTAACACTCAGGCACTGTTGGTGGGAATACAAACTGGTACAGCCACTCTGGAAAACAGTATGGAAGTTCTGCAAAAAGTTAAAAATAGAACTACCTTTTGATCCAGCAATTGCATTACTGGGTATTTACCCAAAGCATACAAAAACACTAATTCAAAGGGATACATGCACCCATTTATAGCAGCATTATTTATAATAGCCAAGATATGGATGCAGCCCAAGTTCCCAAGTTCCAAGTTCCATTGAGTGATGAGTGGATAAAGAAGATGTGCTATATATATATATATATATATATATATATATATATATAATATGTGTGTGTGCATGTGCATGCACATGCTATATATATGTGTGTTACAAACACGTACACACACACTGGAATATTATTCATCCATAAAAAGAATGAAATCTTGCCATTTGCAATGACGTGGATAGAGCTACAGAGTATAATGCTAAATGAAATAAGTCAGAGAAGGACAAGAACCATATGATTTCATTCATATGTGGAATTTAAGAAACAAAATAAATAAGCAAAGGGAAAAAGAAGAGAGAGAGAAACCAAGAACCAGACTCATAATTGTAGAGAACACATTGAGGGTTACCAGAGGGGAGGTGGGTGGGGGATGGGTGAAACAGGGATGGGGATTAGGGAGGGCACTTGTGATGAGCCCAGGGTGATGTGCGGAAGTGTTGAATTACTATATTGTACACCCGAAACTAATATAACACTGTATGTTAATTAACTGGAATTAAAATTAAAACTTAATGTTCAAGGAAAAACGAAAAAAATAATGAAAAAGTGAAAGTGGTCCAGAGACACCTAAAATTAAAAAATTAATGCTACATACATCACATTGTCTGTATGAAATGTTGACAAAGTCCAAGATGATTTTAAATTCCTCTGAGAATATTGAGCCTTTTAAACTTGAAGGATCAAGACTTCAGAGGTGAATCAGCTCTTACGAATTCCTAAAAATCAGCCAATATAACATGGAATAAGTCTTTCAGGAAGAAAAACAAGATGGTGGCAGACTAGAGATTTTAATGTTATAGTTACTTGGCAGTGTCTGACAGGATTCTAGGTACTCTCTTGCCTTTTGATAAATAATACTTACTACATTTAGTCCAACCTCCTTTTAATTTTTTTAAAAAATTTTTAAAGATTTTATTTATTTATTTGAGAGAGAGAACACATGTAGTGGGGAGGGGCAGAAGGAGAAGGCAGGAGAGAGGCAGACTCCCCACTGAGCAGGGAGCCCACCACAGGGCTCAGTCCCAGGACCTTGGGATCATGACTTGGGCCAAAGACAGACACTTAACTGACTGAGACACCAGGCACCCTTCACCCTTTTTTTTTAATGTTAAGTTATTGGTACTTTATGAATTGAGAGAATAACCTGTACTTTTAAAAATTCTATAACATTTTTGTTCTGTTATAATAACATTTATTAAGTACATCATCATACTACCTTATGCCACTCACTTGGTTCATTGTCCTCATAAAAATGCTATGGTAAGCATATCAGTCAAGGCTCAACCAGAGAAATAAAACCAATAGAAGGTGTGTATAAAGAGACTTATTGCAAGGAATTGGCTTATGCAATTTTGGGGGCTCACTAGACAAGTCTCATATCTGTCAGACAGGCAGTCAGGAATGGCTGATTGATACTCTTGGGTGTGAACTGAAACTCTAGTCCACAGAGGGAATCTCTTGTCAGTTCTATTCTTACACCCTTTCACCGGATTGACTCTGGCCCACCTAGATTATTCAGTATAATCTCCCTTACTTAAAGTCAGCTGTTTATGGACTTTAAACACATCTAAAAAATTGTTTCCAGCAACTCTAAAATTAGCGTTTGGTTGACTAACTGGGGACTATAGTGTAGCTATGCTGATGCATAAAACTAATTATCACATGCAGGTACTTTTATTGTTCTAATTTCCCAGATTCAGGAAACTGAGAAAGTTAAAGAAAATTGCTACAACTAGTAAGGGATAGACAGTGATTTGAAACCATATCTATCTAACCTCAGAACCTGTATTATAAAATGCAGATGCTAAACAGGAAAATTGGCAGTCAGCCATTCACTTAGCAAAGAAAGGAATGCTGCAGGTGCGCGTGCATGAACATGCATGCACACACACATGAACTACCAATGCCACTGTACAGCTATTTCTGTAAAAAATGATAAAAGAATATTTAGGACACTTGAATGAGTTTATTAATATTGTGGAGATTGGCCAGTATTTTCATTAATTCAGTTAGGTTAATTTTCTTTTTGGAGCCATGAAAAATGATCTGTTCATTATAAATTAGAGTAATCTTGAAAATAATGTGACAATCATCATTTAACAAAACCGAAATAAAATGTCAAGAGTAAACTATAAAAGACAATAGGATCACTCATAGTAATTACTGTCAGTTTAAACTGGAGAAAACAGTGTGATTTCTAACATTATCGGAATTAGGTAGTAAGTGAAATACAAATTTGAATCTGTACAGTATTGGATTTAATTTATTGGACTTATGCACATTGGATTAATGAATGAGTGGCAGAAATTTGTAAAACAGTCATTTCAACACAGCACATAGATTAGACAATGGCAGGTAAGGAAGTATTTATTATTCTATTATTACTGATAGAGTTTGTGATACATTTTGTTTTTCTGTGAATGTTGAAAATTTCGTCTACCTCTGAAATATGTATCTACTTTGAAAAACAGGAGAGAGTAGGTGAAGAACATCGGCTGCCCACAGAGTTCTGGGAAAAGATAAGGAGAGAGAAAAAGAGCAAAAACAGAGGTACAATCACCAAAAAACCCATGAAAGGTGGCATTTGTTCTAGAGTTTCACATGTTCCAATAACACATTAACTTAGCTTTAAAATTTAAATCATTTGTGCATGGCTTGTTTCAAAATTTTATTATTTTATTTTTGTTCAGATATCAGAAAAATTCCCAATTAGACTGAACATGTTCTTGAATAGCATCCCAGCTTTCGTTGCTTTTTTTTATAAAGTCTTATGTAGCAAGCGAGACATTTTCCCTACAAACCTTCACTTTCCTTATACTAAGTCTTTGTTGAGCATGAGATATTGCTCCTAGGCTACAAGAAATGTCTTTCTAGATCCCAAATCAGCCTAACATGCTTACGCCCTATTGCTTTCCAACACAAACATCTTCTAGTCCTACTGGGCTACTTGTTATCAGCCCAGTGTATCATACACATTCCCAGACCCAGACCTCTGCTGACCCTGTAGGCCTCATATCTTCTTTCTTCCTCCTCACATACCTGAATCTTCTCCACGTACAAGACCAGATCATATGAAATTTCTTCTAGTCTGATCTCTCCTTCCACTGAACTCAGATAAGAGATCAAATGTGAAAGGGCTTGAATCCCTTCTATTACAGTCAAGTCCAATGTTCTGTGTCCTTGGAGATTATGTTTGAAAACCTCTGGCAAAGGGAACTCATTACTTCCCGATGAGGTACAGTCTTTGGATAGTTTTGGAAAGTAGAAAGTTCTTGTGGTGCAGTAAGACCTGCCTCAGTATAAACATTCTCATTTCTTCTTTAGTCTCCCCATCCTTGACGCTAGACTGTATACTTCTTTATATTAGGAATAGTTCTGTATTCTCCAATGCCTAACACAATGATAGGCATGTTGTACATGGTAAAAATAATTTTTTAAATACAGCCTGTGTTTTAGTTCTTTCACTCTCCTACCCATTCTTCTCTGTATGAACCATGTTTTTTTATGTGACTCCCCGGGAATACACGTATATAGTCTGACCTTTAATCCACAATGGTCTACACTTACTATAGTAAAGTTACTCTTTTTTCTAGAAAGGCAGCCTTTGTTCACATTTGCCAATATTGTATTGGTTCATCATCCTGCTGACAGCAATCATGCTTATACTCAATTAAACGGAAACTCAACTATTACCATTACTATTACAGCTACAACAACTGCTACTGCTAGTACTACTTATTTTTATTCTTATTCTTATTTTGACCCCAAACTGTGTCTTCCTTACCTTTTTTTGGTAACATCTGTGGCTAGGGAATCCTAGTGCAGAATATGTTTTATTTTTGTTAAATTTATGCTGTTACATTAGGCCCACAGTTCCCCTCATGGAGATCATTTTGGATTTTGATTCTGTCATCCCATATTCAGTAACCCATCCATATTTGCATTACTGATAAATTACATAAGTATTCCTTCTATGACTTTATCCATATCATTGACTTAAAATATTGAATAGAATAAAGGTTGGAGACCTGCCATTAGAGCTCTCTCTCTCTCTTTCTCTCAAAATGGATCCATTAACCTATACTATTTTACTATATTACTATATACTTGTACTATATTACCATATGTTATATATTTTTATGTTATATTATTGTACACTACATGTATATAGGAAAATATTTTTACCTAGTTCCTATCGCATAAATGAAACTTGGTAGAATGAGATTAATGATAGGAATATAATAAATGACATGCCTTATTCAAAAGAAATGGATGATAATGGAAATGTAGCATGCTTAGTGTAATCATATGATACCTTGGGGAGTATATAACACATGCATATTAAAATGGTTAGTTGTCTTTATTATGTGTATTCGCTTTCATTCTATTTAACTTGTTAATTACTTGACTACAGTTCCTGAAACTGAGCAAAAGACTCCAAGGAAAATTTGCAAAAATATTATAACTTCATTCTAGAATAAAATATACTCCGGGGTGCCCGGGTGGCTCACTCAGTTGAGCTTCTGACTCTTGGTTTCGGCTCGAGTAATGATCTCAAGGCCGTGAGATTGAGCCCTGCATCAGTCTCCACAGTGAGCATGGAACCTGCTTAAGATTCTCTCTCACCCTCTCCCTCAGCCCCTCCCCACCTCTAGAAAAAATTATATGTATATTCTGAAAAATACTAGGAATAATATGAAATAATTTACTGATAAACTTTACTTTCAGTAAATAAAATGATCAGGGCTCTCTAAAGTTTCTGTATTTGTTAAAACTTCTTAAAACCTCTTAGGTGATATGTGTTGCTGAGGCCATTTGATTTTTTGTTTGAGAAAATCTCAAAGACCGTTTAGATCGTTTAACCAGTAAATTTACAGACAATGATATAAGCTTGTGCTATTAATGTCATTAAATAATTGCATAAGCCTTAGAGCCTACCATTTGTTACCCATTCTCTCCCTGTGATCAGGTATTTAGCATTGTATATTTGAAAGAATAAATGATTCCACACTTCATGGATCAAGAAAATAACCACACTTTGTCAGAATATAGATAAGCACTGTCTTGTAAACTGTAGTAAAACCAAACATTCATGATATCTTTTAGAAACAGTCCCATATTCTTTGAATGATTTTCATCTATTATAAATCCCATATTGTTTGTCTGACTTAATGACTCATGAAAATGTAACCTAAAAAGTGAAAACATTAACATAATAAAATAAATAATGGCATTAAATCACTAGTGATATGGTCCATTTGCATTAATGGTCTGTATTTCTGGACAAGTAATTTTGCCCTCTTGTCTTAATTCTGTTTCAGTTACCAATCTTACTCTCTCATTTTAGCAGAAAACGTCAGTTTTAAAATCTGTGTTTTCTTATCACAAAAATTTTATTTAATCAATGTCCTACCGATGGGCGTTTAAGTTGATTTTAATCTATTGATGAAAGTAAAAAGCTTGGTATTTTAAAAAATGTTTTTTTAACATAAAATTCTGAGTCTGGTTCTGTATGAGGAGTACATATTTGTTTTATATACATTCAAAATACCCTGTCATCCACTTAAAATTGTAGAATTAGGTCATTGTTATAGTGAAAGAAATGGTTAGCTAGGATAATTTTTTAATGAATTCTGCTGGAAACTTGGAGAGTTTAAAAACTCATGTTAAAACCTAGATTTGGACTTTAAAATAACAATAGGATTGAATACAACTACTATTCCTTAGCATGCAAGTTTCCATTTTAAATTAGTTTAATCTGTTCCTTGGTTCATTTGTGAAATACAGCCTACCTTACTAAAAGGATCAAATACTTACTCATATCCTTAGCTAATGTAAGAATATATATTTTTAGCTAAGTTTTATTTAAAAAGAATCAACAAGATTTATAAAAACAGTGGCTAAAGTTGACCAAACTTCTGTAGAGTGAATATAATCTTCCATAATTTCTGGAAACTTCTTTAAAATGCTATATATCTTAACTGGTTTGACCTAAAACTTAATATATCTGTATTTATTTTTATATCTCTGTAGACAACAGGTGATTTTCAAGGTTATACTGGTCCATAGTAGTGTCACAGTTTTAAGCAAACACAATTATAAGAAAGAAAATGTTAATGACCATGCTTTCATTATATAGTAGGAACTATGCATAGTATTTAAAAGATTTGATTTGATGTCAGAAAATTATAAAAATTAGATAGTTAGAAACCATCTACTTAAATATACAATATCTGTCCCAGATGTTTCTGGATGCCAGAAACTATGTATACCAAAATAAATGACTTTGAACTTTTTTCACACATTTTTCAGACTTTGTTTTAAATGAGAAGGTTCATATAACACAATTTTAACTGACAACAAGATTAAGTGCTGAGTTTTCATTTTTAAAATGTTTTTGCTTAAAAAATAAGCATGCAAACACTCAAGTTCACTGTTAAATGCAGCCTTATTTATCTTAATGCACATGTTTAGTAACAGCACACTGTAACTGATTTTTTAAAAATCAAAATTGATTTGTTAATTCTAAAGAATTATAATGAAATCAGTCAAGTCAGTTAAACTTAACCAGACTTCTTTACTGCCATGACCTTGATGTTCAGCATTTCTCTTGAAACATAACATGTACTCTCTTTTTGTTTCTTTTTGCAAACTCCATGCCATTGTAGCAGGGACTGTAACCTCATTGCAGCTATAGACAGTGTCAGTTACTTCGCTAATGATTAAAATTCTCATTGACTCATACTGATCCACAGTGATTCTCACTCAATTTTTCCTGGGTGAAGACGTGCAAGTAATTAAGTAGTAGCAACAAAATTGTTGTTCAGATATGCTCATTAATTTTGCCTAAGCGTTCATGATCTTTGACAAATATTTTCCTATACTGTCATATCTTGCCATTGCAAATTTAATGATACTATTGTAAAAATAATATTAACTTTACTAAAGGAATGCTTAATATAAAATTTAAGTAATTAGGGTAGCACATCTTTGGGCTAAATGTTTTCTCCTCTTGGTAGATTTTATGGGTTGAATGATTGATATTCTAAAAGCTTTTCCTGCAGAAGTTTTGTATTGTACCACTCACAAATAAAAGCAGAGTATTCAGTGACTTTGGATATCCTGATGATTGTTTTTGATGACAAGAATTATGGTACTCATTTTGACAAGAGAAGATATGCAATTCCCTTTGCTCCAGAAGTCTGTGTCTCTTTTTAACTTAAATCATTTTAAAAATTCCATTCCACATTTATCTTTATTAAGACATTTTATGCAATCTAAGTATAATGTATATGTGCATGATTTTTTTTTTATTTCCAGACCTATTGCTACATAGGGGAAAGGGGGTTAAAACTCTTGCAGTTATGTTTTAATGTTCTCAAAAACCTTTCTCCAGAAATATATTGAGCAAAGAATGTGCACATGTGGTTGGGTTTTGTTTTGTTTTTTTTTCGATTCATGAAACAAATTTTAAAGTCTGGGACTTAAATTTTTATGTAAATCTCTTTAATGAATTATAGAATTCCCAAGAAAGCTGGAGAATTTTGTTGTTCTAGTTGTTCTGGTGAGAAACATTGTTTTGGTATTTGTTACTATAAAACACACACACACACACACACACACACACACCCCACACACACGAACACAAATCAAAGCCTTGCTGTCTACCTGTACAAATCTGTCTTGTGTGCCTGAAGTACACTTTGAGTGGATCGGTTTAGGTTATTTGAAATGAGCTATTTAACAAAGTTAGCTAACTGAGTTATAATCTCCTTCACTGGCCTTGTAAAAATCAAGAAGGCAAATCTGAACAAACCTATATGATCTATCTTATTTAGTCATCTCTTACTGAACTTGAACTTCTACAGCAAACTGTACAAATGTTTACTGAATAGAATTTAAAGTTCTCAGGAAGTAGAGGGAACGAAGCTCCACTATAAAGATATAAAGAAATACTAGCAAAATAAGCATATGCTCAGACACAGTGACACCCTACAAAGAAAGAGAAATATCTTGTGGTGTCAAGGATGTTTTGTATGAAGAACTGAGAAAGTTCTCTCAATTCAAGGCAAGTGATAGAATTACAAACTCAAGAAGTAGTAGTCTCTACTTAATATCTATCTCAAAGATGGGTTTTAGGAATAATTAAATCAATTAATTTTACATTCAGAGGTGGTATGATTCTCTTTTGGCCCTCTGATTTCAAGTGATTTATGAATTGACTCCAGTTTTTTATGTCAATTAGTTCCATAGTAGGTACAGCAGAAAGCGTTAACACAGATCTCCAAAATGGCTATGTCTAAATTGGGCTGTAGGAAAATATTTCTTTAGCTATTTACTTTGCACAAAATAATGATTACTAGAAAATGTAGTGATATTATTTAATGAATTATGGATATTTTTCATGTTGACTTACTGTAATGCCTTTCATTTACCAATTTATACTTTTAAAGGAATATTAAGTATGTTATAGATACAGAAGAATAAATATACCATATAGAGATGGTTTAAAGAATAAAAACAAAAATGAACTCCTTTGCCTCAGCCACCAGTTTTAAAAATAAGGCAGTATGATACCACACCTTATAAAACCCACTGAGGCATGGCCTCCTGTATCTCATCTCCCATTCTCCCTTCAGATGTAACTAACTTCATATGTTACTGCTGTCCTAAATTTTATGGTACTTTTTTCCCCTTTGCTTTATAGTTTTACCATATATTATATATTAACTAAAAATATATAGTCTTGCTATATTTGTTATATGAATGTATTCATTTGTATATATTCATTCTTCTGGGACTTATTTTTTCACTTCTGCTTCAGATAGCATCATAATGGTGGCAGTATCAGCATTTATTCATGTGTTGTATAGTATGTAATTTCGTTAATATATTAGAATTTAATTTATTCATTTTACTGTTGATGGACATAGGGCCATTTTCAGTTTTTTGCTATTATTAGCAATGCTTCTATGACTATTCCTATATTTGTCTCCTGGTGTACATATGGAAAACTGTCTCCAGGGTATGTCTATACTGAGGAGTTGAGCTGCTGGGTCTCTGTGCATATTTGAATTATATTAGGTAATGTGAAATCGTTCTCCATATGAGTTATACCAATTTACACACCCATAAGTATGTTCAACCACATCTGTAATCAAGCCCTTGACGGTCGCCTGCCCACTTTACTTTTATGTTGTCTTACGCTTACTGATTCAAAGGAGGAATTTACATATGCTGGTTACTAGGTCTTTGCCAGTAATATGTACTACAAATATCTTTTCTCAGTTTTTGGCTCATCTTTTTAGTCCTCTTACAGTACCTATGATCAAAAACAGTTCTAAATTTTAATCTACTAAGATTTATTATACTTTTTCTTTCTGGTCTGCAATTTGGAAATCTTTTCAAGTTTTGCTTTTACTGGGGTTTCTAGCCTTAAGTTTCACATCAATACTTAGCAGAATCATGTTGTTTATCTTGAATGTTAACATTTACTTATCTAAAAATTATTAGGATATACACATATGCTTGAGTGCTTGTATATACACATACACGCACACAGATATATGTGTGTGTGTGTGTGTGTGTGTGTGTGTATATATATATATATATATATATATATATATATATATATATATATACCAAAGCTTATTTTAAGACTTCAACTTAATTTTAAATTTGAGTTATCTGCCTTACCATGCATAAGCTACCTTTTCCTTACTTTATTACTTTAGGCAGTTCTTGAAAATACTTCTACTTTGCAGAAGAGGTGATAGTTGCAAACCTTAATCTATTTGTCTTTGAATTTATTCTTTGATAGACACTGATTTTATTCAGTGACATGAGAGAATCTATGGGATTTTTAATTTTTTGAGACACTGTCATGCTCATGATTTATTGTTCTTTGGACAATTGATTCTAACTTAAATGTCCCATGAAATAAAATAACACATTCAGTCCAATTTGTTTTACTAATTATGTGCAGATCCAATTTTACTCTTTTAAAGCTCCTTCCATTAGTGCTAATGTGTTTGTCTCTTTTTTTAATAAATCTAGTAATCATTGGGCAGTTGGTGGAGAGGAATAGATTAGAAGATTGTTCATCTGTATTTTCAGAGCAATGAAACAGAAATTCTGTCTTTTATGAACTTTTACTGGTTGGTTTCTGGCAAAGTATTTTACATTAAAATGCCAGAGCCCTGACTATGAACTGTGATTTGTCCAGGGAGAAGAGAAAGAGGAACCACACTGGCTAAGCACTCCACATAGGTTAGGCCGTGTTCTGGTCATATTACCTCCGATATTCCTCATTTATGCATTCAGTCATTCATTCAACAAATATTTTCCTATGTGCCAAGTTCTGTTCTAGGAATTGGGATAAAGCAGTGGACAAAACAGACAATGAGACAAAAATCCTCATCCTGTGGAACTTAAGCAAAGAATATAAGAGTACTGTCTTAAAGAAAAATGAAAGTTTATAAGCGCTATAGAAAATAGCATATGGCTCTGCATCTCAGATTTTCGTGTGCATGTGAATCACCTGGAGATTCTGTTACAATGCAGATTGTTACTGTAAGTCTTAAGCGAGATTGTGCATGTCTAGCAAGTTCCTTTCCCAGTGCTGCTAGTTTGGGAACACAGTTGGAGTAACAAAGACTGTACGGTGAATGGTGGCAGGGGGATGAAGAGTAGAGAATATGAGGGAAACTGGCTACAATTTTAGATATGATGACTAAAGTGAGCCTATTGACAAGGTGATAATTGAGCAAAGATAGGAAGAAGATGAGAGATTTTAGCTTTATACTTATACAGGGAAATAAAACCAGCCAGTGCAGAGGCCTTATATGGGAACATACCTGACAAGGAGGCCATTGTGGATGGAGTAGAATGAGCAGAAAGGACAATAGTAGTAAATCAAATTTGAGAAACCCTGGGTAGGAAGCAGACCTTGTAGGGCCTTGGAGACCATTGTAAGTGCTTTGGGTTTTATGGAGAAGGGGACCCATTCCAGAGTTCTGAGCAGGGGAGTGACATGCTTTGATGTATACCTTTAAAAGATCACTCTTACTGCTGAATAGACAATAGACTATTGAAGGACCAGGGTGGAAGCAGTGAGGCCAGTTAGGAGTCTACAAAATACACTCCATCTCAAGCTAAGGTTGTAGCGAAAGAGATGATGAGAAATGGTCATATTCAAAATAAATTTTGAAAGTAGAGCTAAGAAAACTCTTTGACATCTTAGATGTGGGCTGTGAGAGAAAGAAAGGAGGAAAGGATGACTGCATGGTTTTTGGCCTGAGTTTCTTGAAGGATGGAGGTGCCTTCAAGTGATGTGAGACAGGGCTGGGTTTTCAGGAGGGCATCGGAAGTTCAGTCTGTGTACATGTGTTGAGTCTCGGGTGTCAAGCTGACTTCCCAGTGGAGATGTGGAGTAAACAACTACATTTGAGAGCCTGCAGATGAGAGGCCAAGACAGCACTGGAGATAAAAATTTCTTCTCTTATAGAATTCCCATAATAATCGTCTGCCATTCGTCTGTTATTCTCATTTTATAATTGGAGATCCATGGTCAGAGAATATAAGTAACTGACTCAGCTGACAAATGGTGGAGCAGAAACTCAGATAGTATCTGTCTGGCTCCAGAGGCCACACTGCTCTCCTGCTTCAGGGGTAAGACAATCCACACCAGTCACGAACTGGTTATGCACTTACTCAGAGCAAGTCAGAAATATTTTTAGGAGGAAAATGGAGTTGACTGTTCATCTTTTTAGTTGCTTTGTTGGCCCACTGTAGACAGATGACTTTAAGTCAGTAATTGGCAGGTTTCCATATGCTCTAGAGCACCACGTTCATCTGGATGTGGCTCGATGCTTCCTGAATCACTTGTGTTATGGCTTATTAGAGGAAAGAAAACCATGTAGTCGGTGATCTGGTATCCACAGTGAAGAAATCTGTGTTTTTCAGTATTACTGGGGAAGGAAAGTGAGAAGATGAACATTATTCCTTATCCTCCAGTGGGACAATTATGAAGAATGTTCTATATGGTTTCTCAGAGGTCCCCAGCAGGACTGAGCTCCAGTTGCTCACAGCAATAATCCACTCATTAATATCGTATATTGGCTTTCCTTGCATCCCTGCTTTACCTTTTACATTCTTTACTTCTTGGGATCGCCTTCCAAAGAGACTATCTTCACCCAAGTGCATATCTCTGGCTAACCTGAGAGAAGTGACAATGTAAAATGTGCTTAATTGGTCTATCCAGAATAGTTCTCATTCGTACCGTAGTGCCTGGCAAATAGTGGATAAATATTTGCCAGAGCAATGAAAGATTGCAACTTTCCTTAATGATCACTAATAATAGTAGTTGCTGTTTATTTTAGGCAAATGCATTTTTAATAGGATAAAGATAACTTGCTCTTTGTCAACTGCTGTTACCAATCGCATTCTTTTTTCTACCTTTCTGGAAGCAAGAATTCTTAAGAATTTGGTGTGTGTGGTTTCAGTCTGTGTTGTGTGTGTATATATGGTATTTGACATTTACTAAATCCCATCATTTTCTACATATGATCATGTAACTTGCTTTTTCACTCAAATTTATGATTTTGAGCTGCATCCATATTGTCTATTGCTTTCTCTTTGATTCAATTTTTCCTATTCTTTTTTTTCTCTACAAGATTTAAAACTATTAAATTCTATTTTTAGTGATTTTCTGTAAATCTTTAAGAAACATATAAATTGCTATTTTTAAAAGTGACTACAAGTAATGAGCTAATATTTTAACTGTTAAAATTGAGTCTCTCTTACTCTTCTGTCAAAATGTAGGCCATAGTTTACTTTTTCCCTCCTAGCTCTCCCTGTCTACTTTCGCGTTAGTGTTTTCTAGAATTTTAGTATGAGGCTGTTTTTAAACAACAGAAAGCTTTTGTCACTGTTACCTTTATTGATTCTTATTTAGATTCATGAAATTTTATTTATTTCTTTTGTTTGCTTCTTGAATCCATCTCATTCTTTAAATGCTTTTTTTTTTCTTGCCGGCAAAGTGTCTGCTTTAGTCACTGGGTTGTGGTAGTTAATCTAGGTCTTGACAAGTAGGATTTTGCCATGAAAAGGGAGAAAGGACAATCCCTGCAAGGTGGCAATGCCTGCGTTTCTTTTGCACGTGCATTACCCTGTGGAAACTGCTTTGTGTTGTTCTCCTGGCTGGTAAGGCACTGCATGGTGTAGAAACTACGTATATTAAAAATAAACTGAAAAGAAAGTATACAAACTGCACGTTAAACAGTAACCAGAAAGAAAGTGTTATCGACTAAGACAGTACTTGGGATATGTTAAAATACACAAAGATGTGTTCGGAAACATTTCCCATATTTATTGAGTGCCTCGTCCAATGCCAGTGTAAACAAATGCAATGAAATAGTTTTCATTTAAATTTTAAAACAGAAAAAAAAATTTTTAAATAGAATTTCTGCATGTGCTTAGCCTCAGTGACTAGGCATTGGGACTGAAATTTTCCATATTTGTAGACCACAAAGCTCCCTTCTTACTCCTAGAGTCATTCTTAAGCACTAGGGCAAACCCTCACTTTTTCTTTCTCTTTAAACTGATGTGGTCCGTATACCTAAATTAGTTCTCTAATTAATAGTTGTATGCAGTCTCACCACCACCTGTACTTCTTTATTAGTGCCTCAGTCCTCCTGTTCTTACCAAAAGGTTCTCAGAAAATGTGAGTGCCTAAAAACACATAATAGCCTGTGCCCAGCAGATAAAACTGCAAGTGCTCATGTTGGCGGAATCCCCCTCTCAAGCATTCCGATTGCTGTACTTGCCAAAAAGGCAGACACCCTTGCGCTCTGCTCTGGTCTTGCTGTAACGCATGATGCTATGGTCCTGGCTAGGACATTTCTGGGGTTTGTATGATACATGTCACCTTCAGTACTTCCAGGGCCCCAAGAGTTCAACCCAATTAATCAAGTCCTAGGCCATATTTTTGTTTCCCAATAACACATTAAGTTCTGCTTTGTACTCCTCACAGCCTCACCATAGGAAAGAGGGGGAAATGTACTTTTTTTTCCCCCTCTTCTCAAGACAGAGTCTTTTTTTTACTCTATTCTGGTTTCTCTTGTCTCTCTTTCCAGTTACCTGCAAGTTTACTTTTTTCCATGACGTCTTGTGTGTTATATGTGTCTTTATTCCTTTTGCAAGAAACAGGTGGCCTCGCCAACAGTTTGCTAATATCACCAATGTCTGCTTACAGCTCTGTTCTGCATGTATAGCATTTATCTGTCTTTGAGGAATTTAGACTGATTTGACCATTCATTTAGACTTGCAGTCCACACTATAGGCAGTCCAAAACTACCACCATGACAAATTAATGCTCTGTCACAGGCAGAGCTGTTGTCTCCCTATATTCTGAGACCTTCAGAGCATTGTTAAAACATGGCAATGTTAAGTGTTAATTTTTTTGCCCAGTGGAGTTAATCACACTTATCCATGAAGAATCCATTTTCAATTAAACAGTTCTCTGTTCACTATTTCTAATTCCCTCAAAGGAACCAATCATACTGAAAGGGAATCAGAAGCTGTTGTATTTCTTACTGTCCATTTTCCTGAGAGCGTGTACTTACTGGACTGGATTTCTGGCATTTATTGTAAATGTTTAAATTCCATTTTAAGTGCCCTTAAGATTTCCATAACCCAAATGAACAAGTAAGTTTTAGCTTTTCATCTGTATCCATGTGGGCACACATACATGTACTGAGCAGCTGTCAAAATTTTAGTTGATGCTGCAGGTCTTTGTATTGAGAAAGTTTTAGAAACTGATCATTTTAGTTCAGAAAAAATAGCATATTTTTTTACTCTTGGAAGTTATCTTTAGCTGTTCATTAAAAATACCTAATTTTCACTTGTTAGAAACATCCCTTTCTAATGTTTATACAATTATAACCTTGGGGTTTCTAAACTAATTCTACAAACACATTCTAATTACTGTTTCATAAGCTATAGTCTTATTATACTTTTAAGGGAATTTATGACTTCATATTTTGTTATGGTATCAGAATTTAAGCTTTAAACCCTCTAAAATGTGCTTCTTTTTGAATAACAATAAACAGAGAATATGCCATAGTTTCCTGAAAACCCAAGTTCACTTAAATGAGACAGGTTTTCGGTAATTCAGCATATATTTTGTTATTGATTTTGCATTCTCAGTGTAAAATCGGATGAAGAAAATATCTTCCAACATTTCTTCAGGTTCCAGGAAAAGCATCCACTTTCTCAAGCACGCATTTTATCTGGAAAATATCTGGGATGATGTAAAGCTTGAGCCAAAAGCACTTAAATTTAGATTATTTTCAAAATTGGACAAGTCATTTCAGGCTGAATTTGAAAATAAAATGAATTTTTAAATAGTAAAAGGATAAATAAAACGAAATTCATTGATTACTGAGAAAAATTAGACCATCCTAAATGATGTGTTTAAAAAGAAGAGGCATTAAACATAGCTTTCATCCATTATCCTTGCTTTTAAGATGACACTGTCTCCTGCACATGAGGTAGAAAATGAAACCTGAGGAAGATTGAAGTGCCACAGAGGAAATCATGTCTGAATGGGAGTTTTCAATTATCTGACCAGTACTTAATCTTTAGGTTACCCAGAATGTATTTTTTTTTTCTCAGCCATTAGTTAAGTTACATGCATTTCTAAAATTCTGGTTGATTCCCCAGTTTAATTTACTAGCTGCTTTGGTTCTTCCAACTGCGCACATTATAACTTTGGTAAAGTTATTTCAAGTCCGCCGTGGGAAGAAAACACTTACTAACTTTTCTTTTAGTAGTTGTATGCTATTTCATCCAGACATCATGTCTTTTCTTTCTGCCTTTTGTCCCGTTGGAAACTAAAATGAGTATACAAATCCAAAAGAATGATCTCCTTCTTTCTGAATAGAATAATACCTTGTAGTTTACTGTGATGAGGAAGTTGTCATTAAGATGTATAGTTTTCTGAATGTTTCCAGATATATGTTGCTGGACAATACTTTAACTATATGCTTGCTAATTTAATTAAGTTTCAGTTTTACATACTTAAAGAGTCTGCTCTTATGAATCTTCTTAAAACATTTCCTGAGTCACATTTACATGAGCTAATCAAGCCACGGAATAGGTGGGAACTCATTATTTTATAAAAACACTTTATCATATAACAAGATACACCACATGCATACACACACATTTATTAAATTTCCAGAGACATATATACTATGAATTTTTTACCTTTGATTTAAATTTTGCATAATATACAATTTCACTTACATCTGTATGTCAGCCTAAGTATTTTAATTGTAAGATTTCCCTGTAATTTGTCTCCGTAATTATCTTTTTTCTGGTCATGGAAAATTTTAGATTCTTTGACAATAGCTTTTGTTTATTATCACTAGAAACCCTTCTCTTGGGCTAGGTTGTTAATTAACTGTCATTTTTCTACACGGTGTAAAAGAAAAATGAAAAGAAGGGTACATGAGCAAACGAATTTCACATACTGTTGACTGCTATAGTATCTTCAAACTTTAAAAATATATATTAAAATTTTTATCCTGTTTAAAGTCATCATAATCATGACTTTAATCTCTGATTTGTTGCACCAGAGCTTTGTAAAGAAGCAGTTTAGTACTGAATGAGAAGATATTAATGTAGCTTTTAAAGTGGCCATTAAAAGCAGATTTCTGCTTTTCATTTTGTGTATTTTCTGTGATGAGTACCATTGCCATTGTAGCTAGTTTTGTGTGCATTTATAAAGCTTCCAGTATAAGCCCAGAAACATTAAGGTCTGAGAGGAATAATATCAGCAGTGTTTCACTTTTGGCCACTACTATAAATTGACGAATGACATTATTGGCTTTAGATTTTTTAAATAAGTGGTTCAAGCTGAATATATGCATCCAGATCAGTAGGGTCCTCTCAAAGAAGCCACTCCTTTATTCCATTAATTCATTAGCCCAAATAACACCACAAGTGTTCCTTTTAGAAATGCTTTCACAAGCCAATTTATGAACCAGAAAATGAAGACTCATTTCTTTGTGGTTAAAACCTCATTTTTGGCCAAAAGTGGTATTGCCCAATACACCACTTACTCTCTTACTGAATCTGATTCTCAATGAATTTTGTTTCTAAAGTTCAAAGCAGTTCTTAGAAGAATGAGGACTTTTCAGCCATTGAGATTATTAAGAGAGCTGAGCTAAAGATTTGAAAATTCAAAAATTTCAAATGGCATCATTTTTTTGTATTTCCAAAGAAGGTGGTGGGTAGAGGGCTTTCATCAGAAATCCCAAGAAGTTCTGGGGAAGGCATATTCTGTCCAAAGAGCCATAGGAACTAGAGGCAGAGTGTCATGTCATGGTCAGCCAAGTACTCAACCTTTAAAACATATTGCAAGGACATGGTAGCTCATTAGAGAAGACTGATAAGCTTTTTCCCTTGTAGGATCCAGAAATCACTGCACTCCCACGCTCTAAGCCCCAGGAGACTGCTCAACTAAATATTGGTGCATTCAAAGTCACCTGCTACTGCACATGTTTGAGTAACTTGGAGCATTAACATGGAACGGGAAACTCCATCAGGAGGCTTGGAGCTGGGGAAAAATGTAGGCAAGGGAGATGGTGTGGAATAGTTGAAATAAGGGTCTGTTTGGACAGTTGATTGGTAGATCATTTTACTGTTAGCCCAGACAGAAAGCCTTGACCCCTTGGCTGATCCTGGCCATTTTTCACTGGAAGGGGTGAATGGGAATGAAGGCACCATGCCATCATGTGGCTAGCTCAACATCATCTTCAGCAGAGTTGTGTGGAAGTCTGCAGTCTGAGCAGGGAAGGGAGTTGAGGGTGTCAGTATATAATGCATGGGAGTTGAGGGTGTCAGTATATAATACATGGATATAAAAGAAGTGCTGGGTGTAAAGGAATCTGATGAATGAGAGAAATACTAAATGACTCTTCCCAGAACAAGGTGAAAGAAAAAAAAAATGATAGAAGTGGGACCACTGACAAGGAATTAGTAAAATTGAATTAGGTTTATTCTATATATTTTTGAGTTCATTGTTTATGAGTTCATTGGACTTTCCTTTGGCATGTTTTCATCATATCATTGAGGGTTTAGAATATATTGCATCTAGAAATAATCCAAAATAAATTAGAATTGAATAGACTCCAATACCACCTAATGAAACTAATTTACTGTGACCAGTGGGTTTGCAAGTAGAGGGTTAACGTTAGAAAACCTATTGAAATAATTCACCACATTAATACATCTAAGAAAAAAATTTACACTTACTTCATAGATGCCAAAGTTGGGAACAAGACAGGAATGAAATTAGACAAGACAAACCAATTAGAGGCATGAAATTTAGAAAAGATAAAGTAAAATTCCCTCTCTTTGCAGATGATATGAGAGTATACCTGAAAAACCCTTGAGAATAAGTGGCATTCCTAACTCAGTCAGTAAAATAATTCAAGTTGGCAGTATATAAAACTGACAAGCAAACTGACAAGCTATCATATGCAAAAAATAATAACCAATAAGAAGAGTTGGGAATGTGTTAGAATAAGTTTGAAAATCTTATGACAAAAGCATCCTAAAACATAAAGTAGGAATAAACGTTAACAGAAATGTGTAAAACCTGTAAGAAAAAGCTATAAAACCTTTCTGAAAGACACTAACAAGTACATTTGAACAAAAAGACATGCCTTGTTCTTTGTTAAGGCATGTCAACATCATTAACATGTCAATTCTTCCTAAATTAATTTATAAATTTAATGTGATCACACTAAAAATACCAGCACACTTTGTTATATGGAGCTAGACAAATTGAAAGGCTTATGTAGCAGAGTAGATGTACAAAATATCTGGGAAAACACTGAGAAGGAAAAGGTATGAGAGCGACTAGCCCTACAAGATACTAAAACATACTAAAATGCCTCAATAATTAACAGAGTGTCAATGGCATTGAATAGATAGACCAGTGAAATAAAATCAAGAGTTCAGAAATAGACCCAAGTACAGATAAAATTGTAATATATAATAAAAGTACCATCTCAAATCACTGAAGCAAACGTGACTTTTATAGTAAATAGTGTTGGCAAAAAGAGGAAATCAGATCTCTTCCTCAGTCCATACATAAGAATAAACCCTAAATGAATCAGAAAACTAAATGTGCAAAATAGAACTATACAAGTAATGGAAGAAAATACTGGTGAATTCCTTTGTAATGTGGGCATAGGGAAAGACCTTCTAACTATGACTCAAAATTCAGATACCACAAATAAAAACAATAAATTTGACTACACATATACACATAAAAACTTTGACAAGGAAAAATTAAAAAAAGAAAATTGGGGCAAAAATAGTGACCTATATCATAGGTAGAGGTTTAATATTCCTAATATAAGAAACTTTTAAATATTGAGTGGGAAAGATAAGTCCTATTTAAAAGTGGGCAAAAACATGGGACACTTGGGTGGCTCAGTCAGTTAAGCATCTGCCTTCAGCTCAGGTCATGATCTTGGGGTCCTGGGATCAAGCCCTGAGTTAGGCTCCTAGCTCAGCAGGAAGTCTGCTTGTCCCTCTGACTCTCCCCTTGCGTGTGTGCATGCTCTCTCTCTCAAGTGAATAAATAAAAATCTTTTTTAAAAAACTCTTTAAAAAAAAAGGCAGGCAAAAACATAAACAATTTACCAAAAATATAAAACTGATCCTTAATTATATGAAAAGATGATTGCTTTCATTAACAGTAAGAGAAACATAAAATTACACTAAGGTACTGTTCTCACCCATCAGATTTGCAAAAATCCAAAAGCTTAACAATATACTCTGTCAAGGAAGCTGTAGAGAAACAATCACTCTCATACATTGTTGTTGAAATTGTGAAATAATCCACAAAAGCAGAGGGGAAGTTGGCATTATCTAATAAAAGTACATTCACAATTACACTTTGCCCTAGCAATCTCATTTCTAGGAATTAGCCTGAAGATGTGCCTTCCACAAAGCAAATATAATATCTACAGAATTCTTCATTGCAGCATTAATTGTAGCTGGAAAATACTGGAATCTACCTAAATTGCCAAACCTAGAATATTAGTTGAATAAACTATAGTGCATGCACATAATAAAGTAATAGGTGACTATAACATAATGAGAATATATCAGTAAACTTATATAAGTCATTTCTAAGTGAAAGACAAATTCTCTGGTATGCTACCTTTTTGTAAAAAAGTAAAGGAAATAAGAAACCGTATGTCACTAAATCCAGGTATTTAAAATTAACACATTAGTTTTCTATTGCTGTGTAACAAACTGGCACAAATATTAATAGCTTTAAAAAAATACCTGTTTATTATTCTCAGTTTCTGTAGCTCAGACATGTGGGCAAAGCATAATTGGATTGTCTCTCAGTTCCTCACCACACAACCCCCTCCATAAGCTGTCTCACACTTGGAATTTCCGGCCTCAGAAAGACTCTAGGCCCTTTGAAGTGTTCATCTGCTTACGTCAAGTCCCACTCACGATACTCTCCCTTTTGATTAGCTCAAAGTCAACTGATTTCCTACTTCATTTATGTCTGCAGAATCCCTTCATCTTTGTCATTTAACATAACCCTATCACAGGAGTGAAATCCAGAGTTTCACCCCCACTCATAGGGAGGGGATTGTACAGGCTATACGCATTAGGGGTGGAAATCTTGGGGTCTCCTTAGAATTGGGCCTACCATGATTAATATCACTGAAAAGGGTCATACATACAACTGCTGCCCTCAGATACAATACCTTCAAACAGCTACAACACCGCTTAAAATGGTATTACACCACTTACATATTATTCCCATCCAAGCTACCTAACCTGAATTACATTATAAGGAAACATCACACAAACCCAATTGAGGTGCATTTTATAATGTAATTGGTCTATAGTTTTTTTAAATGGTAGGGGTGCCTGGGTGGCTCAGTGGATCAAGCATCTGACTCTTAATTTCAGCTCAGGTCATGATCTCATGACCTCATGATCTCAGGGCCGTGAGACCCCATGCTAAGTCTGGAGCCTGCTTAAGATTCTCTCTCTCCCTGTCCCTTTGCCCCTCCCCCCCATGCTCATGCTCTCTCTCTAAATAAATAAATACAGAAATAAAGGTCATGAGACACCAAGGAACAATGAAAAGTTATCCCAGATTAAGAAAGACTAAAGAGATATGACAACGAAAGGCAGTGCATAATTCTTGATTGAGTCCTGTAATGGAAAAAAGATATTAGTATAAAGAACACTATTTGAACAATTAACACAATTAGAATATGAACTACAGATTAAAGTATTATATCATTATGAGATTTCCTGATTTTGATCACTGTATTGTGGTTACATAAGAGAATATTCTGTTCTCAGGTTAATATACACGAAGTATAAGGAGTAAAAGAACATAAAATATACAGGCTACTCTCAAATGGTTCAGAAAAAAATAATATGTGTGCATACGTGCATGCATGTGTGTGTGTGTGTGTGGGTGTGTGTGTGAATGGAGAAAGAAAAGCGAGAAAGAATGGCAAATCAAATGTGGCAAAATGTTAAAAATTGGTGAGTCCTGGTTAAGTTGTTCTTTGATTTACCATTCTTATATCTTTTCTGTAATTTTGAAAGTATTTCAAAATTTAAAATTAATATAACAAAAACCAAACAAATAAAAACTGTGTTTAAACATCTTAGCGCAAGGGTGCCTGGGTGGCTTAGTAAGTTAAGCATCCAACTCTTGATTTCAGCTCAAATCATGATCTCCATGTTATGGGATGAGCCCCATGTTGGGCTCTATGCTCAGCAGGGAGTCTGTTTCTCTGTCTCTCTCCCTCTCCCTCTGGCTCTTCCCCTGCTCACACGCTCTCTCTCTCTCTAACATAAAGATAGAAATCTTTTTTTTTTTAAGATTTTATTTATTTATTTGACAGAGAGAGATCACAAGTAGGCAGAGAGGCAGGCAGAGAGAGAGGGGGAAGCAGGCTCCCTGCTGAGCAGAGAGCCCGATATGGGGCTTGATCCCAGGACCCTGAGATCATGACCTGAGCCGAAGGCAGAGGCTTTAACCCACTGAGCCACCCAGGTGCCCCAAAGATATAAATCTTTAAAAAAAAATCTTAGCACAGGGCCCAGCTGCACATACTAAGTTCCCAAGAAATGGCAATTCATAATACCATCACTGCTGTTACCTAATTCTTGTTAAAAATTTGTATCCAGTAAACAGAATGTATTTATTGCCACTACCTTAGGTGTTTTGTTGAATTCAGACAGATTGTACCATAGCATAGCAACTTTATGAGAAAACCAGGCAAACTATTAGTTAAGAATACTTAGTATCTCTCATTAAAAGTCTAAAACAATTTTATTTGTAATAAAAATGTGTAGATTAACTGATGTCCAGAATTCCAACAAATTCAGTGCATTGAGTTTCAGCTTTGGTTCCCCCAGTATCAGACCCTAGATCCTAAGATAAGGATTCAAGAGCAAGATTATTTGAAGTGGATACCAGAAGAAAATAACTGTGGGAGAAATTAGGGAAGGAAGACATCTAGTAGAGGGTGCATTGTCAACCAAGGGAAACTGGACCTTAATCCCATTGAGGAACTCTGGGAGACATTGTAATACAGTGTCCAAGGAGGGAGAGTGTTGGGGTATTGGTACACTGACTCACAGACATTGATTGAAGGCTTCTGGAGCCTATGAATTGAATCTAGGCACTTCTAGACTGCCCCAGTATCCCACCAAATTCTTTAAACAACCACTAGCAACAGCTGACATTTGAGAGACAGGACTACATGTGTACGGAATGATGAATGCCAAAGAGTTACTGATGAGCACCTCATAGCATCTGCTGCCTTGCTGAAGTAAAAAGTGGCTGAATCAGTTGCCCTGGTATTTCAGCAATCATTCAGAGTGCATGTAGCCATAATCATAAGGAGGTCTTCCCTTAACTCTCTTTCTAGGAGCAGACAGAAGTGAATTACTATTTCTTCCATCTACTAGCTGCACAACCTTGGATGAGTTATGTCTTCAAAACCTTGGTTTTATCATCTGTAAAATAGGGACAATAATAGTGTGTTCTCCTAGAATTGCTTTAGAATCAAATAGATCATGCATTTGAAAGCTTGACTCTAGAAAACACTCAGTAAGGTTAGTTTTACTTATTATATTTGCATCCTTACAGTTATTATACTTTCCATTTTTAATCAGTCTGTTAGAGATTATTGTTCTTATCTTGACCTATAAGATGCACCCCAGTCTGTTAGGTTAATGTGTACCTTGGCTCCAACAAACCTGAATTTTTTATAATCATTGAAGACTCAGGACTACAGGGACTCCTATTTGCCATCTAGGACTATAGGGACTCCTATTTGCCATCTGTTCTTGAAAATGACAATCAGTTACTTAGGAAAGTGACATTGAAAAATACATAGGAAAGTCAAAGACATTGGAATCAAATAATGAAGCTCAAACACCTTCAAAAACACAAGTTGCAAGTGGCAAATAAAGGGAAAAATAAACATTAGGAGGATTGGATTAGCCATATGCATCATGCTTCAGCATATTGATGCATGTCACAGTTTAACTGGTTAATTTCATGAGCTAGATTTAGTTGGGTACAAGGAGAAAACCACCTATTTCTTCTTATACCGCCCCTTCAAATCAATTGTGATGGCTTGTCCTTCACGCCCATGAATGAAACTTCAGGCCAATCCCACAGGTTACCAGTCTCATACCGGTTTCCTATGGCTGCCATAACAAACTAGGCAACTTATAAGAAATAAAAAAGTATTCGCTCACAGTTCTGGAGGCTAGAAGTCCAAAATCAAAGTATTGGCAGGACCATGTTTCCTCTGAAGGCTCCAGAGGATGATTCTTTCTTGCCTCTTGCTAAGTTATGGTGGTTGCCAGCAATCCTTGGCACTCCTTGACTTGAAGCTACATCACTGCATGTTGTGCCTCCATTCTCCTTATGGCTTTGTGTCTTTACATGGTCATCTTATAAGGACACCAATCATTTAGGATCATTTGGATCAGGGGCCCACCCCACTTTAATATGACCTCATTTTTGGTCTTTTTTTTTTAATTCAAGTATAATCAACATACAGTGTTATATAGTTTCAAGTGCACAATTTAATGATTCAATTCTATACATTACTGATTGCTCATCATGGTAAGTGTGCTCTTAATCCCCTTCACCTATTTCACCCATGCCCCCACCAACCACCCCTCTGGCAACCTCTGGGTCTTTATATTTAAAAGTTTGTGTTTTTTGTTTTTCTCTTTTTTTCTTTGTTCATTTGTTTTGTTTCTTAAATCCCATATAGGAGTAAAATCCTATGGTTTTGTCTTTCTTTGGTGGACTTATCTCACTTGGCTTTATATCCTCTAGATCTACCCAAGTTGTTGCATATAGCAAGATCTCATTCATTTTATGGCTAATATTCCATTGTGTATACATACCATAACTTCTTTATGTCTATCAATAGACATTTGGGTTGTTTCCATATCAATTGGCTATTGTAAATAATGCTGCAGTAAACATAGAGATGCATGTATCTTTTCAAATTACTGTTTTCACTTTCTTGGGACAAATAATCCAGTAGTGGAATGAGTGGATCATATAGCAATTCAGTATTTAACTTTTTGAGGACTCCCCATACTGTTTTCCAGAGTGGCTGCACCAGTTTGCATTCCTACCAACAGTGCCTTTCGTTCCACTCTGTCACCAACACTTGTTGTTTCTCATGTTGTTGATTTAGCCATTTTGACTGATGTGATGTGATACTTCACTGTGGTTTTGGTTTGCATTTCCCTGATGATGAGTGATGTTGAGCATCTTTTCGTGTGCCTGTTGGCCATCTCTGTCTTCTTTGGAAAATTATCTATTCATGTCCTCATCTTAATTAGGGCAACACCTGCTTTCCAAATAAGGCCACATTCTGAGGTTTTGTAGGTTAGGACTTCAACTTCAATTTGGGGGGAGGGGGAACATAATTCAACCCATAACACATGGATAATTATAATTTAAGCCCTAAATAATCAAACCCTGCATCTTCTCCAATATAAGCGACTTTCCTTCCTCAGCTCAGGACTGCTTTATGCTTAAAAGCTTACACTGGAGTGAAAATGACCCAGATGCTCTCCTCCTTAACTCTCCATCTTGCTCTCTTCCTCCTCCTCTCCAGCTGTCAAGGGTATTGCTGTCTCTTCCAAGACTGAAGAATGTGGAGAGGGTGAAGGTGCTGAGATTTGGAGAAGAGAAGAGATGAAAGGACAAAGAAAGTTCTTTTGACTGGTAGAATTACTTTGACTTCGGTGTCCTTCAAGGCAGCAAATTCCAAATTCTGATTCTTACTGGGTTATTTTTCTTGATTTTTGAGAAACTCAACCCTCAGTTCTAGGTATCTCTCACTTAGAGTTAAATTTATGTGGGCAATGCCTCCATCACTAACAACCAAATCCTCAGACCCTTGGTATCTCACTCCACTCCTCAGCTGGATCACTGTACCTTCCAGGCAGGCATCTTGGGTAGAACCTCTCTTGAAATTGACCCAGCATCCTTCCCCAAGGTTGGCAGCAGCCACAATAAATGCATGAATCCTTCCTTGTCCCACAAACTGGGTCTATTTTTTCAAGTATTGAAAAGTAAAACTCCAGCCCTAGATACTTGGTCTTGAATTTTCAAGAGTTAGATACTGGTCCCTATGGCCCTCAATCACCAGGGGATACATTCTAAGCTCTCCAAATAGAGGTGGTCTCTTATGGCTGTTCTCTCACTGAGCTCATAGTAAGGTGAAGCACCCCTCTTCCCTACCCTGTTGAGTCCCAAGAAGTGGAAGACAGAAAAATGGAGAGGACTGTCAGTGTTGCAGAAACACATCATACCAATAGCTCTCTTCAAAGTAAGCCATGCTACTGGACACCTTTGACCCCCCAAAGATTTCTTAACCTTGTATAAACAGCCAGCAGGTAAATTGCAGCCCATTCAAAACCTGGGAAAACTTGTCAGAACCCATCTTTTAATATTTTCTAAGATGTATTGTTTTAAAGTGCTTTACTGAAATATAATTCACACACCATACCATTCACTCAGAGTACACAATTCAGTGCTTTTGAGTATATTCACAGTGTTCTGGAAACATCATCACAACCTAATTTTAGAATATTTTCATTAACACAAAAGCAACCCATACGCAATAGCTGTCACTACCTATTTTTCCCTCCTTCCAGCCACAGACAAACACTAACTTGCTTTCTGTCCCTGTAGATTTGCCTCTTTTGGACATTTCGTGTAAACAGAATCATACGCTTCATGGTCTTTTGGGACTGGCTTCTTAACATAATATTTTCATTAGTCATACAGTGATATGCAGCAAGTATCAGTATTTCATTTCTTTTTATTTCCAAATGATATTCCATTGCATGGGTAGATCACATTTTATTTATCCATTTATCAGTCGATAGGCATTCGAGTTCTTTTAATTTTTCCCATAAGTAATACTGCGTGAAAGCTTGTGCACAATTTTTATGTGGACATATATTATCATTTCCTCTTCATTTTATACCTAGGAGTGGAATTGTCAAGTCATATGGTAACTCTGTTTAACTTTTAAGGAGTCACCAGACTTTTCCGGAGTGACTGCACTAGTTTTTATCTGTTTTTTTTATCATGTTCATTCTAGTGGGTATGAAGTGATTGTTTCATACTATTTTAGCATATTTTTATAGCTTCTCTATCATTTTTCTTTAGAATGTCCAAGTAGTTTGTACTTACTCTATTCTTCTCAGAGTTATAAAGCCTCTGCTAGATCTCTAAAATGACAAAAGCAGTGATATTGAACATTCAGTTAAAATGACAACAGTTACAACAAAAGACCTTAGTACAGCTCTATCCCTAGAGTTGGCAAAATAGCATATACGTAATAAATCGTGTATATGACCTGAGAGATAGAAAGTAGAGTAAATGTGAGATAATCTCACTACAGTCCTGGTGCTAGACAACTGTGAAGGCTTTCACTCCAGTTACTTGACTTATGACAATAATCACAGCACCAACAAGACAACAACAATAATAATAATAATAGATAACCTATATTGAGCTCTTCATATATTTCTACCAGGCGTTGTTCTACGTATATTTACATATATTCACCTTCTTAATTTCTGTGACAACCCCACTGACTAGGTGCTTTTATTCTCAGCTCTCAGATGAGCAAACATCTCCAGATGACGAGATTATTGTCTACCTTTTCACAGGTTAAAGTAGGGGGAAAGAGACTATCTTAAAAATATCTAAAGCATAAAAATTTACAAAGGTTAAGAACAGTTGTTTTGTGTAGCTCTGCCCAGATCTTCTCAGATCTCTTTTGAATATTTTTGTTGTCTACGCTCTTCCCACTTTCTGTGCTTTCACACTCATCAGTCCATTGTTTTTGGAAGACTGGCCTCAGACGACTGGAGCCCATCCCTCCCCATCCCAGGCGGGAGAGCTCAAAGCTTGGGAATTTTCCCTGAAATTTTGGAAATTTTCCCACTAATAAAACTCTTTCCTTTCCTGCTTCCCCACTCCTTTACTGGTTTTCCCTGAAAGTTTTTGTTTGTTTTTTATGAATCACTTCTACACAAATCCTCATCTCCCGGTTGGCTTCTGTAGGACACAAAACATGTAGAGGAAGGAGAAACTTGATGACATATTTAAATAGAACATGGTATGTGAGAAAGAAGAGTTACATCAAGCTAAAAACAAGAAAAATAGAAAATTCCCTTCAACTAGCAGGAAATTACATTAGAAATGAATGGGTTGTCATGATTTGAAAATGGGCTATTTACCCAGAAAAAAAATCTGTGAACTCACTTTCTGTGAAGACTTTACATGTATATAACCACTTTTCTGAGCTGGTTTCAATATAATGCAGTCCTTCTGGAGCAGAATGACTAACTCAGTGACTTCCCAGAGCCTCTTTGGCTGTGATAAGTATGTAAGAGCACAACATTATCATTAACCTAAGCAGTAAAGCCTTTTTGATTATGCATTGTGCTAAGGGCTTTACAATGATGGTTAAATAGATTTCAGTCCTTGTCTTTTGGGAACTTAGGAGAGCAAACTTTTAAAAAGAAATAAAGGAAATCTGTTTATGGTGTACTACAAAGAGGCATTAAAGTAAATGAGAATGACAATCACTTCAAGGAAGCATTAACGATTTACAAATAATCAGTATTTCAAAAAGGGAATATTCAGAAATGGAATCCACTTGGATTTTACAAAAGAGATATGGACAAGAAAAATATATTCTTTGCATGTCTACTCCAAATTGATCCATTTATATTTTTCAGGGAATGTAGAGAGCTAAAGGAGAAAAGAAGTAACATAATGAAATGAAATAAAATAGTTTTTTTTTTTAACTTGACAGAGAGATCACAAGTAGGCAGAGAGGCAGGCAGAGAGGGGGGAAGCAGGCTCCCCACTGAGCAGAGAGCCCGATGCGGGGCTTGATCCCAGGACCCCGAGATCAGGACCTGAGCCCAAGGCAGAGGCTTCAACCCACTGAGCCACCCAGGCACCCCTGAAATAAAATAGTTTTTACCATTACATAATATTAAGGGAAGAGATAAAATAAGTTTATCAGAAAAATCTAAAGATATGATGCATTTATATGCAGTATTTTTTAAAAAGATTTCTTATTTATTTATTTGACAGAGAGAGAGAGTAAGTGCACAAGCAGGGAGAGTAGCAGAGGGAGAGGGAGAAGCAGGTTCTCCACTGAGCGGGGAGCCCAATGCAGGGCTCGATCCCAGAACCCTGGGACATGACCTGAGCCGAAGGCATATGCTTAACCGACTGAGCTACCCAGGTGCCCTATATGCAGTAATTTTTAATAAAATGATGACAAAAGAAAAATGTTAGTGGTCAGGATATTTAAAAAAAAAAAACTTATGCAGGATAAATTCCCATTATATCATTGGGGAAGCAAATTAATACTTTCTAGTACCAGGTTGTATGCCACGACCCAATAAACCAAGAAACAGGGGCGCCTGGGTGGCTCAGTGGGTTAAAGCCTCTGCCTTCAGCTCAGGTCATGATCTCAGGGTCCTGGGATGGAGCCCCGCATCGGGCTCTCTGCTCAGCACGGAGCCTGCTTCCCCCCCTCTCTCTGCCTGCCTCTCTGCCTACTTGTGATCTCTCTCCTCTCTGTCAAATAAATAAATATAATCTTTAAAAAAAAAACAAAAACCAAGAAACAGACTGTTAACTCTAGAGAACAAACTGATGGTTACCAGAGGGGAGGTGGATGGGGAGAATAGGTGAAACAGGTGATGGGAATTAATGAGTGGATTTGTGATGAACACCAGCTGATGTATGGACGTGCTGAATCACTGTATTGTACACCTGGAACTAATATGACACTGTATATTAACTATACTGGAGCCAAAATATAAACTGAAGAAAAGAGGAAAAAAGAAATACTTTTTGGTTTTGAATCTCTAAACATGTTTTGACCTGAGCAATTCTAAAACTAATGTTTTTCTGAGTTTCTTAGAGTGATAAGAAAGGAAGTAGTTCTCAAGTGTGAAAATAGTTCGCAAGACTGAATGACTGAGGTTTAAATATATGCATGTGTGTATGTATTTGATATAAGGGTTTAGGAAAAGGTTTGAGTAGATTGGTAGGAATTAGGAGTAAGCAGAAGAAATATATAACACATACCCTTCAAATAACTTTATTTTATTTTTTTTATTTTCAGTTAGCCAGCATATAGTACATCATTAGTTTTCGATGTAGTATTCAATGATTCATTAGATGTATAACACCCAGTGCACATCATAACACATATCCTCCTTAATACAAATAACTTTATTTTAAAAGTAATTGCATACACATTGTAAAACTGGCATTTGTAGTACAATATATTTTTTCCTAAAACTGAATTATTACTTTACCTCAATCACATAGATAATGAGGCTGTTTTCAGGGTTTCTAAATAGACTAGAAATGTGGGCAGAGATTAAAAAACAAATCCAAATGTACTGTCTTCAAACTTTCCTGTGTGAGTACTGAATAAAGACATATTTTCAGACATGCAAAAACATAGAATACATTTCACCCTTTCTTAGAATGTTATGTAAGGATGTTATCCATCAGAAGTAGAGAGTAAACCAAAAAAGAAGAGAGCAGTGAAGAGAAGTTCCATGATTATGGCTATTTGGAAGACTCTCCTAGTAAGTTATCTGACCCAATTAAAAAAAGGAGGGAGGACTTCAGAAGATAAATATCTGGGGAAGTGATTTTATTTTGCCCTTTATAATTTGGAACAAGGTAAGGAAGCAATAAATTTAGAAGATAAGAAGATAATATAAAGACAATTAAGCATAAGAGATCTTTAACACTCACTTTTATGGGAATGGGAGGACCAATTGATGATAAAATCCAATCAAGGTCAGCCAAAACAAAAAAAAAATTTTGGATTATTGAATGGGTGGTAAAAGAACCGGTGCAGCTCTTTAAATACAAATAAATATAGAATTGGAAATAAAGACTGTAAGAGTCATATTTGTAGAACAAAATGTAAATACTGTAAACTTGGAAAAGCGAATTAATATAAAAGTGGAACAAGAAGAGAGGCAAGAAGAATATTTTCTTCTTTCACACAGGAAATAAATCAGTCTGGCTTAAAATTGAAATATTTATTTTACAACATAATTATAGTGAAGCTGACCTCTTAATGCTGTTTCATGTTAATCTTTTTTAATTTCTCAAATACCTAGATGGATCATTAAGAAGCTAATAATTATTTAACTGCATATTATTCATTTATTTGCAAATAAAATTGCATTAACTTTATTTCACTCAAAATATATGGCCATCTTTAATATAATCCCATTTTATAAAAATCATATCTATCTTTATCTCTATATATGTTTTAGAGAGATAGCTGGCATGACAGTTTCCTGATGTTTCCTTCTAGTATTTTTTATCTCTAGTTTTTAATATTGTTTGACCTTTTTAACAATGAAAATAAATTATTTTGTAAAATAACAAGCCATTCCAAGAAAAACTCAATTAGTAAAATTAACTTGAAAATCAATACAGCTTTATGTAAGCTCATTAAAAAAACACATAATTGAAGTAACTTTGATTTATAATATAGCAAAATGTCCGGTGTATATAACCTTAAAAAGTTTTATTCAAAACAATTTTCATAACCTCCCAAATTACCACTATTCTTATTATCCAAGTATATAAACTTTACCTCTGTTTTTTGGAAAAAAAACTTACTTTAAGACTATAACTGTGGTAAAAAAAAAAAAATCTTAGTTAACCCATATAACTCTAACATAAAAGAATATAGATTACCTTATTGGCAAGATATAAGTCACTGTGGGATGAGGTTCAACACAAATCTCTGCTTTTCTTTTTCAGTGTTCTTCAGGTTTTATGAACTCCTTTTGCTTTTCAAAGAAGGTCTGAAAATTGAATATATTTTATTTTACTAGATATGAACAGAAGTAAGCAATGATCTCTGGTAAAGTTTTGAGCCAGAGTATACTTACTGGTTTGGATAAGAGCATACATCAGAAAACATTAGTATCTAAGACACCCAGGTACAAAACATTAATCTACAATTATCTGGATGTTTCCTAACCAGAATTTATTATAGACAGAAAGCCTAATTTAAATCAGCCATTCTCAGGGCTCCTGGGTGGCTCAGTTGGTTAAGCATCTGCCTTCGGCTCAGGTCATGATCCTGGAGTCCTGGGATCAAGTCTCACATAGGGCTCCCTGCTCAGTGGGGGTCTGCTTCTCCTTCTACCTGCAGCTCCCCCTGCTCATGCTCTCTCTCTCAAAAATAAATAAAATCTTTTAAAAATAAATAAACAAATTAGCTCTTCTACATGCTTTTTATTCACCAGCGAAATTAGTCCAAATGGCGAGACTCCCACTAGGGGTATCTGCTTTCATCAGCCTGGCCAGCTTGCTCTGCTTCATTTCCTTCCACTTCTTGTTTTCCCATCAGGTCACTGTTAGCAGATCATGCAGCCTATCATTATGACATGGAGTGCTAAGTATGAGTTTTTCACTTTCAATAGGCACCCACTTTGCAGCAACTGCTTCTGAGTCAATTATCCAAAAATATATAATAAAAAACCTTCTGTTTGGACCAATGGGCTTGTGGGATAAATTGTATTCAGATAAAACTAATGTGTTCTTGAAATGTTTATAGAAGTAGCTTTTGTTAATCCAACTTCTCCTCTGATTCTTATCAGTTATCTTAATTAGGGACTTGATAGCTATCTTCCTAAAACCAGGATTCCATATTTCCCGTAGTATTAGATGCTCATAAAGCTCACTTATTTCCTTCTAGCATCTCAGAACACTTCATTCTAGTGGGATTGTAATCCCTCTTGTGCACTCATTTGACATTCAAGAAAGTTCATAGTGTTTCTCCCATGGTTCCCATCCCGGAAATGCCATTTCTACTCACCTTTTTCTATCTGGCCATACTTGAGAATATGTAGTCCACCAAGAACTTTCTTGTTCTCTAAATCTGAATGGAGAGTGACATACAGCTTTGCACTTAGTCATTCTTTAATCGTTTCCTGCAAGATAATTTTATCTCCACAACTGAACTATAAATTCCCTGAGTGCAATATGTCCTAATCTTTATCCAGTACTACCACAGTGTTGAACATATTTGATACCTGTTCAATTAATACTTGTTTCTAATTATTTGATATTAAGACTTAGATTTGTGATGGGGAGCTGTTTTTAGTTAAAAATAAACAAACAGACAGGGGTGCATGGGTGGCTCAGTTGGTTGAGCATTCAATTCTTGATTTCAGCTCAGGTCATGATCTCAGGGTCCTGGGATCAAGCTCTGCATGTGGCTTCATGCTCAGCACAGTGTCTGAGATTCTCTCTCTCCCTCTCCCTCTGCCTCTCCCCTCTGTGCATGCTGTCTCTCTCAAATAAATAAATAAATCTTTAAAAAAAGTAAACCAATAGACAAAACAAAACCTCACATCTCTTATACAATATTTCTAGGCTTCTTGAATTATCTTAACACTTTAGGTTTGAATGACTCAAACCAGAACATACTTAGAAGGAAACTAGTGTTGTTGTAAATATTTATGGTAATGATTTATGGTAAATAAATAAATAATAACTCAATAGGATGGCCTGGAAACCAGGGTTCAGAGCCCCTGTTTTCAAATATAGGTCAATCTGTCTTTGATCTAGCTATGTCCTCTAGTTGGTAAATGGATCATTTTGTTTGCCCATAGTAACCTGTACATTTATTTTTTTTAGCACTTTTCCCATTACAGTATCTTAGCATATATTTGTCTTTTTTCTGAGCCTGTGGGTCCATTATGATGCCCAGCAACTGTCTTCTCTTCACTATAATATTATCGATACTGAACATGATACCTAGTATAAGAGGTGTTTAAAATATGTGTTGGAAGAATAGATGGATACATAGATGAGAGGTTAAATTACTTACTGGGTCACAAAAGATATCCTTTCCTGTTAAAATAAGTGGCCCTCCTTTTTTGGATTGTCTGATGTCCTAAGATGTTAAGAAAACAAATAGTACATATTGGAGATTAAACCTAATCAAAGCTCTCTCCCTGTACAAGTATAAGAATTGAAACACATGACCTTACAGCATGGAATGTGAGTAGTTCCCTGAATCATTTCAGAGTGGCATTTAATACCTTTTTTAAGCAAAAGATGTCTTTATCAAATAAATTCAATAGTCATTTAACTTTCTCAGTTTCTCAATTTTCTCATCTCTAGAATGGCTATAATTTCTTCTCTGTACCTATTTCCTAAGTGAATTAAAATTTAGGCCCCTGCTATATGATTCCATAGCCCTTCCACACATATCCGTGGTTACTGACATAAGTTAGGGAAGTCAGAGAAAAGACAGTTATCATAACCTAGTGGGGAGACAGCAATGGGACAATAAAGGGAAAACTATGTGAGAAGTCCATTCCAGTGAGTTGGGGCAGGAATCTGTAGAACTTAGTGCTGATCTCAAAGGGGAGTGAAGTGTTAAAATAATTAATATAGGATTCAAAATGTACACTAAAAGAGGATTTCAAAAGTTGATTCTTTGTTTATGTCATGTATATGCCTACACAATAGCAGCATTCAAAAGAATTGTGGGTCTTATAGTAACATAGATATTTTTACCCAAATGTCTCCTATAGCAAGGGTTCAGGGAGTTGGCTAATTTTATGTTTTTTAGCTTGTCACCCAGCACTTTGTTTCCTCTCTGGACATGCAGAAAGATTCTAAAATCTATTCCTGTCAAACATGGGAATTTGGTTTAAACCAGCTCTGTTGCTATGGCACCTAGTTTTAGTTAGTGGAAAAATACAGAATCAAAATACTAAACTTGCAGTATTTTTGTACCCACTCCCTTCCATATTGGTTTAGTCTCATCAATTGAATTTGCAAATGGTCAAAAGTTGCCCAGTGCTATAAAAAAGTAACTATGCTATTTAGGATTCACATACTAATACATATCTCTCATATATATATATATATATATATATATATATACACACAAATACACATATATATACATATATACATATTTGTATATATATGTATATTTGTGTGTATATATGTGTTTGTGTGTATGTATAGTAGAAGAGATAGCATGATGTAGTAGTTGTTTTTTTTTGTTGTTTTGTTTTTTTTTTGTTTTGTTTTGTTTTGTTTTTTTTTTTGATGTAGTAGTTGTTGAAGGAAAAGAGACCCAAGACTCAGTTTAGACAGCAAAATGCCAGGTATTCTTGAACAGTCAAGTTTTGCTCTGGATCTCTTTTCCTATCTGCAGTGGGTAGTAATAATAATAATTTCCAGGGATATTATTAAAATTAAAACATTATGTTTTAACTGCCTAGAACAGTTTCTGGCATCGGAGCACATTTGCTAGACTTACTAGCGTTTTCAAATGTGGAGGTGATATTATATGTATATTATGAGCTGAATTATGTCCACCCCGCTGTACAAAGTCACATGTGGAAACCCTAAACTCCAGTACCTCAGAATGTGACAGTGTTTAGAGAGAAGGCCTTTAAAGAGGTAATTAAGTTAAAATGAAGCCGTGGGTGGGCCCTAATCTGACCTGACTGGTATTTTTGTAAGAAGAGGATGTTAAGATACCTCGATCCCAGGGGCTCTCACCTAGAAAAAAGACCATGTGAAGATACAAAGAGAAAGCAGCCATCTGCAAGCCAAGGAATGCCCTCAAAAGAAACCAAACCTGCTGACACTTTGATATCAGGCTTCTAGCCTCCAAAATTGGGAGAAATAATTTCCATTGTTTAAGCCACCCGGTCTGCAGTATTTTGTTTGGAAGCCCTAGGAAACTAATTGGATGGATGGATGAATGGATCTGTCTGTCTGTCTATTTATCTATCTGTCTATCTAAATCAGGTCCACAAATGGTCATAATAAAATAGAAATGATAATAATATGCTGGGTTTTCCTGAATCTTTTTTTAATTGTCCACTGCCTAAAGTATATAGTTAAAAAAAACTAGAAATAAAGTTAAAGAAAGGTTAAAAATAAAAAAAAAATATTTTTACTCTTTTATTAACTAATAACTTACAAGGTATAAAGAACACAAATCTTAAATGTATATCTCAATGAATTTGTACATATGTACACATCCATTCATCTATCACCCACATCAAGACTTAGAACATTTTCAGTTTCCTAGAAACCACCCTCATTCCCATCCAGGTCACCAACCAATCCTTTCCATTAAAATAACCACTTATGACTTCTAGTATTATATATACTTTGAACTTTATATAAATGAAATCACACATTACTCTTGGTTATGGTTCCTTTCACATAACATCATGTGTGTGAAATCCATCCATGTTGATGTGTGTTAAATAATTCGTTTGTTTTTTTTTTCTTTCCCTTTCTGAGTAGTACTCCGCTGTATGAATATACTCCAATTTATTTATCTATTTTAGTGTTGACAATTTGGGTAGTTTCTTTTTCATATTTATGAAGCAAATTGCTATGAACATTCTTGTAACTAATTTTTAATTGATAAACTGAGCATTTTTTGTAATTTTTAATTTTTTAAAAGATTTATTTGTTTTAAAAAGAGAAAGCAGGTGTAAGCAGGGGGAAGAGCAGAGGGAAATAATCTCAAGCAGACTCCCCACTGAGCGCAGAGCCCCTCTCGAGGCTCAATCTCACACCCTGAGATCATGACCTACACTGAAATTAAGAGTCAGACATTTAACTGACTGAACCACCCAGGAGCCCCTAATTTTTTTTAAATTTGAGTATATTTGACACACAGTGTTACCTTAGTTTCAAGTGTATAACATTGCGATTCAAAAATTCTATGCATTGTGCTATGCTCATCAGATTGTTAGCTACTATCTGTCACCATACAACATTCTTACAATACCATTGCCTATATTACCTATGCTATACCTTTTATTCCTATGAATCCTTCATTCCATAACTGGAAGCCTCTATCTCACACTTCCTTCATCCATTTTATCTACCCCCCAAACCCCTCTCCTCTGGCAACCTTCAGTTTGTTTTCTGTATTTATAGGTCTGATTCTTCATTTGTTTTGTATTTAAGAGTCCACATATAAGTAAAATCATTTGATATTTGTCTTTCTTTGAGTTATTTCACTTAGCATAATACCCTCTAGGTCCATCCATGTTGTCACAGATGACAGTATCTTAACCACTTTTAAGGCTGAGTAATATTTGTGTGTGTGTGTGTGTGTGTGTGTGTGTCACATCTTATTTAGCCATTCATCTATTGATGGACACTTGTTTGAGTAGACATAAGCACTCATTTTGGGGTGGGATTGAGAAGTATATAGCAATGCTATAAAATGTCTCCATTTTAATGTTAGTCATACTGTAAAGCCAATATTATTCTACCTTCTGAGTATTGCCTTTTATTGTCTTCACTACAATTTTCTAATGTTTCTGAACTGGGGATGATCTTGTCCCCTAGGGAATATTTGGCAGTGTCTGGAGATATTTTTTTAAGTCCTATGTAAATTCCAGTTAACATACAATGTAATATTAATTTCAGGTGTACGATAAAGTAATTCGTCACCCTGTGCTCATCATAACAAGTGCCCTCCTTAATCCCCATCATCTCTTTCACCCATTCCCCCACCCACCTCCCCTCTGGTAACTATCAGTTTGTTCTCTAGAGTTGGGAGTCTGTGGATTGTCACAACTGAGGGGATTGCTACCAGCATCTACTGAGTAGAGGCTAGGATTGCTGCATACCGTACAATGCACAGGACAGATCCTGACAACAAAGAATTATCCTGCTCCACATCTCAGTAGTTCTGCTGTTGAGAAACCCTGTATCTAGATCAAAAGGGTTTAATTTTGTATTTTTCAAATGATTTATTTATTTGAGAGAGAAAGTGGGGGAAGGGGCAGAGGGACAGGGAGAGGGGAAGCAGACGCCCTGCTGAGCACAGATCCCCACAGGAGGCTTGACCTCACCACCCTGAGATCATGACCTGAGCCAAAACCAAGATTAAATCTCTTAACCAACTGAGTCACCCAGGCACCCCTAATTTTGTATTTTTAACTTTTAGGCATCAAACCAGTTTTTATTGCTTCACCAACCCCCAGAATCCTTCTCATGTTTTGTTGTTGTTGTTGTTGTTGCTGTTTTTTGTTTTTGGACTCCTAAGGGAAAATATAAATTGCATCTTCTTCCTTGTTTTATGTGGGGTATTAACTCTCAACACCTATATGGTCTGACTCAAATGAGTTCAGACCCTGAAGCTTAACTTTGTCAATAAACATTTCTAGAAAAGAGAAAAAGTTTGTCTCCCCTTTAAGCTTGTGATATTGCATTCTCTGCAAGAAAAAAAATTATATATATTTGCAAATGCCTCTATTTAGAACTAGTAAAACACCTATGCCATAGGTACTTGTTCTATTTCAAAATGTGTACAGCTTGAAGTCCCTCCTGTCATTTGCCCAATATCTGAAACCATAATCGGTTCATTTCCATGACTGCATGTCACTCATTATTTTCCCAGGTAACCTCTTCTAACCTTCAAAGTAACTGAAGGTACATTATGTTCTCTTTGGTTATCAGAAATATTTAAAAGAAAAAAATGAACATGTTATTTCCATTTTCATGAGTCTGAGCCTTCTCCTCTCCCATATTCCTGTCAATCCATGCTTCTGCTACTGAAAACTGAGCTTAAGGGCAATACCTTAACTTGCACATTTTGCTGATTTTACATCATCCATCTACCTACAAATCCAACAGAGGTGATTACTTAGCTCCCCAAATAGGCAGAGAGTTTCCACCTGATATGATTGCCTTCATATATTTCAGTGATGTCGAAATGGAGGAATGGTGTTCGTTGGCTCTGGACTTTAAACACGTGATATGCAATATTTTGGGCTGACAGCTAAGTAGTTGGTGCCTGACACTAAAAAGCCAAAAAGTTACCATTTACCCTTCTCATTTTCAAAAATTGAAAAGCCACAGATAATTAAAAGTACTAAATTTGAATATGACCGATTTCAATACTATACAATCACTTCTTAAATTTAAAAGTTGTGATAAACAATTCTGTCTCTTCAGCCTTTAACATGCTAACAATTTTTTGTGGGTTAGTTCTTATGTAACTTAAATATCAGTATGTCTTAGCTCTATGGTTCCTTAATTTTATTTTTTTTCTTTTTCAAATTTTTATTTAAATTCTAGTTAGTCGGGGCGCCTGGGTGGCTCAGTGGGTTAAAGCCTCTGCCTTTGGCTCAGGTCGTGATCTCAGGGTCCTGGAATCAAGCCCCACATCACGCTCTCTGCTCAGCAGGGAGCCTGCTTCCCCCTCTCTCTCTGCCTGCCTCTCTGCCTACTTGTGATCTCTCTCTCTCTCTCTGTCAAATAAATAAATAAAAATCTTTTTAAAAAAATAAATAAATGAATTCTAGTTAGTGACGTATAGTATAATATTGTTTTCAGGAGTAGAATTTAGTGATTAATCACTTTCATATAACACCCAGTGCTCATCACAACAAGTGCCTTCCTTAATACCCATCACCCATCTAGCCCACCCCCCCACCTCCCTCCAGCAACCCTCAGTTTGTTCTGTCATTAAGAGTCTCTTATGGTTTGTTTCCCTCTCTTTTTCCCACCTTCTAATATGTTCATCTGTTTTGTTGCTTAAATTCCACATATGAGCGAAATCATATGGTATTTGTCTTTCTCTGACTTACTTCACTGAACATAATACACTCTAGCTCCATCCGCATCATTGCAAATGGCAAGATTTCATTCCTTTAGATAGCTGAGTAATATTCCATTATGTATGTGTATATGTGTGTGTGTGTGTGTGTGTGTATACTACATCTTCCTTATCCACTTCCATACTACATCTTCCTTATCCAGTCATTACTCAGTGGACCTTTGGGCTCTTTCCATAGTTTGGCTATTGTTGATAATGGTGCTATAAACATCAGGGTACATGTACCCCTTCAAATCTGTATTTTTATATCCTTTAGGTAAATACCTAGTAGTGCAATTCCTGGATTTGACCATGAACAGCCACAGCAATCTTAAGAAAGAAGAACAAAGTAGAAGCATTGCATTTCCTGATTTTAAAATATGTTACAAAGCTACATTAGTCAAAACAGTATACTGTTACTGTGTACTGGCATAAAAACAAAAATATAGACCACTAGAACAGAATAGAGAGTCCAGAGATAAACCCATTCACATTTGGTCAACTGATCTTTGACAGGAATGCCAAGAATACACAATGGGAAAAGGACAGTTTCTTGAATAAATGTTTTGAGAAACTTGTGTATCCACATGCAAAGGAATGAAATTGAACCCTTACCTTATACCATACATAAAAAATCAACTCAAAAAAGATTAAAGATTCAAATGTAAGACCTGATACTATAAAACTCCCAGAAGAAAACATAGGGTAAAAACTTCATGACGATGGTCTTGGCAGTAGTTTCTTGGATATGGCACCAAAAGCACAGCCAACAAAAGCAAAAATAGACCAGTAGGACTAAACAAACAAGCTAAACAAAAGAAACTGAAAAGGTTCTGTACAGCAAAGGAAACATCAGAATGAAAAAATAGCCTGTGTAAAGGGAATAAATATTTGAAAAACATACATGTAACAAGGGGTTGATATCCAAAATGTTTAGGAACTCCTACAGCTCAATAGCCCCAAAACAAAAAAATGGGAAAACAACCTGAATAGGCATTTCCTTAAAGAAGACATACAAATAACCACAAGCATAAGAAAACATCACTAATCATTATAGAAATGCAAATCAAAACCAAAGTAAGATACCACCTTACGCCTGTTAGGATGGCTATGAGAAAAAGCAAAGATCCCAAGGGTTGATGAAAATGTGGAGAAATCGGAACTCTTGTATACTATCGGTAGTAATGTAAAATGGTGCAGTTCCTATGGAAAATAGTATGCAGGTTCCACAAAAAAATTAAATATGCATTATTTCTTAAATGTATAAGACTGTAAGATACCTTTTCCATCTAACATTTAGTAATATCCTGTAAACTAAATGTTCCATGGAATTCACCTTGGAAAATGACTATGTGATGTCAAACTATTCAGTAATATTTCTTGTTCTAGTCTGAAATTAAAAGTAATATTCAAAAGTCAGTTCTTTAATTATACAGAGTAACAGATTTGAATGTTTCATAGTACCATAAAAGATCCTCTAGTAAACCTTCCTCTTGAATCTATGGTTTTAATTTTCTACCTGAAGAATCCAAACAGATTCATCAACATTATCTTCTCTTTGTTAAGACCACCATTATATTGCTATCTTAGAGACAATTTACATTTCAATAAAGAGCATTAAATGAATCCTTCCTTAAGAGTCTGACTATGAAACAAAGCAAGCCTAATGTGAAATCTTAATAGTCATTATTTGAATTGTGATCAGTAATTTGGGTAGGGAACATTTGTTTTTAATTCTAGAAAGAACGTATGACAGATAGGTTGTACTTAAATACCGGAGAATCAAGATCAGTTCCATATTCGCAGTCACTATGTGTGACCTTCTGAATAAGATTTCAAAATAAATACTGCAAAATTTTGGAATTAAAAAAAAGAATATTATCACTAATCATATTCGTGCTCATTTCCTTCTCTATTTTTTAATGAAGATTTTTCCCCCTACTTTTATCTTCTACAGTCTTTGGCTCTACAAGTGATATCCTTGTTCCATTTCAAGTCAAGCGACACTGTTAGTTCATTAGTATTGCAGCTCTGGAAAATGAGATCTGAAACAAAACACCTGTCCTTTGACCCTAACTTGTTCCTGGCTTATGCAAATGAAGAGAACAGTTAAAGCATTTTACATGTTTTACCTCTCATAAGATGCCTCAGGTTTTATGCTGACAAGGAAGACTCAATGTATATGAAACTAGTTTTGATAATTTGGTTTTAGCATTTTTCTTACTGGGCAGGTTTTCGATGTTGTCTTTTTCTTTGTATGTTGAGATCATGTAGAAGTTGCACAGGCTTACACTTCCACATAAGGCCCGGGGTGGGTTTACAGTTAGATGTCTGAATAACTTCAATAAATAGATTAAAAATACATCTATTGAATTTACCTGTAAAGGTAACATTTAGTTTATGCCTTATGACTGTCCATTGTGCTTTGCTAACAATGTGAATATTTCTATAGCTAATATATATTATTATTTAAAAACGAAAAATGAAAAATGAAAGCTTTTATGATCTATATCAGCATGAAGTTTTTACTCATTTAGTACCCATTTAATGAGTATCGATTTTAGGGGCACCTGAGTGGCTCAGTTTGTTAAGCATCCCACTCTTGATTTCAGCTCAGATCTTGATCCCACCATCGTGAGCTCAAGCCCCACGTTGGGCTCCATGCTGGGCACAGAGTCTACTTTAAAAAATTAAATTAATAAATAGGTATTGATTTTAGTGATTTTATTTTGCCCATTAAAGTTCTCAATAACAATCCTCTGGATGTAAAATAAATCCGCTCTTTTTATTTTGAAGCAAATCAAATAGAATTCTTTGGGATAAATTATATAACTGAACTTTTGTGGTGATTTATTTCAATAGGAATAGAAAAGATTATTACTATGCAGATAAGGTGACAATGGAAGTCCAGTGAGAAATAAAGTCTGTGAACATTGAAGGCAGTAAACTGGTTGTCTTCATTCTTCAAGGGGTTTCCAAAATGTTATTTCAAAGTTCTTATTTTCAATAAATCACATCATGGATGAAAACTCTAAAATGAATAGACTGTTATAGCCCTGGAAACCATCTATTGGAATTTTTGGCAGGAAAGTAAAACCAGTAAGTTATTTATTTGTAGGTCTTTCTATGCATATATTGTATAGAGAAATGGGAATATCCTTTTTGATTAGAAAAGTTTAACAATAGGAAAGCAGAACAAATTATATCCTGTAATAATGGAAAACTTGTTTTTGTTATGCATGTGTCTGTCCTAGGCAGAAAGAATGCTTTTTAGGCAATTTCAAATATATTTGGTTTGACTTCATGCTTTAAATTTTTTACAATTGGTTTTATCTTCTAATTTTTGCTGTGCCTATTGTGTAAGGCAAACAGTATTACAACTCCATTTTCTAGTTAATCAAGTCTTTAAAATATTCAGGGTCACAATTTTAATATCATTATATCCAGAATCATGTATTATACAGTAATTCCTTCTGGAAACCTTCAAGACTCAAGATATTTCTCTTACTTTAAAGACATTCATCCCAAGCTATAATTTTACAGCATTTTTTAGATAATATATTTCAGTGTCTAAAAATGCTTACTATTAGCAACCAATTTGATGTATAAAATTCTTCTCAACATACCAAGTTATGATTTTACAACTTCTTTTAGTGTAATACATTTCACTGTATATAAAAGCATCAGTAATATAACGTTTAAAATTCTCCTCAATTCAAGTGAAATGTATGTATTCCAGATCTCTGCCCTATTAAAAATGATAAGCATATTCTCAATTTTTTACTAATAAGCACATAGATTTCTTTAAAAAGTTCAAAAAAATTTAAAAAAATTAAAAATAAATAAATAAAAAGTTCATAACTGGGATGCCTGGATGGCTCAGTTGGTTAAGCCACTGCCTTAGTCCTGGGATCAAGTCCCACATCGGGCTTCTTGCTCAGTGGGGAGCCTGCTTCTCCCTCTGCCTGCTCTGCGTGCCACTCCCCCTGCTTGCGCTCGCTCTCTCTCTCTGACAAATAAATAAATAAAATCCTAAAATAAATTAAAAAAATAATAATAAATTAAAAATAAAAAATTAATAATAAATAAATAAATAAGTAGTTCATAACTTTCTCCTTCTGTAGACGTTATTTTCTCTTAACTAAATAACACCAATGGCAGTGTAGAATTGATGGAAGTGGGTCAGTAATGAGTGGGAGCCATTTCAGCAGTCCAGGCAAAAGAAGATGGTCACTTAGATTTGGATGTTAGGAAAGGAGAAAAAGACAAGTGGGCACCATCTGTCACCATATGGTGACATTACAATATTACTGACTATATTCCCCATGCTGTACTTTTCATCTCTAGGATTTATTTATTTTATACCTGGAAGTTGGTATCTCCTAATCCCCTTTATCTATTTTGCCATCCCTCCAACCACATTGAGTAATGTACAGAATTCCCAAATCAATATGTCGTACACCTGAAACTAATATAACATTGGATGTTAATTACACTTCGGAAAAAGAAGAAGTGGGCAGATTTGAGATATATTTTGTCACATGATGATGGATTAGATATGAAGGGTGAAGAAGAAATTAAAAAAAAACCCTTTCCAAAAATATACAATGCAATTAAAAAGTGTTTTCTTCTGAATATCACATGATGAACTCTAAGGAAAGTGATTATCGCATAATAGAAGCCCAATAAATATGATTTTATAAATTAATATATGAAAGAGATCTTTAAGGACTGCTATAAATGTCTATTAATCCCTGGACATATTAATTTTACTGGCCTTATTTTTTTCTTGCAGTTTCAAATTTGCTTTAATGTCTTTTTCCAGAGACACGCATTTGTTTATTTGTATGTGGGTATGTATGTTCTAGTACTGATTCCACTAAATGGGACCACGATGCATATGCTATGATTTTATTTTTTAAAACCAAATCAGATCATTTTTTACTCTGTTCAAATATAAATAACATAAAATGTATCATTTTAACCATTTTTAAGTGTACAATTTTGTGACATTAAGTACATGCACATTGTTGTGCAACAGTTTCACTCATGTTATATGATCAAATGTTTGGTTTACTGGCCAGGATTTATTAATTTGTTATAATGAATCTTTTTACTGATATTCTAATAGTCCTTTTAGAAAATGTTCTAAATCTGTACTTATTGCATAATGAAATCATTTAGCAAACTATTTTAAACTTAAAATCCTGGTGTACTAAGTTCACTGATTTTTTTTTCCATTCTTTTTTTTCTTTGAATTTCAGTTTGGGAAGTTTTTGTTGACTGATAGTCAGTAGACTTTCCAAGTCTACTGATGAGCCCATTAGAGGCATTCTTCATTTCTGTACAGTGTTTTTTATTTTGAGCATTTCCTTGTAATTATTTTTTATTTTTTTAAAGATTATATTTATTTATTTGAGAGAAAAAAAAGAGCATGCATTCATGCGAGTGGGGCTGGGAGACACAGAAAGGGAGGGGCGAAGCCTCAATCCTAGGAGCCTTGAGATCAAGATCTGAGCCATATCAAGAGTCTGCGACTCAACTGCCTGAGCCACCCAGACACCCCTTTTGATTATTTTTTTAGAGTTTCCATCTCTCTGCTTAGATTTCTCATCCGTTCTTGAATGTTTTATACTTTTTCCATTAGACCCCTTAACTTCTTAATCATAGTTATTTTAAATTTCCCTTCTGGTACTCTCACCACTGTATTATATCTAAGTTCAGTTCTGATGTTTGCTTTATCTCTTCAGACTGTGTTTGATATGATTTTTGGCATGCATTGTAATTTTTGCTGAAAGCCATACATTTTGTACTGGATCATAAGAATTTAGGTAAAAAATCCATTACTGTGAGGATTTGTGTTAATATGGCTGGGACTTGGGCTGCATTTAATGTTTGCTATAGTTTCAGGTGCCATGAGCCTCAGGTTCTTCTAGTGTTCTTGTTTTTATCCCCTCAGTTTTCTTTGGTCTTCCCTAAGAACTCCTCGGTTAGACTCTGGGTCTTTTCAGTTCTTTCAGCTGTAATCCACTGTTATGCTGCTGGAGCCCTCCGGGTTTTGTGGTAAAGTGTGGAAGAGGGTCTGTAATCTTAGATTAAATCTCTTTTTTAGTGAGCCTGTGTCCCTGGACTGTGACATTCACAACTGTTTCTTAGCTTTTCTATTTCCCGTCTTATGTGAGAGAAGAAGGCTGAGGGGTGGGGAGGAGGGATTGGAGTTGTGAAAATGCCCTTCTTCCTCCCAGGTGGGATAAGGCTCAGGTGAAGCTTTCTGTCCCTGGGGAGTAAAATCTTTGTTATAGAGAACAGTCTGGCCTGATTTCATAGTCTTTACTCTTCTCTTCCTCCCCTTTACTGTGAGAAGAAGTGGGCTGGAGTTTCTGGAGGTAAAATCCATCAACTGTGGAGGATCCCAGGAATTTCTGACTTTCCTGCTAGTCCACATACAGCTTCCAGCAATTTTTCAAAATTACCATTTGAGTGCACCATTTAAATGTTAGGCCTCCAGAAGCTTCTTTTTCAGATAAACAGATCTCAGCTGTGACTCTCTGGATCTGACTGTCTCTCCAGATTTCATGGTGGAAATTGGCTTTGTGACCTCAATTCTCTGATGGGTCCAAGAAAAGTCAATGATTTTCAGTTTCTTCAGCTTTTTCTTTTAAAGGTGGGAGTGATAAGCTCCTTACATGTTGGAGCTCTTGGGTGGCCTTTTATTTTATTTTTTTTCCCCAAATACTTTTATTTTATTTTTTCAGTGTTACAAGATTCAGTGAATCTTGGGTGGCCTTTTAAACTACTAACTAGCAGAGTGGGATGCAGTAAAACTAACAAGAGCTATTAAACAACAGAACCTTATCATTAATGTGGCCATCAAATTCTGAGTAGAGAAGACAGTGTTAATTATGCAAGGGACAGTCTCTGTTACCAAAAGTAAATACATCACCTTCCCTTGTAAACTTTGAGGGGAAAGGGTTCAAAATTATGATACATGATACACCTACAAATGATGTTTCTTCAGTTTTAGTAAGATAGTGGTCATGCCCCTCAATATTTTTCAGATGATGTCAATTCTAACACTTCTTTGGCTAATTTCCACAGTGACTGAATCTGTTCTCAGTCAAGGGAAACCCATCAGCCTTCGAGGACTTCATTAGAAAGATTACTTCAGACCGATTACTAGCCCGTCCTTCAACCCATCTGAGATAATACTTCACAGTTTATTCTCTCAGGCAGTGCATGTTTATTCACTCACTCGTTTTACAATTTTAAGTTCTACCCTAGGATCTGTTGAAGTCTCCTAAAGGCACAAGTTTTAGCCTTTAGACAGCATTAGCTTTGTCTTCTAATACGCAGTTGATGCATAATGGTGCCTTGGGCTTTCTTCAAAGGCTGTCTCAAAAATCAATCATGTAAATTCTAATTCTGCATTTATCATAAAACTGCACTGAGATCAGACCATGCATATATTTATGTACACAAACACACATACACAATGGTAGTTAACTATTCACTGTCCACTGTTTTCCATAGTGTTTTTCTCTCAATCAGTGGTTTTTAATGTTTTCTAAAACATCCGTTGAGATTACTTTTTGCTACAGATATTGGGGAGTCCAGGTGGGCTTGGAAATCCACCCAGAGGTCACGCCTCTGGCAATAACACTGAGAAACCCCCATCACTGAGCCTGCCACACCACCTGTTACACTTGGATAATTCAGAAACAGCTTTTTGCATTAATTCATGCCAGGCATGAATCTGATCCTAAATGAGGCATGTTATAAAGCATTTGGATTAGAAATAATGCCATTAAAACCATATGCCTGCATTTTTAATGTACTTTCAGAAGATGTTATAGCATCATTCCAAATTTTCCACCCCAGTTTATATTTGGCCTATAATGCTTTTTGTATGGCTCCAGGTGAAGGAAAAGGGTTATGAAGAAACCATTTTCAGGTAGTTACAAACTATAAGCTTGAAGCACCCTGAATTTAAGGCTTCTCATGTCCCACTGGTACACCTCTTTCAAGACAGAATTTTCTTTCTTTGCCCGAAGTTAGAAAAAAGGAGCAGGAGAATTATTCAGGTTTTGCCTCCATTCTTATGCATGCTCAGTACCATTCTTGCCACGTTCTCCTTGAATCTTGAGAAGATAGCTAGCCTTCTCTTCTGTGATACCTCAAATGTTCTTCAAACTTGGGTATAGTCCTTATAATGCTGTAACCTAACTCGTGTGCATGTTTGTCTTTTTCAGTGCCTACAATGGCATGAAAACATAATGAGATTGACTCTATAATGAGTTACTTCTGCATTCCTCAGAGGTCTGGTATTAAGCCTGACACATAATTGGTATTTGATGGGATTATTCAATGGGATTATTCAATGAGTAGTTAAGCAATTGCATGACCCATATGTATGTCACATTTCGGCTTTCCTTAAGGAAACGTATTTAGTAAGGGTAAAGCGTGTGTTGTGGGCGAGGAGGTGGGGATGTAACTTGGCCATCACAGTTGCAGGAATATGCCCTAAATAAACAAGGTAAATAAGTCCAATGCCTGCCTTCTATGGAAGACCTTGCTTTTTTAGAAAGGAATAGCAGAGTCCACTCTCCGTATTTATTTCCATAATTTGTTCACCTTCTGCCTTAGTCACCTACATGAAAAGCCTCTCCTCCTCCCCTGATACCCTCCAGGACATGGTCTTCCACCGCCACTGTGAGTCGTAATGCAGGGCACACTGGAAAGCACAGTTGAGTTTCTCTTTATCTCTATATGGTGCCGGTTGGCAAGAAAACAAAAGTTACACATTTAAGTAGGTTAATTGTATATGGTAAACTCTTAAGAGTCATAGTTTAATATCAAAGCTGAATACATGTTGTGATATGAGTCTGTGGTATGGGAACTACTAGGTGAAGGGTATGCTAGGTTTTTTTAATGGCTTAATTAATATTTTTTTTTCACGAGGAAACGTACTCAGTATTCCTTAGAATAGTGGTTTTCAATTCAGTTTGTGTATCACAATTGCTCGTGGAGCTTTCAATTAATACAGATAGATACCTGAGCATAACTCTTGTTTCTATTCATTTGGTCTGGAGAAAAGTGAGGGATTTTTTAACGGTGTTCTTGATATAGGGTTGAATACCACTGACCCAGGGTTACCAAGAAATTCAAAATCAATTAGAAAACAATTTCTAATCTTTTCAGCCCTTTATTTTAAATACATAGATAGTAATTTCCCCCTAAGTGGCAAATAAAATCCAAAGGAGATGTGTTTTGTATGTGTCGACCTTCTTGACACAAACTAATTTGGTGACAAATAAATTGCTGACTGTCTGATTTTTGAGATATTTGGAAAGATGTTTCTTTTATAAGAAACCCAACAAAATGATGGCAGCCAATGAGTGAAGTGTTTGAGAAAGCAACAAGGCTTTCACCTTCTTTAATGGCATGGTTTACAATCCAGCTACCTCTAGGAGAGGTAGTTACATTTACTTAAATACCGAGGTGAAAGGTTAGGTGTGAGGGTTTTTTTCTGAAAGAGGGGTTTGGTAGAAGGGGGTCATAGATCATTCGTGGATGCTAAGCTCCTGAGAAAATAGTAGAGGCTTCTCTGGCAGGGAAGAGAGGCACAAAAAGGATGGCTATTTTGCAGTGCTTCTCAAGTCTGTCGTGTGAAGCAGAAAGTGTTCAACTTGGAAACAAGGGGAAAAATAAAATCATGATCACAGTGAATTGATGACATAGTACCAAGAATTAGGTCATTCTTAATATATAAGCATTGATGGGATGCAAATTTTGGTAATAAAGACCAAAAGGTGAGTTTCAAGAAAATAGAGCTATTACTCATACTTGAGTATTTACATTTACATGTTGTCAGAGAGTATTTGTACCTGTTTGTATTGATAATTTGAGAATTAGAGGGGTAAAATGTCTCCTCCTATGGATATTTGGTTTCCTCCCAAGATTCTTTCTGTTGCCAAATCTCCCAAAGTTTGTGCTGCTCTATAAATCTCACTTTTGTAGTTAATGGCAATCAGAAAAGCGGATGGAAAGGCATTCATTATTGGGAGTGGCATGGATGAAGTACTTGGTACTATTGGAAAGACAGAACATGACAGACAGGACATGACCATCACATCGATTACAGTGTGCCATATGGTAAGTGAAATGACGTATCAGTCAGGATGGGCCAGATAACAATGTCAAAGTGAACGACCTTACTTTTTTAAAGTTACTGTTATTTAAGTTACTGTAAAACTTAAGAAACCTGACATCATGATAAACATTTACAGAAATATTAAAACTATTCATATAAACCCAAAATAGAGATACAGAGATGAAGTATAATAGAGAAAGATAATACATTTTATGTGATTATTTAATATTCTCATGTATAGGTTTTTATTACATCTCTGCTCTCTAAATAAGAACCTGCATAGACTTTTATATTTGGGTCATTCCAGTTCTAAATGAGTTAATTCTGATCTCACTCAAATTTCAACAACAGAACTAAATGAAAGCTGTTTTTTAGAGCTGGCTTTTAAAAATTCTATATTAATAGAGTTCTTCAGAGATGACATACCTACTTTTCCAGAAATAGTGTGTATCTTCTTAGTGACCTACAAGTCAGATTTAGGCAACAGCTGTTAAGTTTAGGACAATCATTTCCATCTTTCCAGATCAGGCAAATCTTGTACTGGTCACTGTGGTTAGCATACTCATTATAAAACATTGTTTTTCAAATATAACTTAAATCGAGATTAATGATTACATGCTGGCTTTTGACAGTTCCTTTTTTTTTCCCCAAATACTTTTATTTTATTTTTTCAGTGTTACAAGATTCATTGTTTATGTACCACACCCAGTGCTCCATGCAATACGTGCCCTCCTCAATACCCACCACCAGGCTTGCCCATCCCCCCACCCCCTCGCCTCCAAAACCCTCAGTCTGTTGCTCTGAGTTCACAGTCTCTCATGGTTCTTCACCCCTCTGATTTCCTCCAGTTCACCCCTCCCTTCCCTCTCACAGTGTCCTCCATGTTTTTCTTATGCTCCACACGTAAGTGAGACCATATGATAATTGACTCT
>CM052901.1:81523352-81566077 GCA_028534135.1 Potos flavus | reverse complement strand
CCTCTGGAGCGACATCCCTCAGTGGAGCAGATTTCTAAAAGTTCCGATTTTGTGCTCCGCTGCTCTGTGTCTTGCTGGGAGCTGGCCCCTCCCCCTGCGGTCTATCTTCCCGTTGCTTTGGATTCACTTTTCTGCACGTCCTACCTTCTGGAAAGTGGTCGATTTTCTGTTCCTAGAGGTGCTGTTTGTCTTCTCTTCTATTTCCTGCGAAGTTTGTAGTTGTTTAGAGTGGTTTGATAACTATCTAGCTGCACTTCTGGAATCAGACACTATCTCCGCCTCTTACTCCTCTGCCATCTTGCTCCTCTCTCCCACATCTTTATCCATTCATCTGTTGATGGACATCTAGGTTCTTTCCATAGTTTGGCTATTGTGGACATTGCTGCTATAAACATTCGGGTGCACATGCATTTGTATCTTTAGGGTAAATACCCAGCAGTGCAATTGCTGGGTCATACGGTAGCTCTGTTTTCAACTCTTTGCGGCACCTTCATACTGTTTTCCAGAGTGGCTGCACCAGCTTGCATTCCCACCAACAGTGTAGGAGGGTTCCCCTCTCTCCGCATCCTCGTCGACATCTGTTGTTTCCTGACTGGTTAATTTTAGCCACTCTGACTGGCATGAGGTAGTATCTCACTGTGGTTTTGATTTGTATTTTCCTGATGCCAAGTGGTGTTGAGCACTTTTTCATGTGTCTGTTGGCCATTTGGATGTCTTCTTTACAGAAATGTCTGTTCATGTCTTCTAACAGAGGAATTTATATCAAAAGCAGAATAAAAGGACAAAGAGATTCAAAATAGACATATAAAGGAATAATTAGGAGACAAGGAACATAGCTTATAAAGTTCCAACATCATTCATTTCATAGGAAATGAATAAAGAAATGTCCAAGAATCAATATTTGAAATGATAATGTCAGAATTTTTAAGAACTGAAAATGAGTCCACTGATTAAAAGTGCCTGTTGTATGTCCAATAGGATCAATATGAGTAAATCCATACCTAGATATCGCAGGTTAATGAGAACATCTGAGCTACTAGAAACAAAAGTTAGACTATGTACCAGAAAGAAAAGGAAAGAATTAGAATGACAGCAAGCTTCTCATCTGCAAGGATAGATGCCAGAAAACAGTAGATTTCATGAAAGCACATGAAATCATGAAGGTAAAAATCAGTCAACCTCAAATTCGATGCCTAGCTAAACTATTGCTAAAAAGGTAAAATATAGTTTCTGACATTGGAGGACCATGACATTGAATTTTCTGCCCGTTAATTCACTGAAGAGGTGGGAGGCTTCTAAAGCAAGAAATAAAAAGAGGACAAATGGCCAGAATGGATTCAGGTAAAAATGCATTTTTTTTCCTTCCTCTTCTCTCAAAAAAGATAAAGCTTCTGCTTAACAGCCAATCAAATTTTCAGTATTTTTCCTTTGGAAAACAAATGAAGTTAAGAAAACCTTCATATTCTGCTTTGAAAAGTTTATTCTCAATAAAACTGTGAAAAGTTAAAAATAAGCCAAATGCTTGACTGATGCATTGATGCAGTTAATGGCACTACATGGTAATTGGCAGTTTTTAACCCCAATGCAGGCTGCTATAGAAAACGATGTAAAAGTGACATGTAACTCTCCCTTCATAACTAGAAAGAGCTGGATATCTTGATAAGTATAGGCTTCTGTATTTGTGCACAAGTTACCAAGAGTGTCTCTCACTTGAAGTTTTATTTGGCAGACATCTTCCATGTTTTAAAGATGGGAGAGTTGTGGAGGTTTCAAAGGGACTTGTGAGGGGAAAGTAGTGCACGGAACCAGCAACTGGTTACATTGACATTTATCATTATTTTTATATAAGTGCATACTGAAGGGGAATGGAATTGCCCCTAATTCCATGGTGATCTGCTTCATTAAAGGAAATACAGCGCATGGTACATGAGCACTAAGCGACTATATGTTGCAGTAATAATAATTATCTTGCACTTCCAGTCTATTAAACTTATTTTAAAGATCAAGAAAATGGATTTCCTATTCAATTATTAATCTAATAGACAATGCAGATGGATGCAATGTATGAAATAGAATAAAAGAGAACCATGCATGGGTCAGTGATGTTAAAATGTCATGAATCAAGGAGTATGAGTATGCCAATTGTGTACTCAGGAGCTTTTCTAGGAACAAATAATGGATTTTATGTTCCTTTGAACACTGTAAAGTTCTATATAAATGTAAGGTAACTTATTGTTATTTCAGCAGTATTAAAATAGTGATTTTCTAGGTAAACTCTCCATACTGTTTCAAACTAAATTACAGAGATCAAATGAACTCTCCATTGGGCCTATTAATTTTGAACCATGGATTATATATAATATGAAATGGGTTATTAAGACAAATAGCATTTAGGACTAGGCCTCACTAATATTTTCAACTGTGATGATTTCATAGGTTTGAAAAGAGAAGACTCGGAGTTGCCATAACTAAATACAGTATAATAAAGACCAACAGTGTTCTGGCCCTTCAGAAACAAGATTTCAGTTTTACAAAAAAAGAAAAGAGGGAAGTCTTAAACAGAATATGTATTCAGGCCTGTATCACTTTAAAAATAGAGATGTGGTAGCCCTTGGGAATGTCCATGGAGACAACTTGCAACTGACTGAGAAACTACCAACCACAGATTTTGTTGTCACTGAGCCTTGCCAGCCACTTTAAATCTCTTCTGATGCAACTTCTGTCCTCCCTTTTTCATCAAAACTGAAGATAATAGTTTACTAGATAGTCCAGAAATCTGCCTTATTCATCTACATTTTAGTAATTCATCACCTTATATTTTCTAGTTAGGTGATCCCAACCATTGAAGCTTTTTCTTCATTACAGGCTTTGGGATGGAGCCATGAAAATGATACATGATATGTTATAATGATATAAACATTCTGGCCACAGTTTGATTGAAAACAAAATGTAACTGAGTTGTTTTTCTCTTATTTGTAACCTATTCTGTTCACGCATCTCTTATAATATGATCCTGACTCCAGTCTCAGAGCATTTGGGGAACTTACCCAAGACAACATGGCTAGAACATGACCCACTCAGGATATATTAACATCAAGGCTCATTTTGGGGTTGTAAATAAGAAATGCCTTACATTTTGAGCATACTCATATAAAGTTCAGAAGGAAAAAATAATTTTTAAATTCGAAGCCTAACTCTCCCCACTTTATCGTATGACCTCAACATTACACTGCTAGGTCAGTGTGAACATGTGGGACAATTAATTTTCTTGTTATTTAGTCCTGACCATAAATACAATGCCAAAATCATGAGAGATGCCATCTTTTTCCGTTTTATATTTAATAATTAAAAAGCATATTATCTAAAAAGAAATCCACAATTACCTTGTAACAACTAATAGTCATGTTAAAATGTTTATCTGTATAGTATAAATGAAAATATGTCCTAATTTGAAAATTAGCATTTGCCTAATTCATGCATTCCCTGGAAAGTGTTAAACTATTGATCTGGGTTAGAATTATCCCCACCAAACACAGGTTTCTAATTTAGAACCTGTTATTCTGATAAACCTGTGTGTGTTACTGTAAATATGTGAGGACATGAAACTAATGTTTCGGTGTGATCCATCATATGGAAATGTGTGAAGGCATTTTCAGCCTTTAGCGAGGACATAACATTGTCACTATCCTATCAAACAACAGAATGGCTATTATTTGCCTCATCAGACAGATGTATTATTGATTAGCTTGGACCATTAAAAAGTATGTTACCTAGAACTGTGAGGTTTATGTTTTAGAAAGAGTCCATAAACACATAATCAGAAAATTCCTTATCAAATGGATTTTTATTACCCAAAATAGCCAAGTATTATGTGTACATATACATATGTTCGTGTTTCTTAATTTCAAGGTTGCTTCTAAAACAGCGATAACTAATCTAAATGACAAATCAAACAAAACAAAAATATTTCCAATGCGTACAAAACCTATTTTTTAAAATATCAGTAGACATTAGTTGCTTTCTTAAAAAAACATCTGAAGGTAAAAAGATAACAATTTAACTTTAGCTCTGCTATTACTTATTCTACTGATGAGTTCCCCATATTTTCTCTGCCCACACATTACTACTTAACTGTAAGGGGTTTTTGAGAATTTGGACACAGTTGTTAAGACTTATATTGTAGCCTTAGGTGGTTTCCTTCATCCTAGCTCTCAGTTACAAAGAGGACATTAATGGGTATGAAGCTGTCTAAAATTTCCACCTTATTTTTTAAAAACTGGACTGGTTTAATACTAAGTCTGCCTAAGATTGCAGCCTTGAACAAAAAAGATAGATGAGTATCACGGAGTACCAAAAGGGGATTCCATTCCTGAGCCACTTAAGCCTCTCCTGACAAATGACAATGAGTTGTACTACATTGCACTGAATCCCTTGTCCACAAACAGTTGTGATAAGAGCTTCTAATCATAGTGAATTGTTTATTGTACTTGTATAAATGAAAGCAGAAGAAAATATATGAAGAGAGATGTTGTGTATCTTTTCTTTTGTCCAATAGATACATTTTAAATCATTTGTCTAAAGAGTTACTGTTGAATGTGCTCTTTACCTTGTAATGTTGGTTTTAAGTCCCTAACTATTCTAAAATTACTGCACTATAAGACAGGCATCCTCAAATTATATTGAATTATATGAGGGCTTAATCCTAATGCCCTTTTACTGAGCCAAGAATCCACCAAAATAAGATTAGTTCCTAGTAGATCCTATTTATCAATTAAATACGTTAAGAGACTCAGGAACATTTGATATCAAGGAAAATATAGTAGTTTACTTCCTGTTAGATTGCTTTTCCTTGTTCTTCTAATAGGTGCCTTTCCAATCTCATTTTTACAATCTCTAGGTATTGTCTCTTTTCTTCTCTTGTGTACTTCCCCTCCCATAGATGAAGTATATAATGTACACAGAGACATAGATATAAGTGCAAGGTAGACTCTCCCAGTTGCATTTCAATAGCTGATTTGTGGCCTGCAAAGTTTCTGGGAGAGGGTGAAGGAAAGGAAAAGAGTGAAAGTGTGGGTAATTCACTGCCACATGATCTTAGCATTTTTTCTCTTCTTCCTCCAATGCCACCATTCTCTGTAATGCCTGTCTCAGAATTAAGAGTCCCTGGAGGTCTTAGAGTTTAATGATGTCCTTTGCTGTTCCCCGGTTTAGGTCAATGAATAATTATTAAGCAACTGTGTGCCAAGTAATGTTTTTGATTATAAAATCTGGCAAAACCCGTTAAGTCCCCTCACAGTGCCTTTCTCTTATAAGTAGATTAAAAAAAAAAACAAAACCTCTCAATGATAATTATTTTCTTTGATCTCAAAGATTTTCAGTTCACAGCAGGATATTACAGTGTTAAGAGTTGTATCATGACAAAGTTTTTTGATTTTGTCTTTCGTGTTTCTGATTTTGCTTCATTTTTATTCTTAAACCAGTCTGAGACCAAGAGATTTTATTTTTTGTCCAATATGTAGCTTTTCATCTCAAGACTATTGTAATTTCTTACAGTCCTTACAGTCATGAGTGAAAATAATAATTGTTCATCACAAATATGTAGCTGTTCGCCCTAAAACCTATTCTAGGAAGTAAAGCATTGTTTATTGGAAGTTGAAGTCAGCAGTTTCACATAGTTTGTGTTAGATACTCTCCAAAGTATTTTTCTGATTAATGGAGACCATCTTAATAAAAATAACTAATGTAGGATGAATAGCCCTGGCCATTATAGTTTCTTTAAGTTCCCAATAGGAGAATTGGTGTTGTGTGAGGATTGCAGGCATTTTTTTCTAAATCAGAAATTCTTGGCACATTCACACGATTAAATTGAAACAAATGCTTTTCCAAAAGTACTCAATGTTTAGAGGCACTGCAAAGAAAATGCCTGTTCTAGTATTTTTCACATTACATGTCAGGTGAGTGTTCAAAAAGGGTTCCATGGTCAAACAAGTTTAGAGGATGCTGCATGCTTAATCCCCCCTTAGAAATTTACAGTGCACATTTCTATATCAGAAGAACCTTAGAATAATGGATCTTGGTTATCTTTATCTGACTCCTTTCAGAAAAATGAAAACCATTTGAAACTTCAGTAGTATTTAGAGAAGACTACTAAGAAATATTTTATATGGTCCTTGGATTTTTGTCAAATGGTTATTCCAGCTGTATGCATGCGTAAATACCTCCTCTTTAGTTGCTTTAAATTAACACATCAAAACACCAAACTCAAAACAAAATGGTAGTGGAGGTGTGAATTTAGGGAAAATTTGAAAAGGAAACTAGGAAATACAATTGACTTGTCCAAGTTGAAAACTTGTTTTTTCCTGTGGAGTGAGACTTCTAGCTCATAAGATGAGGGAAAGGGGACGCAAATCTCCCGAGACACCTTCTAGACCACATAGGGACTTGCACTGAGTTTTGTGAAAGTTACTATTTTTTTTAAAGGTTTTATTTATTTATTTGTCAGAGAGAGAGCACAAGCAGGCAGAGTGGCAGGCAGAGGCAGAGGGAGAAGCAGGCTCCCCGCCAAGCAAGGAGCCTGATGCGGGACTCGATCCCAGGACCCTGGGATCATGACCTGAGCCGAAGGCAGCCACTTAACCAACTGAGCCACCCAGGCATCCCTGTGAAAGTTACTATTAAAAAATAAGAATAATAAGTGCTTTTTTGTACTACTTCATCCTCCCATTCCTGGCATTTCTCTGTAAAAGTGAGATGATATAGCAATAGCCCTTTAGGTAGATCCACGTAAAAAATATAATTTTGGGACTGGTACTTGTGACTGTGGGTGTGTTAACAAAACCTATATTGCAGAAGACAGTGACTTATGGCTAACTTTGCTATGCTAGAAACCAGGTAAGATGGTTATGTGTCAACTATTTTACTAGGTGAAAATGCCCCCTAATGGGTAAAATGTATCTGGACTGGGAAGAACCATGAATACATGAGCTAAAGTCATAGCTTTTGGCTTACTTGTGTACAGGGACTCTTGATATGGGGCAGTTCCTTGGAGGACTTTGGAAACTTTGCCAGTAGAGTTGTTCCAAGTGGTATTGGTGTCTGTGAGGAGTGAGATGTGTTCTGATTCAGGTCAGTTACCCAGCTGCCTGAGTTGGAACTGTCTGCTTGAACTTGAACTGTGTCACCTGGGGAGGGGATAGCTCCCAAAGCTGTGTGAACTGTCCTATAGATGAACTGCTGCACCAGTTCTCTTGGAAGGGACCTCTGTCCCCTGACCCATGTGTTCTGAGTAGACTCATGGCAAATGTGAACTGTCATAGTCTTGCACGTCTGTATATTTGGTTGAATCTAAGAGGAACCCCTGAAAAGTATTACAAAGGTTTTTCTCTACTCTCCAAATATGCAGTTTTCATTCTTACCCTCTATGTCATCATTTATAAAATACAAAGAAGAAGGGTTTCTCCAGTTGTGGACCTCAGATAACTCTCAACAGAATCATCTGGAGTACAGATTCCTAGCTGCCAACAAAGAACAATTAAACCGGAATCTTCGGGTTGGGGCCCTGCAATCTTTATCCAACTTCTCCTACCTATAATGTGTGGGTACATAGCTGGACAAGACACTCTAAATTATTTCTAATTCCAGCCCTATATGACCTTACAATTCAAATGGTTCATTCCTCTCATTCTATATAGTTTTTAATGCAATTAAAATGTTTGTTTCTTCAGAAGACTGTCAAAGGAGTAAGTAACTAGAAGTTTCAGAAATGGTAGCAGACTGGAAAGGGAAATCTTTTCTAGTTCATTCAGATTTTGAGGAATCTCTCGACAGTTTGTTGTAATTGTCCACCTTTTTCAAGTTCTTGGTCCTCTATGAACCTTATGATTATTAAGACATATAGCTTCTTTTTTCCATATGATAATTCTTTTTGAGCTGTTCATTTGTCTCTTTCTCAACATGCTATCACCATTGCCACTGTTGCCTTGACCGTAAGGTAGTGACTCCTGCTAGAAGGTCAGAGATTATATGAGGTCCCACCAAACAAATGAAAATCAATACTTTCACTCTCCTTAGGATAATTAGTTTCATATATAATTAAGATGAAAGAAAAACGCCCTTTGTTCTGCTGAAGTTGCCAAGCCCTCCATTAGTCTAGGTTAAGTTTCTGGAGCTTTGAATTTAATTTTATTCTCTAATATTGATTTATATTTCCTAAAGATTTTGTTGGTTACAGAAAAAAATAAAGCCTTCAGTGAATTCTTCTACTTCTAGGGCCCTGCTTTAGTTCAAAATGAGAAGTGTTTCTCAGTGATTTAGTTTACATTTCAGGGCTTAAAATTATCAGTCAAAAAGAAAATTATTGTAAATTACAAAAGATTATTAGACAGTAATGCAGTCCAGCCAAAGTTATGCATTTATTTTAGGCTCTTGAATTTAAGAAAACTGAATGAGATTCAATCTTATTTTCTCTGTTTTATCACAATGTTATTGAAAGTTCCTGGGGCACCTGGGTGGCTCAGTGGGTTAAAGCCTCTGCCTTCGGCTCAGGTCATGATCTCGGGGTCCTGGGATCGAGCCCCGCATCGGGCTCTCTGCCCGGCGGAGAGCCTGCTTCCCCCTCTTTCTCTGTCTGTCTCTCTGCCTACTTGTGATCTCTCTCTGTCAAATAAATAAATAAAATCTTTAAAAAAAAGATTTTATATTTGAAGGGCATATATTTTTGACATCTTTGTATTTTCAATTGTATTTTTTATACTGCAGATACTTTATGCACATTTCTTAAATAAGTGAGCAAATAGACGTTATAAGAAAAAGGAAAAACGAACAAATACTGTCTTCAGACTCCAGGCTCAAGTAAAAGCAACACTCCACCATCCTCTATATCTTACTGCCCCTCACTCCAGCCTGCTAGCTCCAGTCATCCTCTTCTCTCTCACACACTGTCAGAAGTCCTCAGATGTCTTTCCTCGGTTCCCTTTCTTGGCTAAAACTCCCAAGAGTAGTGACCCATGATTCAAAAACAAGTTTCTCTTTAACAATCAAACTTCATACTCCCTCAGTACCCCAATCCAAACTTGCTGTGCAAGGAAGAGTGATTTGGGAAATGGACAGACATAGCTGAAAGAATTACATGAACAAGTTTATCCTTACTGTGGGGATTTTGTATTTTAAAAGATGATGGTGGAAGAATACAGTGATATAGGCTTTAACTCTTCCCCATGGTAGAATTTCAGATACTATGGCATAGAGAAAGGCATTTTTGGCCAGGATCATAAAATCATGTCAGGAAGGTGGCCTCCTTTTTTACCTTCAAGTGTTGCTGGTTCTACTGTAACGTGATTTGATTTTTGATCTATAAGCTACTTCTTATAAGTACCCTTCTTCAGGTGGGGGGGTGGGTTGGGGAGTGAATAATCTCTCATCCCTTTGCACCAGTTATTCTCAACCTTGGCTATACATTAGATTAATGTGGGGAATTTTTTAAATGCTGATGTCCAGGCCATATTTTGAACCAATTAAATTGGATTCTCTGGGGGTTGAATGCAGGCATTAGTGTATTTAAGGCTCCCCGAACCACTACTCCAAACAAGGATGAGGAATACAGAGTATGTCATATGCCTCTAGAGGGAAAGAGTTACATTAAGAAGCCACATAAGAAAGAATGGGAATGGTCGGGCCTATGAGACCTGAAACCCAAAGGTAGTGGCTCCTGAGTTCCAACCAAGTGTTGAAGGGGGGAAAGCAGGTTGATGAAGAGGGCAGGCTGCAGTGACTGATCCCCTGAGGTTAAAGCACTTTTATGACCTTTACTGTATGAGCTGCAGCAAGTGACTTCTTTGTGCTTCCATTTTCTTATTAGTAAAGTGAAAATGATAGTTATACTATCTCTTAAGTTTGTTGTGAGGATTAAATGAAATCATAAGCACAAAGCACTTAGCCTTATGTTGGACACATAATGAACATACTCTACACATTTGTGCTAATTATGATGATGAGCTCAGAAATACCAGAACAATATGTTGTCTTCTTTTCAGTTGGTTTCCATTCCAGGGAGAGGAAAAGAAGAACATGCAAGAGCTAGGGAGATGGAAATCAGAAGTTTCTGAGAATGGTCTTGGTATTTTTCAACTATTTTCCTTCTTTTTCTATTACCTTGTTTTCACTCTCAGCTCCCAAGAATTTCTTGTTATCTTTATGTCCTGCTATTTCTTGTTTCTTAAGATTCTTAGACCTTCAGTTCCACGATACTTTCAACAGATTGGAAGTAATGTGCTAATATGAGTGAATGAATTAGTACCTATATCAGTTTAGAGCTTGCTGTGTAGCAAACTACTTCAGAACAAATCATAACTATTTTGTGACTGAAAACAACTGTTTTGCTTTTGCCTCATTATACTTGGAGTTGGCAGTTTGGCCTGTGGTCTGCTAGGTGGTTGTTTGCTGGGCTGTCTCGTGCACCTGTGTCAGCTGTTGGTCATTAGGGCAGTTCTTTATTTTGGGGTTGGCTGGCTATGGCTGGGGTGATAGCGATGACAGAGCCATGTGTCTCTCACTGTCTAACACATTAGCCTGGGCATGTTTACATGATGCTGGCAATTTCCAGTAGTGGAAGAATGGAAGGTCTTGAGGTCAAGGCTCAGAACCAACGCTACACCATTTCTACCACATTCTTTTGGTCAAAGGAGATCATATGGCTAGCACATATTCAAGGGATAGGGAAATGACCTCCACTTTTGATGGGAGTTACTGCCAAGTATTGTGGCTGTTTCTTTTTGTCATCTTTCACAATAGCCTGTTGTGATAGAGCCAATGGGAAGAAATGACGTCAGAGCGAGGGTGATGGCATGGGGCATATAAATTGCATAGAGGAGATAGGATTTGGCAAATGATTGGGCATGCATGGTGAGGGACAGAGGATTTAAGTTAAAGCTGAGACCTCAGTTATTATAAGAATTGAACTTTGATTTACTGTAATAGGGAAGCCAGAAGGTGGCAAAGGAACACAGGGTGTTAGCTATGTATTCTCTTACAGCAGAACCTGAACTGTGTTCCCTTTCTGAAATTGCTTTTTTCTTTTTTTTTTTTTTCTATAGCCATTTTCTTCCGGGGGCAGGGTGAATTTTAAAACTCATTAAGGACTCAAATGACCAGTTAGATATTCTGTTTCTCAGTTGATTCCTTCATGAACTTTTAGAATGCTAATAAAATGTATAAATAATATATGTTCAAAAGGACGTTCCTCTAATCTCAACTCCAAAGCAGGTTATTAAGTTTCGAAACCAAAATAAGTCTCGGCTGAGACCAAAGTCCATGTAACATCTTAAGAGAATCTGAGAGAAACTTATGAGAATAAAAAAGATGCAGTGGCACTTAGCCATTTTCTTTATTTGTGTATTGAATCTATATAGAATTCTTCTCCAAAAATTTATAGACTTTTTTGTTAGAGATTTTCTCTCATGAATATAATTTTAAATTGCTCTGTTTTTATATAACTATTTTATATAGGCCACTAGACTGTGAAGTAAAATCAGATAAAGGTAGATGTTGTTGTTTTCCTCCCCTGATTTCGTATTTACAATGATTTTGCCAAAGCGAGATGGCCTCTCTTTTTTCCTTTGTGGTGTTTTGCCCCAGAAAGTCTTTCTTTCCACTTGGATGTACCTTCCTTTAAGTACTTTTAAAATAGTATATTTTCCTGAATTAAAATCATTTAATATTAGCCTAGAAATATCCAATACCATTTATACCAGTGCTTTTTTAAATTTATATTGCTATTATTTACCATCATTACTTAAAATGTGGTTTTAAGTAATTAAATAAAGAAATTACCTTTTCCTCTCCTCCCATCTCAAACTTGGGTACATTTTACTAGCCCTGTATGATGTATGTATCTATGTCTGTTTCCACATGGAGAGCTAGGTCTGCAGAATGGAAATAGTCTGCATTACTGGCTCAAGCAGAAGAACTATTTATTTTTATTCCCTTATAGTCTTTCCTTCATCTGTTAATTAAGCACTTCCCCATTACTCCAAACCATCCAAAATTCTGTGGCTTCAAATAACAATCCCTAATTCTCATCTGAGCATCTGTGGACCTGTGGGGATTGGCTCATCTAGACTGGGCACAGCTGCGTTTAGACTCCAAGACATAGGCTAGGTCTAGGTCAGTGCCATGTGTCTCTTCTCCCCCTTGGACCCATTCTAGGTTTTTGAGCATCATGTGTTTTAGGTGGATGGCTCTGACATCACAGTCTTTCTCTTGGCCAGTATGAATGCAGACAACTAGATGTCTCAATATAAAAGATGTGAAGACGGGAAACAACATGCAAATATGCCTTACTGACTTAGACAAGCAATTCCGTTTTCCTTTACTATTGAATTCTCCATTCTATTTGTGAATTTGAGCCTTCTTCATCAATTTATGGAATTCATGTATACTCATTCCGTCTTAATCTACGTCTGAAATAACTTCATATTATGGAAATAAAACATCTTCCATTTCAGTATAGTCCAAAATAGGTTAAATGAGATGGCTTCCCCTGAGCAAGCAGAACAGGTCTGCAGTATAGCTTTCTGCACATACATTATGTCACGTATTCTTTTAGCATTTATATGAGTCGTATACATCACACAGTATGCGTCTATAAATGCAAACAGAGCAAAGTACTGACACAATATACACTTTCAAACTGCTTTATTGTCTTTGGATTTTGCTGATTTATAAAGCAAACTAAAAATATTTTGCATGTAAATAAGTAATGTGAACTAGAATTCTAAACCATTGACACTGTAAGTGATTTTAGAGATTATGTAATCCAACTCCCACATTTGTCAGATTAAGTACAACTGAGATATGTCAAGTGGCTCCTTGGAGGTTAGATTGTGAGTTAATGAAGAGCTGGAAATGAAATCCATACCTCCCAGGCTCTTGCTGGGACAAAATGCCAACAGAGTTTGCAGAGAGAAAAATGAGACACAGTTGTGTCTTGGACTCTTATTAGTTTGGAGGCTTTGAAAAATGTGTTTTAAATCCTAAACCAGCCTTGAAGGCACCTCAATGCTAAGAGCATGTCCTTCTGAAACCTTCCCCAGAATCCTGTAATTGACACTGATGTTTCTCATCTTTGAATTCTGGTAGCACTTATATACTTTGTCATGGGAATAAAGTTCTTAAGGGTAGGACATATATCTCTTGCTCCTTTATACTCTGTCACAGAAATTAAGGCAGTTTTGGCTGTTTAATGCTATTGACTGTCGACTCCGCCAAAAGACAACCAGAATAACCTGTTGATTGAGCAAAGCTAAATTTATTAGATCTGTTGTAAAGTGAGAACACCATCTGGATGGAGTCTTGGTAGTGTATCAAAGGGGATGTTTTACGGATTTTGAGCCCAGGCTGGGTCTTGCGAAGTGGGGAGATGGTTGGGATTGGACTGAGTTTACGTCAGTCCAATAATAGTTTTGAATGAGTGGACACACAATATAAGGATCTTTATTCGATCATTAATGAGCAAGGTGTTGGTCTTGTTGAATAAAGTGTTTGCTTGGTTCACAGTTTTCTTGTTCAAGAGGAGGTATTTCTTGGAGCAAGTAGTGAGTTTATATTTATCTGATTCCAGAATTTTTAGTATAAAACCAGGAAAGTATACACCCTCCCATAATTGCCTAGCAAAGGAAAATATGTCAGTATCAGTTTTCAGTATTTACTTATTAACTGATCATCATTTTTTATTAGTTTCAGAGGTAGAATTTAGTGATTCATCAGTTGCATATAACATCCAGGGCTCGTTACAACTGATCATCATTTTATTATCCTAAAATTGATACTGGGCCAATCCCAAGTTACACGTGAGGGGCATTTCTGAGTAATACTCTGAAATTTGAAACCATGTAATTTAGTCTGCAGATATAATTAGCTGTGCACTAAAATGGAGGTAGGTCTTATGTGGAGCTGGTGCTGACAAGAGGTGCCATTTGAATTTGAAGGAGAAAAAGAGTTTATTTACTCTGTTGTTCTTTCATATGTTACTGCAACTCATATCTTGAGTGCCAGTCTCATAACTAATGGAGTAAAAGGGATGTGGGAGAGTCCTGTCTAGAGCCAGTCCCAATTTTCCCTCCTTCCTGAAAATGACATTTGGCAAAACCTTCATTCTTGTAAACTGGTCCAAAAGAAAGAAGCCACTGGGCTCCCCCTGTTGCTATTGTCCTTCCCTGGAGAAACTGATATCAAAGGCAAAATAAGATGCCATATGTTCCAAATGGGTAAAGGATACCAATGGGCCTCTACTCAAAAATATCTTCTGTTCACAATCTGCCAATGCAACAGCGTTCTTGAGTCCTGAATGTGTACACCACTGAAGGCCGAATTACAACATTGTACCTCTGCTTTTCTCTATTTGGACTACTGCAGAAACTTCACTTGTACATTTCTGTTTTGTTTTATCCTCTCAGTGCTACTATTTTGGATCTAATTCAACCATACACACAGATACATCTCCAGCACTGAAATCTTGTAGAAATTCTTCCTTATACAATAATCTTTTTGGATCATCTCCAAAATGAAAATACAATATTTTTAAATTTCTCTCATGACCTCTTAAAACTCAGTTTAAGAAATACTGCCCTAAATGTCTACTAGCATAAGCATATAGATCTCCTTTAATGTGCAACCATTTATTCATTCAGTAAATATTTACTGAGCATGTATTATGTGTCAGACACTCTGCTTGGCATTGGGGAGCCAATGGTAAGCAACAATAGATAAGGCCTCTGTCCCTATGAATTTACTGTATAATGGGTTAGGCCTTTTTTTTTTTTAATGAACCAAAATTACAGTGAACTGAGCAACAAAAAGCATGGTCATATTTGTATATAGTTCTGTAGTGGAGATGTAGTGCTAAGAGTGGATGGCAGCCGTGGTCATAGGCAACTTAGAGTGAAGTATTCTTTACTCAACCAGTCTAAAATCTGCTTCAGGTGTTCAGCGTCATTATCACCACATTGTCATCAGTAGTATGGGGAGGGTATGCTTAAAAGAGGGAATGTAATTTTGGAGCATATGATTTCTCAGCGGAGAACATGTCCTAAGAGGTGGTATGATAAGATAAGATAAGAGTATGAAGAAGTGGAAGAGAAGAATAAGGAGAAAATTGGTAGAGCGATAAATATAGGCTTGGCCTCTGACTTATTCTAATAGTAGGGGCCTGGAGATCATCTGGGGGAAGCTCTGGCAGATGGTCAAAAGTTGCCAATGTTTGGTGAATTATCTTTAAGTAAAACCAGTCACCAGCTGAGGTAAAACAAATAATTCAGTATAGTGCCCGTATATGTTAATCAATAACGTGAGTTATTGCATTGCATTCAGTGTTGTTCTGAGCAAGCCAGGGTGCCTGTGCTCCAGATCCTAAGGGAGAAATACCCTGAGAATAATTTATGCCACCCAGAAGAGTCCATCCTTGCTACTCAAAGGATGATCTTTGAATCTGCAGCATGGATCTTGCTAAGGATGCAGAATTCTATGTCCCACCCATACCGAACCAAAATCTGCATTATGACAAGATCTCCAGGTGATTTGGAAGAACATTAAGGTTTGAGAAGCATAGGTCTAGTAAATTGGCTCTCTCTTAGCTTTCCTTATAGATTGCATTTTCCAAGCCACTGGTTCTATATCAACTAGTACCTTTCTGGGTTGCGTGGGTGGCTCATTCCATTAGGTATCTGCCTTTGACTCAGGTCATGATCCTGGGGTCGTGGGATAGAGTCCCGCATCGGGCTCCCTGCTCACTGAGGAACCTACTTCTCCCTCTGCCTGCTGCTCCTCCTGCTTGTACATTCTCTCTCTCTCTCTGACAAATAAATAAAATCTTTAAAAAAAAAAAACAACAAATAGTACCTTTCTTCTTAACTTAGTGTATAGAGTTCTCTGGATTAATTGTGTGTTCTTGGTTTGCAGTAAGTCTTTAAGTTGATTCACTTATCCTTTCATTCATTCATTCAATGTATTCAAAGCTATTCAATATCTTCTGTGTTGGTCACTGCTCCAGGTGCTGGGGACAGAGGAGGGATCCCAACAAGCCATGTCCCTGACTTCACGAAGCTTTTATTTTAGTGGATTTTCCATGGAAGCACTATTTTCAGATGTTCTCTTTGGTTTCACTCCATTGGTCCTGATTATCGGTATAAAATGTTATGCAGCAGGACAACACAAAGTTTATTAAAGTGAGGTTGAAAAAGGAGAGTGTTTTGAGTCTGACACAGTCCTGGATGTACTATGACTTACTAGCTATGTGGTCTTGGGAAAGTTACCTAATCTCTTTGATTCAGTTTCCTCAACTAGTATTAAGGGTTAGTTCGTAGGATGAAAGAAAATTACATATATAAAATGTCTAGTAGAGGACCTGGCCTAAGAGAATAAATTGGAGAAAGAGTAACTCTAGCTGTTACTATTAGAGCTTATATGAGAAACAGCATGAAGTTGAGGCTAGCTCATTAAATCCAATGAAGCCTCTATTACATATAATGAAATTACATACCTTTTGAGAAATGTACAAAAAGGTCTTAACTTGAGCGGGTTGATGCTTTTCCAGAGGCAGCCATTCTGACTCTCTGCCTGTCTTCCTCCCCTGAGTGTAGGATTCCTGTGCACACGTAGGAGGAGGACATGGCAGGGTGCTGCATTCATGCCTATGGTATGCCAGCCATGACCCCCATGTTTCCTGTGAAATCAACAAGCACAGCTAAAGCGTAATTTTTTTTTAAGATTTCATTTATTTGAGAGAGAGAGAGAGTGCACAAGCAGGGGGAGGGGCAGAAGAGAGAAGCAGGCTCCCGCTTGAGCAGGGAGCCCGATGTGGGACTCGGGACTCGATCCTACGACTCCGGGATCATGACCTAAGCCAAAGGCAGATGCTTAACCGACTAAGCCACCCAGGCGCCCCCTCACGTGTAATTCTTAAAGGAATAGCAAGATTTCTCTGCCCGATTCTCCCATGTCCCTGTGACTGCGGAGGGCTTGCCAACACGAGGTCATTAAGGTTCAACCTCCAAACTCCACCTTGAACCTTGGATAGTCTGAAGGAGCCTGGGAAGACTGGCTCCCTATAGTTGTCCCAGTGACCATTATTTCTTAGTTCCTGCATGGACTGTAGGGTCTGATGACCTGACCATACATCCCCACTAACCCAACATGGTTTACCCACCTATTTTGCCTTCTCCTGCCTTTAATAAATTCCTCTGATGTGCTTTCCTATGAAATATCCAGGAGACTATGTTTTGTGCTACAACAATCACAGCCATAAGCCAAAATAAACAGTTTTTAAAAATCAGACAGCTATTTAACATGTCAAGTCTTAGTATAATGATTGGTTTTCTGGCATTGCACACCCTAGAGGCATTCACTATAGGCTGAAGGACCCTGGAATATGAGAAACCTCTAGCCCAGGTAGATACTTTTACTTTAGGGTAGGAGGGAGTGGGGAAAGAGAGGTGATAATACTGCTAATCTATGATTAGGTAAAGGTGACTCTTCACCTGCAGTTACTGGGGAAAGGCCTGCTGGCTACTCAAATGAACAGAAGAGTAAGAATTGAGCTTGGCAAAGGCTAGTTCTCTATAAGTTCCTAGCTCTCTATAACAAATCTCAAATCTGTAGGGTGAATATCTTGACGGTGAGGTTACTGTAAATATGAGACTGAATGGGCATTACATGGCAGGAAAATTTTCTTGAATTTATACAAGCACATATTCCACTGAGCTCTAAGTACAACCCCAGCAGTATTTCCTTCACTCTTAGGACACTCCTGTGAACTAGCTGAAGGCCAAGTCATGTCCTTCTGCTTACACAAATGGTGAGGGAGGCAGAGGGAGGGTGAGTCCCCAGGCAGAGGGGAGCAGAGAGGAAACAGGACTGAGGCCTGTCTGGTTCCCGGGTGTGTACCTCTGGCTTCTTCCTCTCCGTGGCACTCTACTGTCTCTCCACAGGGTGCAGCAGGCTGTGCTTTCACAGCCAGAGGCCCAGGCCCCCCGCCATCATGGGAGAGCCAGCCCCAGGGATACTCAGGGAAGCACCGCTAAGCCTCTTGTCTACAGAAAAGGAGAGACATGCAGCTATTTCTTATGGACATACTCTGTGCCAGGCACTGTGTTATGCAGCAGTTTACAGCCATATGTTGATTTATCTGTGGGAAAACCTAAAGATGGAGGAACTCTTACTACTCCCATTTCGCACATGAGGAAAGTGCTGCTCAGAGGGAGCAGATGAATGTCCACGGCCACATGGTCAGAAAGTGGCGAACTGGCATGGTGAACCCAGGTCCTTTGAGTCCATTATTCCAGCTGGCTAGGCAACCTCTGAGCAGCCCTCTATGACAGGCCAGAGGGCAACAGAGGGGAGACCTTGAGCAGATGTTGAACAGGAGAAAATGTCAACTACTGACAGTCACAGGGGAAGAGTTAGTTTTCTACAGCATTTCAAGTGACACCTTTTTTCTTTTAACTTAACACAGCATGTAAGAATGTTTATAAGAATTACATATTCTTTTGAGTTCATCACTTGAGACAGAACTTACATAGAATATACTATACCTCTCAAAACTTATATTCAGCCGTTGATAATTCTACGGTGTTTTATCAAATATGTGATTTTTAGATATATTAGGTGTCTCATCTGGGAATGAGATTGATAATTATGTTTGCAATGATGTACATTTATAAATAAGTCCATTCATTAATAATTAATAATAGTTAAGAACTGCTTGAAGGCATGTCTTATGCCAGATAATGGCTTATGTATAATATTACTTTTTAATTTGCCAGAGTCTATGGAGAAAGCAGAACAGTATATTCCACAGTAAAAATCAGAACACTAGCCAATAATCCCTGCCTCAAGTCCTTTTTTGGAATGAGGCAGAGAATAAATAAATAATACATGAACCTAACTTGGCTGTAATTCCTGTTTTTGTTATTTCTTTGTGGTTTCCCCATCCCTCCTCAGTCTTCCGTAAAAGGCTCTGCTCCATTAAGTTCATGTCAACTGCCGTGCCACCCTCTCCTCCTCCACCCTCATTGCCTTCACCTTCTGACCTTTAGATGATGCGCATCATGAGTAAAGCCTTTGGCGCTTCAGTCATGGTCTTCAGCTCCACCCCAACTACCATTATCATTCTGAGATTTCAACAGGCCAAGAGGATGCCATGCCAACATCCTGGCCTCACAACGACTTAAGTTCCTCAGAGCCAATGAGCAAGTCTTCTCTCCCTGCCGCCCAAGCTAGTTCCTTCCACTGGGGCCATTCCCTACACTGTCACCATTCGAAACTGCTGCTCTCTGAAATCGGTAAATCACATACCCAACAGTGGAAATACCTTCTAATCCCTCATGGATACTGGACATAGTGTTCTTCCTGTAGAAGGTGATGCACACAGCTTCCAGGGGACTGCAGCTCACTTCTTAAAGAGTGGAAGCGAGTCAGCTTCCTATGACTAGAGGAGCTCCTGTTTCCTTTCCCAGGTATCTTTTTTGTGAGATTTTGCTCATATGGGTGCTACTGGTGCTACTTGGTTTTCCTGTTGGCCTGGCATCGAAAAATATCAGTGCTCATTCCCACCCACTTAACCCCATTCTCCAGTGCCTCGGGGAGCTGCTTTTGTGACTCCTAAACTTAGTGATGTCACTGGTGTCACTGAGCCCTGACCAGGCCTAGGCATATAAGTATTTGAGGTAGGAACATGGTCGCCCCAATGACTGGACCCTCTTTGTGAAGGAACTCTAAATTTCTATTTGACTCCAACATTACAGAAAAACTAATATGAGTTTCAATAGAAAACTTTACCGTGTCTAGAGGCCAGTGCTCTAGATATTCTGATTCTAGCCTTATTTTCTTTGAGCTCATTTACATCACTTTGTTAGTTGTAGGTCCCTGGTAGACACGTTCAATGTCAGGAGAGGTTCAATTATTCCCTCTCCTGTTGTAATCAAACCAAGTTTGCCTCATTTACATAATCATTTCAGTACTCTTTTTTTTTTCATTTCAGTACTCTTGATCAACATTCCAATGTATATTCTTTGAATTCTCTTTTGAACCAGTTATGATACCTGTCCAATCACTCATGAGTTGAATTTGAATCTTTTAATGGGTGTTCGTTTCATACCTGTGTGAGTGTCCTGACTTTATCCTGTTTGGAAAATATCTTTTAACTGTTTGGAAATTGCAACAAGATGTCCAATAGATTAATTTGACAGAGCCAGGTAAACTTCCATGCCAGAGACATGTACTTCATATGGGGTTGAAGCCCAGATGTGCTTTTCTGGGTTCTCATTAGGTGAATCTAAAGTACCAAGAGAACACTGTTGACTCTATTTTTCTAGTTTTAATTTTCCTCTCTACTAATTTTGTGTCTTTGTTTCGTTTTGGTTCATTTACTGTCAATAAGTTATTGCCCATTGTTGGCAGCAGTGTTCGGGAACTTGATTTTAAGGTCTGACAATTTGGAGATTCCGCTAAATGGATTAATGGTTTATAGAAATCCAATCTAATGAGTGAGAGACAACAAAGAATCTGGTTTGTTTGTCTTTTTGTCTGTTTTTGAGCTCAAATCAATGGAGAATGTCATACTGTCTGGGAAGAGAAGATCTCTTTCATTTGGGCCAGACAGTTTTTCTGTTCTGGTGTTGACTCTTGCCCCATTGCTGAAATTGTAGAATTGAAGTTATAAGCTCTATTTTTCTGTGCCTGTGTGTCTATGTATCTGTAGTTCAGAAATATCTTCACCTCTAATTGTTTGATTACATAATGTTTCTTGACTTCCAGGTGGTATTAATCTATTAGCTTGTGAAGTCCCATAAGTTAGGGGAGTGAACTCTGATTGGCATATTGAAATACTTGCTTATATAAATTGGATTTTCCTAAAATTCCCTGAAAATTAGGAAGTCGAACTACTGATCCTTTAAATGTACTGGTTTAAAAAAACATATATTCTCTAAAAAACCAACCCTGAACCATTTTAAGAATAGAATTTAATGTAATTTAGGTAAAGTAGTTGGAAAATAAGTTTAATCTTTAGTGTTTAATAAAAGCAGCTATATCTCCTCTGATTGGTTGGTGTTATCATAGTATCAAGTATCATACAAGAATATTTTTTTTCCTACGTGGGTATGTTTTTCCTAAAGTATACAGGTTAACTGTTCACATAAACGAGCATTACTTCTAGGTATTGTTTAACATTATGAAAAACATAAATCTTTGGCCAAACTGAGTCATTTTTCTGACATTATTTTATTTCCATAATAATTATGTTTAGGGATATGTCAGCTTGAAGAGAATTTCCAAGGTGTTTAGATAACCCTTGGACAGATACTACATCGAGTTAACTTATGGACATTCTTTGGATACCTAGATCATTTATATGTCAGAATACTGTTTAGCATAACTTTAAGTTTATATACTTTTGCTCCTTCCTTGTGTATGCTGCAGAAAGCGTCATCTTTGGGTTTGTCATTGAGCATGTTCATCTCTGCCATGCTCAGAATTGTATGAGGGAACCGTGCTGCTGTACAAAGCTGGAGTATGTGTATTCTGAGCTGTGCTAGTCCCGCAGAAATGACAGACTATTCACAATTATCACCATCTTGTTTTCTTTGTGAAATAGAAGTGACTGCATAAAAGTTAAAATTAATATATGACTGTGTGACTACTAGTAGTCTCAGGATAATAAGGCATGTTTGGGTTAAGGAAAAAAAAGAGAATGCTTCTGTCTTGAAGTAAAATGACTTTTGTTCCAGAACAAGAAAGAGCATGGTGAAGGACAGCACTGAGCATATTGATAGATCTGTAGAACGTTCATAGAAATAAAACCTGAAAAGGAGAATATATTTGTGTTAAAATTTTGCCAAACCTGGTTCAATTTGGATGGTTCTATTCACAAAAAAAATTTTTTTAACTTAATTTTATTTTTTCGGTGTTCCAAGATTCATTGTTCATGCACCACACCCAGTGCTTCATGCAATATGTGCCCTCCTCAGTACCCACCACCCGGCTCACCCCCCCCACCCCCCTCCCCTCCAAAACCCTTTGTTTCTCAGAGTCCACAGTCTCTCATGTTTTGTCTCCCCCTCCGATTTCTCCCAATTCACCCTTCCTTTCCTTCTCCCAATGTCCTCCATATTTAGCTGTGGCTCCTTTAGGATCAAATATTTTAGTCACACACACCTAGAATTTGGTTTCCTCTCTGTGAAAATAACAAAGTTTCTTTATTTTTCTGCTGTTATTAAGAGGTTATAAAAATTTGCTATTCACCTTAGAGGCTAATTTGCCCCATAACAGAGGTTCTATATCCCACCAGAATGACATTCTACACTGTCTTTCTGACTTTGCCATGCCCTTGATTATTCTCCTTAAAATAAAAGAAACAATGAATGTTCTTTATTTCTGAAAGTGTTAAGGGTTTTTGTTTATATACATATCGTGTTGTCACTTTAATAGGTAGCCAAGTCACAGCCATTCATGTTCTCAGGTGCCTGTGATCCCATCTGAAGTGCTCGAATGTTCTGGCAAACTTTGATTTTTGTCTTCCTAAAATCAAATTCTCACTGAAAAAAAAAATGGAATAAAAAATATGAAACTTTCACAGTATCTTCTGTACTTAAGATTTCCCCGAGGGTTCCTGGAAAGTCCAAAGATTTGTTCTTTTGCCTTATGGAAAGAGATGTTATGGAAATAACTAGGTTTACTTGTGTTGTTACTACTGATGAGCCTCATAACTATCAGATCAAAAGAGGCTCTACTTAGTAGTTTTAAGGACTAGTCTGACTTCACATCTGTCATGTAATCATCATTTGTGAATGAATGGGAATGATTGTTAAGGTTTTCTGATAATTTAGTACAATGATTATAATCAAATTCAGATATCATAGTTAATTAGTTAAATAAGATTGTTTATGAAATCTTTATAATTAGTATGATATGTTTAAAATTGTTATTTATAGAGACTTTATTTTGCTTGGAACTTTGGGAGTCAAGAATTCCAAATTAATGTCTTTAGCTGGTAAATGCATTGTTAGCTGGACTTGAGAAACCATGATAGGTATTTTAAGCACATTTTCCAACATGTAAATCTTTTTATTGAAGTTTGACTAGTTAATTTCCATTTTCCCTGAAGTCAACAAAGTATTTTTACAATCTAATCAGTTGTTTGATTTTTTTTAGATTTCCACAAAACCTTGAAATCTTTTGTAGGGGAATTAAGTTTAGAACTCAAGAGTTCTGTTTCCATTTTTTAATAGGTGCATATATGGGAGTTTTAAGAGATGGCACTGATTATTTTTGGCACAAAATCACATAAAAAGGAGATGTTTCCAAACATGCCATTTTCAAAATGTTCTATCTATAGTAAAGTCTATTTTTTGAAAGTTACAGTCTCATTCTTCAAGTGAAACCTCTACTTTGAATAGACAGACTGTATGCCACTAACTGATTAAAAATCTTCCAGGAAGTAGATTACTGACAGACAAGGTGGTGAGTTTTGAATACTCATTTTTTTCATTAGAAAATACATAATTTATGTGTAAATTTAGCAACTCTTTGAAGTACTTTGCCGTGAAATAACCAATAAACTTCCGTAGAGCCTAAGGGAGTTTCATGATCACTCTTCATTTCATTGCAGGGTATTATAAAGATTTTACCATTTAGAATAATGAAATCCATAAATCCTCTTACCTGGACAATATCTAAAAATATGCTAAAGATATACAAATGATTGAGGGTGGCACTGTCAACCCTTTCCCTCTTTCAGACTTCTTCTTTCCTCTCTGGGTAGGTAATGTGATGTGAGTGTCATCTCATAAGTGTCTGATATGGGCTGAGCGAAGATCAAGGTAATCTATATGCGAAATATTATTAAGGCTTTAGATTTTTTGAAAGATTTATTTATTCTTGAGAGAGAGAACGAGCAGGGGGAAGGGCAGAGGGAGAGAGAAAGAATCTCCTGCAGACTCCCTGCTGAGCATAGAGCCCCATATGGGACTCCATCTCAGCATCCTGAGATCCCACCTGAACCGATATCAAGAGTTGGATGCTTAACTGACTGAGCCACCCAGCCACTGCAAGTCTTTAAATTTTTTAAATAAAAATGAATAAAAATAAAAAGAATATGTCTAATAGTTTTTTCTTTTTTCCAGTAGATTGGCTTGTGTACTTCATTTTCAGAAGTCAGTGGAATAAATTATTACTTTTGTATACTTAATTGTAACTTTATGGTGGTGGCAAATTATAAGAGTTTCCATTGCAGTAGAAATGTACAGCATTTAAGTCATTTCTTAATATTCTAGCAACATAAACACTCTAGACCATAAACCCAAACTGAGAATGAAAATGAAAAGTGGCTTTTGAACATTCAAAGTCACAAGGCTGCCTATAAAAGATGCCACTGGTTGCCTACCATATTCCCCAGCTTTGTTCTTTTTTTTTTAATTGTATTTATTTATTTTTTTAATATCTTAATTTTATTTTATTTTTTTCAGTGTTCCAAGATTCATTGTTTATGCACCACACCCAGTGCTCCATGCAATATGTGCCCTCCTTAACACCCTCCACCAGGCTCAGCCATCCTCCCACCCCCTCTCCCCTCCAAAACTCTCAGTTTGTTTCTCAGAGTCCACAGTCTCTCATGCTTCGTCTCCCCCTCCAATTTACCCCAATTCACTTTTCCTTTCCTTCTCCTAATGTCCTCCATGTTATTCCTTATGCTCCACAAGTAAGTGAAACCATATAATTGACTTTCTCTGCTTGACTTATTTCACTCAGCATAATCTCCTCCAGTCCCACCCATGTTGATGCAAAAGTTGGGTATTCATCCTTTCTGATGGCACAAACTTTAGTTTATTCAAAATCCACCTTCTTCTGATTGGCCAAGTACTGTGAGGACAAACTGACTCATCTCTCCACCTAGGCCATCATGATCTAAGCCAACCACGGCAGACTCATTCCCCATGTCTGTGGTTCATTTTGGAATGGGTACATATTATAACCTGGCCAATAAGTTGAGAGACATAGACTTTTTGGGAGGGATGCATCTGTACAAAACTTTATTAAGTCGTGGAAAACATGCACATACGGGGGAGAGAAAGGTCTCTTTTACTCTTTTGTATGTTGTCCGAAGGACACGATACTCAAAAATGTGATAGCCACCCTGCATCTGGAAGGCAAGCTAACAGGTGAATAAGGCCAAAGATGGCAGACTGGACTGATAGTTATGTGTGTTAAATAACTTCCTCTTTCTTACCTTTTAAGTAGTTGAATTGGAGTTTTCTTTTTCTTGTAATTTATAACCTGCTACCAGATAAGGGACAAGTCTGCTTGTGTAGTTTTTCCACACATAGAGCTTTCAAACCAGGAAATGTTAATATTAATGTCAGGTAAGAGACTATCAAAGACAAGCAGATGGCAGCAGGAGATGTCAAAGCTGACAGGCTACCCGTGTAAAAAGGTGAGGCTAAAAAGGCAAAGAGCTGGGAGACACAGAATTATACCAAAATACAAAAAATGGATGCTCATTTTAATGACTTCAAGACATCAAGAGAAAAATTAAATTATCCTTTCTATATACAGACTGGGAAGTTTATATGTTACGAAGACTTTCATCCAAAAAATCTTAAAATGCATTAAGTGTTGTTTGAAGGGAAAAGTTATGTAGAATTTTGATTGACAAGATATTCTTTATTTCCCAACACTACCACAGAGAAAGGTATGGAAGATGCAGTTAAAAGTTTGTTAAATGAATAAATAAATGGATTTAGAGGACAGATGATATATAAATTATAACCCAGTTCCATTTTCTATATTTCCATAAGTCATCCCACATCTAAATGATCACCTCTTTCCCCTCTTAATTTTCCATGAAGTCTATCCCCCCAATCTCTTTTTTCGCATATTTAGAAAAAAATATTGCAAGAGTTGGGGCGCCTGGGTGGCTCAGTGGGTTAAAGCCTCTGCCTTTGGCTCAGGTCATGATCTCAGGGTCCTGGGATGGAGCCCTGCATCGGGGTCTCTGCTCAGCAGGGAGCCTGCTTCCCCCTCTCTCTCTGCCTGCCTCTCTGCCTACTTGTGATCTCTCTCTCTCTGTCAAATAAAGAAATAAAATCTTTAAAAAAAAATATTGCAAGAATTTTGAAGATTTTCCACCATGCATTATGCATAGAAATGCACCTACAAAAATTTGAATTTCTTGTCAAATTTCATTCATGTAGCAGGATGGGATTTCAGGGTCAAGGCTAACAATGAAAAAAATGGTAATTCAATTCATATCAGTGATGCATAGAGTGCGAAGTAATGGAGAGCAGTTCTCCTAAGGGGCAGGCAATAAGGGGGTGAAATGTCTGTAGAATAACTTAAAAACAATAAGAAAGCTGACTAGAAATTGGTGTGCTTTTTATAGTCACCATGCATCAGCAATTCCAAACAATGCTTGTGATAAAATATCTCTTCCCCCAAAATATTTCATTGGTCTAATTTCTTTTTTTAAAGATTTTTTTAAATTTTATTTATTTATTTGACGGAGAGAGATCACAAGTAGGCAGAGAGAGAGGGAAGCAGGCTCCCTGCTGAGCAGAGAGCCCGATGTGGGGCTCGATCTCAGGACCCTGAGATCATGACCTGAGCCGAAGGCAGAGGCTTAACCCACTGAGCCACCCAGGCACCCCTCATTGGTCTAATTTCTGAACAATTCACGTGTCTACTTTTAAGTTTCATACCTATGTAACCTTCAAATTAACACATTTTTATTAATTATTCTTGAATAAACATTTAATTCTGCATAGCAGTTAACTCAAAGACCTCCCAATTACGCATTAGATCCCCAACATACAGTCTCAGCTACAATGCATTTATTTATAGAGTAAATTCATAATAGTTTGGAATCATCTGATCTGCCTTTGGAAAGTTACAACTTTGGAAACTTTGGAAAAAGTTACTGCCTCCAACCCAATGGTACTTGGTATTTCTTTATTTAAACAGACAATTTGACATAAACAATGATGGCACAGTGATTGTAAAGATGAATAAATAGAACTTGAATTACTTAAATATTGACATTGTATGTGACCCCTTAGAGTTTTTATTTGTTTTTAAAACAGTAAAGCAGAGGGTGACCTACAGGAAATAATATTTTTTGTTGGGAAAGGGTGCATCTCTTATGTGTGAAATATGTTACTGAATTTGAAAAATATCTTTAAAATTGTAATTTCCTTTTTTTATCGTTTTGAAACAAAGGAACAAATCCAGAAAATAATGACTCTTAGTTATTATTATATGATTTTTACTGAGACCAATTTTATCAGATAGAAGAAGGAGGTGTTAAAATATGATGCACTTCAGGAATCAAATACCCTACTTACTCTCCCTTCCATGTAACATACGCACTGCTATGGCATGAGTTATTCTTAATTATCATGGAAGTCATGATAATTAAACATCAAATAAGCCAGTGCTACAATTTTCCAGTCTCCACAGATCAGTTCGGGAACAAGCAAAGGGATCACAATGATCCTCACAATATATAGAAAATCTTTCAATTAGCTGTGCCCCTGCAATTAAAGTGAAACTGTAAGTCTCTCTGCTTGTTTGTTTTCTGTCTTGAAATGATTGTATTCAAGATCAAATATGAATAAGCATATACTTGGTGGAAAATGACATGAATAGGTTAATGACATGACATCAAATATATCTTCCCTGAAGAAATTAATTCTCCAGATGATGTTAGTAATAATGTTAAGCTTCTTGGAGGGATTTTTTATTCTGTTTGTAAACTGTACCCTGTCATCATGCTTCTTGGCAACATCCATCACAGGGGTCCATGTTTCTCTGTGGGACATTTCTCTGGGCCTTGGTGAATCCACACTTTTTCTGTTTTTCTGACTTTTCTCTGTCTCCTTTGCTGGCTCATATTTGTCTTAAGATTCTTTCCATGTGAAAGTTTGTCGTGACTATGGCCTAGACTCCTTCCTCATCTCATTTTATATTCTTGTCATAGATATTCCCACACATGTTCTTGACTTCAGTTAGCTTCAAAATCTGTGTCTCCAGTTTTTCTATGAGCTCCGCATAACCGCTAAGAGCTGGAGATCTCTGCCTGACTGTTTCAGGGACACCTCAAGCTCAACCTTTCTGTTTCAGTTTTCTTTTGCTTCATAAATACAGTACCTAAAACAGTGAAGATCTATAATATCTTAGAATTCTATGCATTGTCTGGGTGGTTTTTCTGTTCCACATGGTATGGGCTCTAGAGTCATACAGCTGCTTAAAAGCTGGAGGCTGGTCTGGGGTAGAAGGCCTCAGGTGCCTCCCCTTCCTACATGGTATCTCTTCCTCTTTCTTCAATAGGTAGCTATGGCTTCCTTATAGCATGGCTGTTGGGTTCCAAAAAGGCAAGACAGAAGTTTCCAGGCCTTTTGAGGGCTAGGCCCAGAATTAGTGCAAATCAGGGAAGTCTGCTTTAGCCAAACGCATGTACATATAAAAATATTCTTAATAAGTTTTAGAGATAGAGTAGCCATTGCCACCATCAAAGGATGTTTCTGAAGGAAAGAAGGAAGAAAAATAATCTTCAGCCAACTTCTTAAAATAAGATGAACAAATATTCAGCAGGGGGAATCACTGATACACTATGGTGTATTAGTTAATTATTAGTGTTTGAAGTGAGAACTGCTTTTCAGCAATCCCACTTGTACCTATCAAAAAGAACACAGAGAAAAAAGAAAGTGCATACATATTATAATTACCAAAATTGTTTCTTCCTTGGAATACCAAGGTCAAAGTATTATTGCTTTTCCACAATTTATGCTCATACCCTTGGAAACATGGTTTGATTAATTTAACCCTCTCCCTCCATATTAATTCAGTCTTTTGTCAGATCTTACAGAGTCTCCCTTTGTGTGTTTTCTCCCATCAAGTAGTCTGTTTCCACTTTCTTCACCATTATCCTGCTCCATCTTCTTTCTACCTCAAATCTTAGGCATTATAGAAATCTCATAACTGCCCACCCTGGATCCAGTATTGCCCCGAATCAAGCTAGTTTACACATTAAAGTAATTACGTGGATCCTATTGCCTTCCTGAGCCAGTCCAAACATTTTAGCATGGCATTGAGTGCCCTCTTCCAACTGCTGCTGCAACATGATTCCTGGCTCTCTCAGACACAAACTCGCCCTGGTAGCCAACAGGATAGGTTTCCTCCTTGTAATTGGTCAAGCAGTTCCCCGCCTGAATTGTTCTTCCTTCCTATCAATTTTCTCAAAATCTACCCTTTTTCTGAGTTTTGGTTTAAGTCCCATCTTCTATCTCTCTGGACTACCCCAGCCCTTGATGATCCTCCCAGTCATCAGTGTTCCTCTTAGCCAATTTAGTCCAAATCAACTTACTACTTTTTAGCTTCACAGATCCCAAATTAGATAATCATGTCTTCCAAGACAGAACAATATTTTGAGCCCTCAGTAATTGATTTAGAATATTCACCTTTGTTTTTTTTTAATTTTTGAGGAGTAAATAAATTACTAGCCTTAGATTATGTATCCACTTTATAAAGACCCACTGTCTGCCACTGAATTTATTGTAAATCAAAGAAAAAGTATAAGAGCCTGGTTCAAGAAAGATTCAGATACAGAGCAGTAGCACTAAGGATCCAGGTACCAAGAATCTCCAGTCTCCTCTGTTTGTAAGAGTTAAATTTGAAGAAAGAGCCTGATTGCCACAGTGTGAGCCATGTAGTCTGTTGTCTTGAAGTGTGTAGGGGGTGAATCTAAAGTGAACTTGATTGACTTCACATTAAGACTTTATGTAGTAAGAGATAACTCTGCAAAACAGATGTGGGGAGCTGTTACCAGAAAAGAGGGAAGCAAATGCCAGGCAAGCATCTAATTCCTCCTTTGTATCAAATCATATGACGTATGTCTATTAAATATATTCAGAGCTGACAGTGATGGAGCTGACCTTAGAAAGCAAAGGATCTTAATGCCAGTAAGAATACTGACATTGATTTGGTTAGGATGGTTGGAGATGGGGGCAGAGGAATAATTTAAAAGATGTTTGGGACCTCTTTTTAAAATTTTCATCATGGCCAGAATCACTTCCCCAAATACTTTATTTCCAGTAAACAATACATTGGCATTTCAAACATTTTTATAAGGGTTAAATTATTTTTTTCTTTATTAGACTATTTTACTATTTAATTTTTAAATGCTGGCTGTACTCTCTGAGGTCTCTAAGAAAAGTTCTAGGAAATCAAAACTCTTGGCTAATGTGTGAAAAACAGAAAAGGATCCAGTGCTTTCCAGCCAAAGGATAGCTCTCCATAATGTCGAAACCAGAGCAAGATTCTGTCACTCCCGTCCTATTTAATGTTGCAGCAGAGCAGTGGCTAAGTAATATGTTTTAGTCAGTGGTTCCCTTTGAGATACTGATGACAGGCATGGTATTCTTTCCCTAAAACATACATTTGCATAGATACATACAATTTTAGAGTATTTATGTGTCCCTGAAGCCCATCTATGGATGCCAGAAGTAGGAACTTAAAAAAAATAAATAAATAAAAAATAAAAAAAAAACTGCAAAAAGTGTATTAGAAGTACAATAAAAGAGCACAGGAGAAGTGATAACTATCTTTCATGGGAATATGCACTTTTTACTTTTGGTCAGATTTCTCTAAGTTATCTCCTAGCCAATACTTGGTTCCATCCTTATGTTATATAGCAGCAAATGTCACTAAAATGGAACCAGGATGCAGATCCCAGACTCTGTCACTTCTCCACCCATCTCCCTTCTGTAGTGTGTGTTAAAAAATAAAGTCTCTAGTAGGTTTCTGAGACTTATTCATAATTCAGTTGTGTACTTTACCAACAGGGATCCTTATTTTTTTACTGAAGAATTTATTTTTGAATCAGAAATACTAGGAACCTTAGTATAATTACACCTTTCTATAACTGACACACATTGCATTAGTTTCAGGTGTACATAACATAATGATTTGACATTTGTATACAGTGTGAAATATCACAAGTCTCTTTTCCATCTGTCACTATACAAAGTTACAAATTTTTTTCTTGTGATGAACACTTTCAAGTTTTGCTTTCTTAGCAACTTTCAAGTTTGCAATATAGTATTATTGACTGTAGTCCCCGTGCTGTACATTACATCCTCATGACTTATTTATTTTAAAACTGGAAATTTTTATGTCTTGATCCCCTTAACCCATTTTGCTTACCCCAAAACCTCTCCCTTCTGGCAACCACGTCTGTTTTCGATATCTATGTGTTTGGTTTTGTTTTACATGTTTGTTTTGTTTTTTTAGATTATACATATAAGTGAAATCATACAGAATTTGTTGTTATCTGACTTATTGTTTTCTTCTAGCATTTTTATGGTTTTAGGTCCTACCTTCAAGTCTTGAATCCATTTTGAGTTTATTTTTGTGTATGGCATAAGATAGTGGTAGTTTCATTCTTTTACATGTGGCTGTTCAGTATCCCAGGACTGTTTATTGAAGAGACTTTAATACAGTGTTTAAAAAATGTTTGGTGGCACAGAACCTAACACTTCCTCTCTGCTTATTTTGTAATTCTAGTTTGAGTGATTCACTGTTCATTACTCATCCATTTATTTACTGAGAACTCAGTGTATGCCAGAAACTGTGCTGGGTACTGAGAATATGCAGATGAATAAGACACGCTAGGTTCCTGCCCTCAGGGAATAGATATTCTTAGTTTACTGGCTTTTAAATTCACCAAATACTTCTGTTAATCTGACTATTTTAAACCTCTAGTTAACTGGCTTAAAATTTCTGTTATTCATTCCTTCTGTAGTGGATCTTCTAAATCAGCACTATCAAATGGAAATATACTGCCAGCCATAATATATGATTTTAAATATACTTGTAGTCATATTAAAATAAAAGTAAAAAAAAAAAAACAGGTGAAATTCATTTTCATAATACATTTTGTCCAACCAAGTAGTTCCAAAATATTATCATTTCAACATGTAATCATCATGCAAATTTACTGATGAGCCATTTTATAGTCTTTTTTTGTACTGAGTCTTCAAAATCAGTACAACATTTGAAGGACTCGAAAGCCACATATGGCTAAGTAACTACCCAGTTGGTTAGATCAGGCCCACAGTGTTCAACTAGATCTCCTTGCTCTTCCTCTGAGGACTTCAGTCTCTCAGCATTTCTTATGCAAGGCTCTTTGGTTCCTTGCATTATGTCCTAAAATTTGAAAACCTATTCTCTCTTTTCTCTCCCTCCCCAAACTGCTTAATAGCATCCTCATTTGTAACAAGAAAAAAAATCACAAAAAGAAAAACAAGATTGTTACCATGAACTATCTGCCAAGGAAAGCAATGAAGGTTCATAAATTCAACAATAACAACAAAAAAGTTTCCTCTAAATGATAGAACTGAAAGGAATAATGGGCTTGTGTCAGTGAAAATTTGGATGTGGAAGGACATGACAGTCAGGAGAGATTGATTTTTAAAATACTCTGTTAGTGTGTTACTGAACACTTATTTGTCATTTGCTATACTCAAAATTAGGGCCAAGGATCTTGTAAGAGATTTAACTTACCTTGAATAATTACACCAGCAGACAAATTCACACACTTACCTTATTTGCTCAAACTTCCAACTCTTAGGCAGACTGTCAGATTCTCAAGGTAGTATTTGTGAACCAGTTGAGATTCTGGTGTGCACAAATCCCTATTGTGACAGCTCCCTTTGTTGCTTCTATGGCCCAATGAAGTGGAAATAAGGATGAAAGATATCAAGATTTTGGAAAAGTAGTTTTGACTATCTAAAAACCCATTATTCTAAAATGACTTGTTTTATAGTATTTAGAGTTTAAAGAACTGAATAAAATTCTGGGAACTATTTAACTCACTTAGAATTCTTCTACAGATTCTGAATAGGAAATACTTACTAATTGACTGAGAAAGAAAGACAGTGAGTCACATTTTCTTTCTTTAGTAAAAAAAAAAAGTCAAACATAAAATAGACTCACCTCCTTTTATTTACACATGAAGTTAATATTAGTGTATGGTAAAGTCTTCCGTGCAACTAGGAAAGGAACAAAAAAATGCATTCTTTCCTTTGAAAGCTGTCTGAACAAATATGTGGCATTCTTCTGAGCAAAAAATGATGTCTGCACAGCAAAAATAATTATTCTAAGCAAGAATAAACCAGAATAGATTATGTCTCTTATTTAAGTCAATGAATTTTTTTTAGAAAACAAAGGAAATAATTTCTCAAGAATATTCTGCACAATAATATCATTTTCAAAAGTTCTCAGAATTCCAAAGTACTCATTGGAGTATGCACATACAGATGAACACACACACACACAAAAGTGTTGTGGACTGAGTTAATCACTACCTCCAAACATCTAAAAAGACTAATGGTTAATTTTTTTTAATGAGTAGTAAAAAAAATATATATATACATATATATATATAGGTGTGTTTACAAAAAGCACATACTATGTAGCTGCTCTGAATGTGCGTATTTGTACAAGGGAGAAAATAGGAAAAGCAATGTGAATGTAAACTTAATTCTTCTGCCAGAGCGGGGAAAAAGTGTAGTGTGGCCTTCCTTGATATTATGACTTTCCCAAGGAGTTACTTTAAGAGACCATCATTTCCAAAAATACATACTACTTATTAATCTTATCAGAAAGTTTTCCATTCCAAATGAAGAAAAACAAATGAATAAACATAAATATTATAAATATTATATACACAGTATTATGTAGCATAGCATTTTAATCATACAAAAATGACATGCATCTACTTTTGTTGCTTCCTCATAGTCAGAGCACTACTTGGGGCTAAAAGTATGGAGAAGGAGGTTCTGGGAGGTTTCTTGAAGTAGAGGTGGGGTGTGGGAGCCTGGGAATATATTGTTCCAACATCCTATCTCTGCATTTGTTCTCACTGCTAAATCATGGGCTGTGAGTGGTGTGCCTTGAATGGATGGGTATTAAGGGGGCCCCTCCAGCTATTGAAGCTCATTGGAGTTTGCAGAGAGCATTAACTGCTAGAGACCACACACTCAGTTCTAGTAGGAATGGGAAACGGGTCCCTCCAAAAGAACTGCAGTGGATCTAGAGCAAGTGAGAAAACTCATCTTTGTAAGTGAGGCCATAGTGGTCCAGGTGTCATCATTGCTGTGGGATGGAGGCAAGTCCAAAATAAATTTTCAGAGATAGTTCTTTTGGAAGTTTATGAGATGGGCAAGAAGAATAAAGAATATTCAAAATTTCTGGTTTAAAAAAATTTCTGGTTTATTTCTAAACTCTGGTATAGCTAACAATGTTAGTGGTGCATTGTGTGCATTGTGTTATGTTATGCTAATTGAGAGTCACTAGAGGCCTGGCAGAGTCCTGATTTGGAGGGAACAGAATGAATGGGCCCAACTAGAGGATCTAGGAGAGATTTTTCAGGGAAGCCTGGCAAAGGAAGTGGATATGCAGTAGGAAAATCCAATCCAGAGCCCCTGATGGGTGTGCTTGCCAAAGGAGGCAATGCTGGGGAATTCTGTTGAGGGTAGCAAAGTCCAAATCAGGTATTAGGTGGAAAATTACTTGAATGGATACAAGACCCATTGCTTTTGTCACTTATACTGGACTGTTGTAAGGGCTTCTTTTCTGATTTATCATCCGTCTCTTCCTTTGCAACTCTGTCCTCTAAGATTACTCATTCATTGGATAACCATTCATTGATCACTTATATATCAGGCTCTTTTCTGTATTCTCCTGATACTACAGTGAGTAAGAACAAGTGCCTGTCCTCATAGAGCTGCCAGTTTAAGCAACCCTAACTAAGTGGGAGAACTGCCATAGGGTAGATAGTTGCATGGAGCAGTGACCTTCTAGTGTATGATTATCACTTTTTTAGTGATGCCAAGATTTATCAGTGGGTTCAGATGGTGAGAACCCGATCCTTGCGTTGTAAAATCCTCCAACAGCCTAAAGATTCCTAGAATTTAAAAGTTCTGGACAATGGTTGCTTAACTTTATAAACTCTATTACTCAAAGTTTCCTTCCATTCATTCATAGTGGAAACATTTATTCAGTTTATGCTGAATACTAGGCACTATGTGTGTGCTAGACACATAAAAATAAATGAGTCAAGATAACATGTGGAGAAGACAGAAAAATGAATAACTTCAGTGCAATATGAAAAATGTGCACGGCTAGATGCAGAGTCCTCTGGGAACACAGAGGGAGCAAGGTCCCTAAAGATGGAAATCTCTAGCAGTCAATGGGGCAGGTCCTTTAGATCAGAAGCTGTTAGTTACTATGCATTAGCAAGCAGTCAACATCCACCCAGGAAACCCAACTGGGAAGATTGAATTCCTGCATTTCAAAGCCAGCCACCAAGGAAACTTTCACTAGAGATTTGATACATCAGACTTTCTGGGTTCATCTTGCTGGCTCCATCATAATTTTTTTAAACTAAAGCTCACATGTCTGCATTGGACAAGTCTGCTTCAGCCTCTTGAAAAACAGGCCAGTTGTTCCATGATTATACACTAGTGGGTTTATTTCTATAGAGTTCCTAGAGTTGTTTGCTTCAGTAATTTAAGGAAGAATATTCCAGGTTGTCCACTTCATCCCTAAATCCCCCTAATATAGTATGTTCAGTTAAAGAACTGGTGCTTCTTGCTTATTTTACCACTCCCAACATTGAGGTTTGACTAAAGGAAATGAGTTTTCATATAAGAATGGTGTTGCCTGCTATTGGTTCAGTTGCACTAGAAAGCACAGATTATGCAAATTACAAATGAGATCCACTCTTTCAACCCAAAAAGAGTCCCTATTTTCCCATTGGGTCTTATGTCTAGAGTCAGCCATTTACTTAATTTTCCAAAAAATGCTATAAGAGAATACTGAAAGTGTTATCAGAAATACAATAATAATGCAAATGTTATCTAAATATAATAAGAAAAGTCAAAAGAATTCATAACTATCCCTGAAATTATTCTCTTAGGATTTTAACATTAGATTTTTTAAAATGCTGATTTTCTTGAAAGTTTTCCACTCCTCTCCTCCCCCCCACCAACCCAAGCAATCAGCAATTGATTTTCTTGCATACTGGGTTTAGAAATAGCATAGACGCGGTTGATTATAAACAGCAGAATTTTATTTCTCACAGTTCTGGAGGCTGGAAGTCCTAGATCAGGGCATCAGTATGAGGGCCCTCTTCTGCCTTGCAGACCTCTTACTGTGTCCTCACCTGGCGGAAAGGATAGTGGAATTCTCGAGAGCCTGTGGGTTTTTTTTTTCTTTTTTTTATTATTTTTTTTATCAAGGCATTAATCTCATTCATGAGGGTTCCGCCCTCATGACCCGATCACCACCCAAAATCCCATCTCCTACTACCATCATATTAGGCATTAAGATTTCAACATACGAATTCTGGGAGGACACAAATATTCAGACCCCGCACTGGGTAAGTATCCTATAGCACATGATACTTTAAAATATTTTACTTTTGGTAAAGATAATATTTTTTCCAATTGTTTTAGGTGGGTTAGTTTCTTGTGACTACTGTAATGAATTACCACAAACTTGGTAACTTAATGCACATTTTTTCACTTTGAGTTCTGGAGGTTGGAAGTCCAGAATAATTTTCACTGGACCAAAGGCAAAGTATAACAGTGCTGTCCTTCATCTGGAGGCTCTAGGGGAAAATCAGTGTATTGCTTTTTCCAAGTCCAAAGGTGCATTCCTTGCATTCCATAGCCCCTTCTTTCATCTTCAAAAACAGAAGCATAGCATTTTGCTTCTGTAATCCCATTGGTTTCTGTCTCTGTTGTCATAGCTCTCTTAGCTTCCCTCTTCAAAGGAGATTTGTGATTAAATTTAGAGCCTCCTGGATAATCCAGGATAACCTCCTCATCTCCCAACCCTTAATTCATTCATATTTGCAAAGTTCCTTTTGCCATGTAGAGGGAGATTCACAAGGTGCAGAGATTAGGACCTGGATATTTTTGAGGTCCATTATTCGGTTTACCACATTAGGTAATTAAGAGATTAGATATTCTAATCTGAAGTCCCATCTTCTCATAAAATCCAGCCCTTTGGTCTACCATGGTTGTTTCAAATCATTTCTCTTCTCAAGGTTAGCCACCAAACTTTGCAGTTGGAATCATTGTAGATCTGTAATATACAGATTGAGCTACAGCAAACAGAATCCCTGTTTGCTTTTTATCACTGCTTGACATACAAAATCATCAGCTGAAGAATGTTTCAATGACTTCTCTAAAATCCAATTGAATATTCTCATCTGTTATGTCGTTGAGTGTTCCTTACAGAAAAATTCATGATTTTTAAAAATCTGTGTCTCTTAGATTTAGAATTTGAATTTCTCTATCCTCATGAGCTAATGTACAACTAGAGCTATACAACTCATCCTGATTTTTTTTTAATTTGTCTTGGTTTCCAGGAAGTACAGACTAAATTCAGTATATAATTAACTATTCTTAGCTAGTATTTCTACTAATTATATGTTCTTTAACCCACTCTCAACAACCATTTCTTCTACCCCTTACTACGTTACTTTCGACAACTTATCTTCATTTTAATAAGCCTATTGCAAGCCTTTTATTATAATCTACCTCAAAATCCTTTTTGAAAGCAGCAGACATAAATAAAGCAAACAAAATAAACAAAGTTGGAAGATGTATAGACCCTATGAATTATGGCCTGTCTGCATCTTTTTTGAGTGCCAAAGGCATAAATTCAGCTACTAATACATCTTTTTACTACAGAAGCATTTCAAAATTGTGTTTCTATACATTATATAGCTTATAGAATAGATAAATAGATAACTTTAGATGTCAAGGATATGCTAATTAATGCCACTATAGCCTGTAGCTTTCTTGATTTCATTCAATACCTTCCAATTTTAATAATTTATAATTGGTATCAACGGCACTAATAAAATTTAAAATGGAAGTGTGTGTGAGCTGTTTTTGTTAATACTTCCTGCTTTAAAGAGACCTAAACATACTTTTGAAATCATAGGTATATTTTCTGAAAGGTTTACACCAGAAAAGGGCTTCATTTTGGACCTATTATATACAAGTTCTCCTCCCTACCCCCCAGCTCACATTTAGTTTATTAGAACTGAACATAATATGTGGTATAAATGATACATATATAGACTAAATGATTTGTGTATATCAGAGGCCAAGTATATTGGCTATTACGGAAGCTTTGAAACCCTCACCTAGTAGAAAAAGCTTTTTAAAATTTAAATATAAGGGCTAAAAATCAGCAGTCTGCTTCTTCATTTATTCTGCTAATCTGGTTTCTGATAGTTGTTCATCATATCAGGATTTCTCATTACATCTCCAACAAACCTAAATAATGACTAACTTAACAAACATGGTATATAGTAAAGCCTTAATTCAAATATGCAACATAAATGTGTTTGAATAGGACTGAGATTTGCTCAGAAAAAACTTCGATGTCGTAAACAGCAATTTGACTCAGAGAAGTAAGCATTAACTTGTAATTCAGAGACTGAGTTCAGATTCCGTGTTCATTGACTCATCTGGTTCTTTTGAGAGACCAGTGTTTTGAAAAATATATTTAACATTATAACTGTTTACATAAACCTAATTCTTTCTGTGATTTTAAAGTTATAGTTGTCTAAAAAACTAATGTAATGATTCCCTATATTTTCAATTATCTCCTTTTTAACTTTAAAAATATGATATATTCAAACAGATAAAAATAGTACAGAATAATATAATGTAGTATCTTTAAAATATTTTTACCCAAAATTCAGAGTAAGCAAAAACATTTTACATCACATTCACATACATACATAAATACACAAATAACTAAAGCAAACTATCCACAAAACATGGCTTAAATGTACTGCAACTTACAGTGACATTTCCTATTCTGTTCTACTTTATTCTATTCTTCTTAAAAATATTAGCCACAGCCTTTTAAAGTGATTTCACACCCACAATTTGGGTATCACTCCACAGGTTTAAAAGCACTGATATGCTATGAACATTTATGTATCCACCATTCATTCAGCTTTATAAGATGTTAACATTTTGCCATAATAAAAAGAAAACATTGAAAGAAAACATTGGATAAATTCCAAGTCCTCCATACTCTCTTTTCCCTTTTCCTGTTTTTGCTTCAGAAGTAACTTATTTTAAGTTTGATGTTTGTTTTCATGCATGTTTAACAGTTATAACTTCTTATAGATGTATCCATAAAAATGTATAGCATAATTTTGCATATTTTAAAGTTTATATAAATATTTTATGCTCATCTATTTTTCCGCAACTTCTCTTTTTTTTTGGTTCATCATTATGTTTTGTTATTAACGAAGTTTGCCTCCTGTACCTTGTTTATACATTTTAAGTGCTCTATAGAAGCCCATTGCATAAATAGTCCTCATTTTTTATTAATTAATTTACGGTGATTGGTAATTTAGATTTTGTTGTTATTGTTGTGACCATGATGATTAATACCATAATGGACATTCATGTACATGCATCTTTTTGCTCAAGAATAAGCATTGCACTAGAGGCTATAACTAAAAGTGGAAATGTGAAACAACAAAACTTGCACATCTTCGACTTTATATATATTTCCAAATTGCTCTCCAAAATAGTTCTGATTTATATATGCAATTAATTTATATATACAATTAATCTGAAAAACAAAATATGCAACAGGGGGCACCTGGGTGGCTCAGTCGGTTAAATGTCTGCCTTTGGCTCGGGTCATGATCTCAGGGTCCTGGGATCGAGCCTAGTGTTGGGCTCTCTGCTCAGCGGGAGGTGGGGAGGTCTGCTTCTCACTCTCCCTCTGTGCTCTCCCTCTCTCTCTCTCAAGTGAATAAATTAAAGAAAATCTTTATATATGCAACAGCACTGTATAAGGTTACTATTTCTCCATATCCTTGTCAATTCTAAGTATAATGAAAAAGTAGTGTGAATGAAATCTTGTTTTATTTTAATTTGCATTTTATTAATTAGTAGTGAGGTTGAAATTTTTCATGTTTTGGGGGCATTTGAATAACCTCTTATATAAATATTTTCCATTTTCCAGTGGGATTCATATTTTATATATGAATGCATTAAGTATTTTTCCTCATTTTCCTATATTTGAGAGTGAGGCCGGGTCGATCCTAATCAATATGGTAGTGAAAATTAAAGTAATTATCCAGGAAAACAAAAGAAAGGTTTCATATCTGCTGTCCATGTTTATGATTGAAGTGTATTTTCCTGGTTCGTTTTGTTTTTGGTAGCTCATTCCTCTGCAAGAACACCATTAAAAGTGGGATTTGAGGCCTAAGTTGACCTGAGTTAAGCTCATAATAATAGCTCTCCACTTGAGGTAATACAAGGCACAGACCTAAACATGTTCTTGTATTTCTCAGTTTTTAGTACTGCACCTGTGGATAAAATTTCTGTGGTTTGGATGATTTACCTCTGGAAATTCATTATTTCTTCTGAATTTATGATTTTATTCTCTTATTATTTCCCCCGACTTTATTGAGATATAATTCACATATAACATAGTGTAAGTTTAAGGTATACAACGTGATAATTTGCAAAATGAGTATCATAATAAGGTTTAGTTAACATATCCAGCACTTCACATTATTACAATGTTTTTGTGTTTAGTGAGAACATTTACAATTACTCTATAAGCAACATTCACGTATTTAATACAGTAATGTTAACTATAGTAACCATGCTGAATATTAGATCCCCAGACCTTATTCCTCTCATAACTGGAAGTTTGTACCTTTTGACCAACATCTCCCCTTTTCCCCCACCCTCCAATCCCTGGCAACCATTTTACTCTCTCTTTCTGTGAGTTTGATTTATTTTTAATTTGTTCTCATTCCAAATTATTATGGATGTCAATTATAACGTGAATGAAGAAAACACACACCCGCTGTCTGTGGTATATTGTACTGGAGGAATGGATAGGTATAGATACTTGAGACAATATCTTACTTCAGCCAGAGTATGATTTCATTTGGGCTGGAAGACCAGTGCGCATAAATGCAGGAACTGTGTGCTAGATTGGATCTGGATCTGGGGTTTCACTTCCAGCCCTATTCCTCCATGGCCATGTCACCTTAGCCTGTCACTTCCCCCATGGCTCCTCAACACTTAGGTAACCCAAAACCACTTTTTTTTTTTTAGAATATAAGGAAAAATAATGATATGCCAAAGCAGGATCATGAATATCTTTTTTTCAACTCTATCAATAGCTCTTTGAGTGACTACATAAATTCAGTTGTAAATGATATTAAGTCTAAATTTAAATTATTGAATCAGAGCCAAGGAGTACATTGCCCCTCATCCTTCCCCAAATACCATGGAATTGACTCTGACCTCACGTCAGTTGACTTATTCCTCTTACGCCGTAAAATGACTTGTAAGATCTCATGCATATCTAGCATCCGGTGATTTTAAAGATGTTCGTTCTCATCTTGGTTATGTGCAATATTATACACATGGGATCAATTTCACAAACAGTCTTATTTGACCTTGATGGGCCATTTGACATATTTGAAAATACAGCAACTCTTCTGCCCTTATGTTTCTTGACAGTAAAGTTTCAGCAAAAACAGATTCCCACATTATCCCAAGCTCTTCAGTATAGGGCTATCAATATTTTTAATTCTTTAAGAAGTTAAGATTTTATGTGTTTTGGTGCCAGGAAATAATTTTGTGATAAAACAAACATCTGGTTTGCTAGAAAATATTGGCATCCTACAAACATGAATTCATTAGAGAGGAATTCAGCATTGCAGCATTGCATCTGAGCTACAGCTTCTGTGAACTAAAAGAACTGTGCTGGTTAATGTCTCAGAAGTTTTTAGAAAATGTGAAATATAAGAAATTGTCAATGCTTCGAAAGCAGAGATAATGTCTTATCCTTTTTGTAACCCCAATGATTAGCTGGAGCTTGCCTCACAGTAGGATATCAAGAAGAATATTCATGGATTGGGATGTAAGTCATTAATTTTCAAACCTGCATCCTTTGAATAATGAAGGATTTTATCCCCGTTGTTTTTCAACTATATAGATATATGAGCCTTTACCCTTGCTTTATGTTCCTTCAGAGCTATGATAAAAGCTAAAGCATTTTTTAGGGAAAGTGACTTCTAAAGTATTTTTGTTAATGTTTCAGATGTGCAATTATAGTCCTGAAGATCATCAGGACATTGGTAACTGCCGGTGTTATCCACATTGTAAACATTTACATGTTTCAAGAGAGGGCTGCCAGATGTTTTCCTTGTGTGAGAAATACGAGTAAATCAGCATTAAAAAATGTATAGGAAATTGGAATGTTGTTTATGACTAGAAAAGCTTGACTATTTTTATTACTAGATACTTACGATTATGTCACATGCACTATCACATTTGATTATGGAACAATTTTAGAAGAATTAAGGTGCATTAATTGATATTTATGAAATAAACGTGAGTGATACAAGATGGCTCTAACCCTTTGGAAACATGCCATAAGGCAGGGATCCACAGATTTTTTCAGAAAGGACCAGATAATATGTAGTTTATTCTTGTGGGGTATACAGTTTCAGTTCCAACTACTCAACTTTGCCTTCGTAGTACAAAAGCAGCCATAGACGGTGCATAAAAGAACAGGCATGGCTATGTTCCAGTAAAACTTTATTT
>CM052901.1:81492776-81523252 GCA_028534135.1 Potos flavus | reverse complement strand
ATGAAACAAACCGAGGGTGGCTGGGGGGTAGGGGCGGGTAGGGATAGGGTGGCTGGGTTATGGACATTGAGGAGGGTATGTGCTATGGTAAGTGCTGTGAAATGTGTAAGCCTGAGGATCCACAGACATGTACCCTGGGGCAAATAATACATTATGTGTTAATTAAAAAATAAAAAAATAATAAAAAATTAAAAAAAAAAACTTTATTTACAAATACAAGCACAAGCTATAGATTGCTGACCCCTGCCCTAAAAATACACTGATCTAGTCAAATGTTAAGAATTAGAAAATTTTAGTAAATATCTGTTGTATTCCTGCATATATCTTTTAAGAGCAGTAAAAGAAAACATAAATTAATCTGAAAAAATATTTGATTATAAATGTATTGATGTAAATTTACTTGCTCTTGTCACTAGACTAGTTTTATTAAAGATATTTACACAGTAATTTTTTATATTGTTTTCTCTGGAATGTACTCAAGCCTTAGAGAAATGTCTCATCATCGAACTTTAGATTTCGTTTCCATAGAATAAAGGGTTGGTAATGATTTCCGTAAGGTATCCTTAAATTATGTAATTCTTTATTTCTATAAGTGTTGTGTCATTTGCCAATAGGAACAATGTCTTAGTTTATAGAGTTCTTTTTAAATTCTTTCATTGAGAATGTCATTTCTCCAAGAGATCTTGTTCTCTTTGAAAGTCACTTCTAGTTTCTGTATGAAAAAAGTCTTTTAAAATCAATACCAGTGAACGTTCATCAGTGATAGAATGATTACAGGATGCCTCGCTTATCATTTCAAGGCTGAGATCATTATCTCTGTGATTATCCTCATATCTGATTTGAAAGGACAGAGGGGCAGCTTTTTCTGGCCATACCACTCCTAATTTGTGAGATGTCCCCTTTGTAACCCCTTTGTAAGAAGGCAACCTGCCTTTATTGCCATATTTTAAAGAGATTAGTGAATATTATGCCCAAGTGCCCAGGATATAACCAGCCCTACTCCCATTTTAAATTTATCATAGAGTCGACATAGTCATAAAGGGAATAATCAGAAAGTCCTCTCACATCCCATCTCATTATATTATTGTGGATAAGGAAAAAATAGTTTTAAAGTATAGAGAAGAGTGAATTGGGTCATGCAGCTGCTTCCCAAATGTTAAATTTCCGTTTCCAGTGCTTCCATTATTCTTCCACACTGAGATGCAGAAATCACTTATATTGAGATACAACTATTTTCCCCCTTACCAAGTCTTCAATGCCTGCTATTTTATTAGCTCATAATAAGAGGTCACTGAAAGGGTGTCAATGCAAGAAGCAGGCAAAAATCACCAGGTCCATTCTTCATAAACCCCTCTGCAGGGTTTCATCCTCCAAGCACACCTCTATCTCTGGGAATCGGCTCTTCCTTCTGCCTCCTCCTTTTGAATGCTTATGTGGAGGTAGCCACAGTTTTACAAGGTGACCCCACCTTATCTGTAGAGGTGAAGCCATGGGTTGGCTCCTGGCCAAGGCGGAGCTAATCTGAGTCCATTCCTGAGTTTTTAGCATTGGAACTGGGAAATGATCGCCCAGGAAACCCTGAGCTCTTAAATGGAAATGATGCAAACTCACAAGCACTTGGGCAGTAGCTATTTTTTTGACGTGGGGTTTTAGAAATAGAAAAGCCACAGGGGTGGTGCAGGGGGAAATGAAACAAATATACAAAGAGAGGCAGAGTTGAGATGTGAAGAGCAACTTCTGGTTTCTCTCCAGTCTCTGGGTCAGGTGCCAGTTCACCCTATCACCCAGCGGAAACCCTGCCCTTGGGTTGTGTGAGATAGCCACATATATGTTTCATAAACTCCCTTTTACTAAAACTAGTTCAGATAGGCCTCCATAACTTAGCGCCAGAAGAACTAATTGTGAAGTGTCTTTCATACTCTACATTCTATAAAATATAGAATTAAATATAATGCCTACATAAATGTTCTTTTGGTGCTAAATTATTAAACAGAGTTAATTACCCAAGAGATACTACCCAGGGAAGGAGACCACAAAGTTTGTGTGTATGTGTGTATATAGTTATAGTTATATATTTTTTTTTCAAAAAATAATTTTTGAGTGACTCCTATGAACCAGACAATGGCGTTAGGTAGCAACAATAAACAAATGTAAAAGTGAGTGTGTAGTCTGTTGGGGGAGAGATATATTAACCAAATAATCACAAAAATTAGGCTTTGGAAAATACTATGAAGCATAAGGCTCAGGGAGCCAGGTATAGGAAGCGACACATATGAAGGCCCCATGGTTCATTCAACAAATTCCAGTGTTACTAATCAAAAGGATTTTTTTTTCACAAAGCCATTTATTATTTAGAGCCTAAAGTAATCATTTCTTTTTTCTGAAAACTATATTTCGCTCTTATGTAGGAAGAGCATTTTTGTTTATGTTTCCAATTCATTTCTCAAATAATTTAAAACCCCTATTTCCTTAACATTATTCAAGAAACGCATGTAGTATGCAATGGTATTTGCACTATCAATTTGTTCAGTAAACTCTCTCTTTGTGGTCAGGGCAAAAAAAAAAAAAAAAATTGTCCCAGGCATATTCATGGTCTCACCATGGATTGGTGAATGGATTAGTGAATTTTACTTAGAGCAGTGTGACTGGGTTAGTGTCCTAGCACATTATCCCGGGCTCTTCTCAGTTCTATCTCACTTAGGTCAGATCCCACAGAGGCATGTGAAGCCAGAGCCATGGGAATGTTCATTTCCCTAAGAATGGAAACGACACCGTCTTTAGTAAGATAGACATAGGGGAGCTGCCTACATCCCTCTGTTCTTAAACTGCAGCCAATGCTGCTGTAACTTTTCAGTAATATTCTAACAAAGGGTGACCAGGGTGTAAGAGAAAAAAAAATTTTACTTGTAGCTTCTCCAAGTTTCTGACTGATGCAAGAACTATTTAACTGTATACACAAAGAACTGTACTTTTAGTTGCCATGGCATTGCTTATCTGTTGTCTTTACATGGAACGAAATGGTACTTGAACTAACTACTGTGACTCATCCCTTGAGGTAAAACTGATAAGGCTGCCTTTCTTAACTGAGCCTAAATGCTTAGGTTGGCACAGATTTTTTTTGTTGCTTTTGTTGTTGTTGTTGTTGTTGTTAAAGAAAAGATACTTGCTCAGAAACCCAGGTTTAACCACTGCTCTTAAAAATTGGTAGCTTTGAGCAAAGATCAAAATTTGCTGAATCTAATTGCAACAATTCACGCATAATAGATGAACAACACATTAAATGGCTATGAGGGAAATAGTTTCTTCCTAACATGTGTTCTCTTGAGTTACATCTAAGCATCAGTGAGTGCATGGGTGGCAGTCATGACCCCTGGCGTTAATGATGAGGTACTACCAAAAATCTGATGCATAGTCTGCCCCTGATAAATCTTGAGTGCCCCTCAGGGTACAGTCAGGGGAAAGTCTAACGAGTGCTAGGTGTGTGAGGTTAAGAATTCCCCAAGCACTGTGCACCTTATTGATGAGAAGGAAAAGTGATTTGAGGACACATGTGAGAATCCATGCATGTACTTATAGGTATGACACCCTAAAACAATTATTAAGACCCTCCTCTGTGCCCCCAGAGCATACTTCCATGGTGATACTTTTCACTTTGCTTTTTGTTGTTATTGTTATTATTATTATTATATTGTTGTTACCATTCTTAATTATCAAGTGTCTAAGAAGGAAGGGCTCAATACATACTTGCTGTATTATTCTCAGACTCTCAAAGCTGTGTTGTGACGGTTTAATATTCTACAAGAGATATAAAGAAAAGGAAATAAGTCTGAGAACCTTTGGATTAATGGATGTCCAAGATTGATTTTCTTCTAGGGAAGTGTTCTGGGTAGAAGTTGCCCTACTAAAATAACTCTGTATTTCACCTTATTCAGAGAAGCTTAGGAGAAAACAGCCCAGGACTGAGGAAACTCTTTTTCATTTTTTTATTAAATAATTGATGCCTTTAAGAAAGCTCTAGAAGCTATACTTTTGGAAGTCCTTAGGAACAAAAACAATTTATTTCCTGGACCTAGCACATATTTCTGAGTAAAAAAAGTGAAACATCCTACATCCTAACAAACTATCTTGAATCGGATAACCCATTGATAGAAATGAGATAAAATTTTAATTACTAATTTTCTTTTGTAATACAATTCCTAAGAAAGAAGTTAATTTGGCAATGGCAAAACAAAAAATCCTACATTATCAACACTGAAGATACAAAAGGTATTAAATGTAGTAAAATTGAGAAGTATGCACCTTTTATCTTTAGAAGTATTTTTTAATTAACAAAAATTCACCAGCCAAACTGTACTAAAATTATTATAAATTATATCAAAAGTTTTATGAAATATGAACATAATAACATAGAAGAGATGGCAAATTATATATTTTGGGAGATTTTACAATTAATTCTTCCTAATTGATATGAAAAAATATTGAAATCTCAAAATTATTCCAGAGAGTAATACTATAAATACAGAAATGTACTGCATTTAGAAAACTGGACTCAAAATTACAACACACAAGTGTTATTTTAGTTTAGAAAAGTAAGTATGTAGTCATATGTTACATAGCTTATCGGTTAGCTTTCTAAAGAAATGCATTTAGTTCCTATTCTTCCATGATAACCTCTATGTTATCCTGTTTAATTCTTTGCGATCAAATGTTCTGTTTTAGTTCTCTAGCCACTACTAATTTTGATTTCATTTAAAAAAAAAAAGGAAATCAAATCCCTTCCTAGTTTGGTGGCTATTGTAAAGTCATTTCTGCATCTTCTTTTCCCACTGGCCTGAGATATTCAACTGATGCACATTCAACCCTGTTGGCGTTCTCAACATTGAATGTATTGAGGAGATTTTCTAGCTTTTTACTTAAAAAAAATCTAAATATACCTAAGTGATTGTACAGAAAAACTCCATTAATTCAGGTTGTTTGGGGGAAAAGGTGATTTGAATTTATTGGGAAAGAATTTATTATAATTGTCTTCTTGTTCTATAATTCAACTTTAGTGTTTTTTACTTGGAGTGATGTCTGAAGTTAAGAGCTATGGAATGGGGATGCCTGGGTGGCTCAGTCGATTAAAAGCCTGCCTTCAGCTCAGGTTATGATCCCAGGGTCCTGGGATCAAGTCCCACATAGGGCTCCCTGCTCAGTAGGGAGCCTGCTTCTCCCTCTGCCTGCCATTCCCCCTACTTGTGCTCTCTCTCTTTCTTTCTCTTTCTGTCAAATAAATTAATAAATAAATCTTAAAAATAAAAAGAGCTATAGAATGATTATCTGTTGGAGAGCCTTCCTGTTTAGTTGATAACATGGTATTTGAATAAAAAGAGGGATCCATCATAAGGTTTAAAAAGTTTGTTGCCCTTCATAAGCTGAACAGTCTCTGAAATCTTGTTTGTCTTAAGGCATATTAAATGTATTAATTGGAAAAGCGTACCATAAATAACCTTCCTACTTTCATGACTCACAACATTAATTTTCTGACTTGATCTTATAAAAAAAAAGTCCAAACAAAATAATATCATTTGGGAAACTTACACAAATTTATGCTATTTTTCTCAGATATCTTAAGAATCGCTAATACACCTGTCTAACTAATGCTCTCGTATTCGAAATGAACAATTTAACAGTACATAGAAAGTCGTTTCTCCACGTATTATTTAAATGGATACCAGGTTTAAATATTTAGACTTTCCATGTTTTCTGTCTTGTTATTCGGTTTACACTTTGACTTTTTTTTTTAATTTTTTTTAAGTTTTTTTTTAATTTATTTATTTGACAGAGAGAAAGATCACAAGTAGGCAGAGAGGCAGGTAGAGAGAGTGGAGGAAGCAGGCTCCCTGCCGAGCAGAGAGCCCAATGCGGGGCTCGATCCCAGGACCCTGAGATCATGACCTGAGCCGAAGGCAGAGGCTTTAACCCACTGAGCCACCCAGGCGCCCCTACACTTTGACTTTTTAAAATGTTAAGAGTGCATTGAAATTGTACATTGTAGGTTTAAATAGTTGAGTCATAAGTGGCCAACCTTCAAACATGTGTTCTTATGCTAAGAATTTGTATTATGACAAGAATAATACAAGTAAATGGAAGCATCAGATTGTGACCTTTAACTAAACAAGCACTTCTTGTAGCTGTAAGTTATCTTGGGGCTAATGTATGTGACTACTGATTTGTTTGGAAAACTATTTTATACCTATTTGAAAAGACATGCCATATATCGGTTATTCAGTTAAAATAGTTCAGTGTTATTATCATTAACTAAATCACGCACACAATCACAAAACTCTATTCAAGTAATATTTGGTACAAAACTAAAGCATACAAAAAGGAATAAAAGTTAGTGTGACGGGTCAGAGAGCACTGCCCTTGATCTTCCCAAGACATTCTAATCTTTGTCAAGTGAACTTCCAGGTATTAATGTGACAGAAAAAGCAGGCCCTGTCTTACCTTACTTTGCCTAATCCCTCCATTCCATTTCCAAATGGTGCCTCAAGTTTATGAAGCCCTTCAGAAACTTAAAGATAAGGCAGATATAGTTTGGGTTGTAATTTTTAAAAACTATCTAATTTATTTTATTGAATTCAGTGCCCCACAGGTATGCATTCTTGGTTTGTAGGCACTTGAAAAAACGTGGACTTAAAAATTAAAGTTATTCATGTTCATGGGATCATAAGAATGCTATTACTCTGGTGATAATAAGGTCCAGTGTATTTGAAGTAGCATTCTTTAGGTTATGCCTATGATGTCTTTATATATTGGCTTTGTCGTCTGTGCAGACAAAGAGGTGCCTCATGGCCACTACAACAAATCTGAGCTTTATATGGGTAAGAGTTGCAGGTGTAGAAAGGAATCATGTCAGGTTTCAGTCTTTCCCAAACCTCTTTAGTGATGCAGTATTGAATGGACATATAAGGCACTAATGATTTCATGTCGGTCAATCCCATGCCAAATATTTGACCGCTATGTGTACCCATTCTTAATGATGGCACCAGAGAGATACCTAAACCTTTCTGAATAACCCCAATAGTCATAATGGAATTGTATATGAATGCAATAATTTTGTAAAACTGCTAGTACCTACCAAAGCTGAACACCTACAACCTGTCCTTTCCCCTCCTGGGTATATATCCAACAGAAATATACAAAACATGTATAGGAATGTTCATAGCAGTACTGTTGGTAGTGGCCCCAAATTGAAAGTTACCTAAAGGTCCGTGAACAGTAGAAGGAATAAATAAATTATAGTACGATCACCTAATAAAATATATCAAAAAAAGTGAATGAACTTTCATTATACAAAATTATATGAATGAATCTCATAAACATAATATTAAGTGAAAGACACCAGACCAAAATAGTATGATTTCATTTATCCAAATTTTAAAAGAACAAAATTAGTTAATGTTTCTAGCCATCAGGGTAGTGGTTACCTTTGCTAAGAAGAGAAGTGATGGCAAGGGACCATGAGGAAGACTTCTGGGATGTTGATAAAATGTTCTATCGCTCTATTATTTGCTAGTTACATAGATATGTTCAGTTTGTGATGATTCATCAGGATATACACTTATGATTTGTGTACTTACATATATGTATAAGCATATATATATTATACTCCAGTAAGAAAACTAAATTCTGAAAAAGTTCTGAGGTTAAATATGGCAAATTGAGTCAAGTGCTTATTTGTGCTTGTGTTAGTTTCCTAGGGCTCCTGTAACAAATTACCACAAACTGAATGATGGCTTAAAAGAACAGAAATTCACTCTCTCACAGTACAGAAAGCCAGAAGTCTCAAATCAAGGTGTTGGCAGAGTTGTTTTGTTTTGGAGAATCTAAGAAAGAATCTGTTCCATGTGTCTCTCCTAGCTTCTGGTGCTTGTTGGCAATCCTTACCATTCCTTGGCATATAGACACATCACTCCAACCTCTACTTTCTTCTTCACATGATTTTCCCTCTATATTTCTTCTCTTTGTTTCTGACAAGGATACTGGCCATTGAATTAAGGGCCCACCTGGGTAATTGAGATTTTTAACTTAATTACATCTGCAAAGATCTCTTTTTTTCCAAATAAGATCATATTTATAGGTTCCTGGTGGTCATATGTTTGGGCGGGGCACCATTCAATCTATTATAGTATTCCTCCCCAAACTCCCCAGAAATCATAATAACATAAATATAAAAATATTACACAGAAAGGAAAATATGACAGAAGTAGGAAACATAAGGTATATTTTTAAGATTTTAGAAGATAGAAGGTGAGTATTTAGCAGGATGCAGGAAATTAAAATTGAAGCAATTCTAAACAGGATCAGGATTTGGAGATACCAAGTTCTTCCAGATGAGGGTAAGGAGTGGGGTTGAAAATAGTAACTTTGGTTGAAAGTCTGTATACGATAGCCAAAGCCCCAGATAGCTTTTCCCACCCTGGGCATCCAATTGACCAGTCATCCCATACCTAGGCAGAAAGAAAATGAACAATAAATACAAAAAAAGAATGAAAGTAGCTCTGGACTTGTTGACATGAGGAATTGATGAGGGAGGGGATGAGGCACTGTGCCGAAAGAAAGGAATTGAGAAATAGTCTATATTTTGAATAGTTCAGACACCCTCCTACCACCCCCTCCCATGCTCATCTATGAGGGCACTGGCAGTTGACCTGCTTCTCTAGTCAGGAGATTGGAAGATTCTTCTCTGGGGAAAACACTGCAGCCCAGGAGAAAAGACCTGCCTTTGTCAGGGTTGCCTCCAAATGAAAAGACTAATACTTCCCCAATCACGTATTCTGCTGTCCGATTTTCAGGCATCCCACTGTGCACACAGAGTTTTTATTCAGCTTTTCAGTACCTCGTATTTACATAGCAGTGGTCAGCCAAGGGTTACAGGATATTCATGGAAAGCACACAGTGTAAAGGAGATTTTTTTAAAAAGAAGCATTCGAATCAAAAGGACTATAATGAAACAAAGACTGTGTAGGGAGATGAAAAGTTCAAAAAATATAATGAATATTCTCAAATACATTAAAGAAGCAATTTATAGCATCGAAGATGCTATAAAAATGGACATTCAGGGAGCTCATAAGAACTCTTGAGAGATTAAAATATTATAGCACAAATCTCCCAGAGCATAGAACAAATTATCAAAGGGATGAGAAGATTTTTTCAAAAGGGGATCAATAGCGGAGGTCTAATTGGAATTTTAAAGAGCTGGAAAAAATGCAGGAAAAAATAGAGAAGAGGAAATTATCAAGTAATGCAAGAAAATTTTCCTTAATTGATGAACTTGATTTTCCATATTTAAAGGGTTCAACAGGTGACCAGCAAAAGGAGTTCAAGAAAATTTATACCGAGGCACGTCAGGAAGAAATTTTAGGGTACCAAAGGTAAACATTCTACAAACTTTTCAAAAGGGGTAGAGACAAGTCATACACAACATCAGAATAGCATCAGACTTCTCAAGGGCAACATTTGAAGCCAAAAGTCAACAGAATCATGTCTTTAAAATTTTGAGGAAAAATTAATAATTGCTTTCTACCTACAATTCTCTATCCAGACAATTAATCAATTGGTCAACCTGTGACAATGGATGTATAGATATATAAAATACAACCTTCTAGAGGTTGTATTTTACCAAAATGAATGAGTATGCCAACAAAGAATGGTAGAGAACCAGAAAACAGGGTACACATTGATTAGAAAGGGGAGGGGAAAGAAATCCTCTTCAGAAAAATATATGCCTTATAAGTAATAAAAGAGAAAAATGAAAACATAGAAGAAAATAATTTTCAGTGAAAGAAGCCAATAGGAAATGTAGATAATATACATAGAGATGGAACACTTCCAGAAAAACAAACCACTCAAGGTCTCTGAATACCTGCTGTGTATTTCTGCCTTTCCTATTTCCATAACTGATATGCTCTTTCTCCATCTTCATTGTTAATACACAAGTCCTTAAAAGACCCAACTCAAAATATAATCTCCCCCAGAATATAGGATAATATCTATATGTCCTTGGTTAAGGAAAGCTTTCTTAACAGACACAAAATATAGCCATAAAAATAGAAGCTAAAATCTGATCACATTATAATTTTAAACTTTTGTCACGCAAAAAAATAAAATAAAATAAATCACAAACAAGTTTAGGAGGTAAATGACAGAGTGGAAAATTATATTTCTAATGGATATCATGATTTTAAAAATTATATGTAAAAATCTGTAAAGAATTCCATGTCAAAAGGCTCCTGGGTGGCTCAGTTGGTTAAATGTTTGCCTTCGGCTCAGGTCATGATCCCAGGGTCCTCGGATCGAGCCCCGTATCAGGCTCTCTGCTCAGCGGGGAGCCTGCTTCCCCCTCTCTCTCTGCCTGCCTCTCTGCCTACTTGTGATCTCTCTCTCTCTGTCAAATAAATAAATAAAAAATCTTAATGAAAAAAAAGAATTCCAAGTCAATAAGATATAAAAAACAATAAAATATCAAATTTGTTTATCAAATGTTAGGAAAGATGTGGGGGGAAAAACTGTACCCTCAGTTTGTGGTGTAAGTATAAATTGGTGCAACTATTTTGGGGAACTATTCAGCAGTAGCCCACAAAATTAAAAAACTGTATGCCTTATTATTAGGATGAATATATAATTTATTGTTTAATTTGAGACCCCTTTGGGGCGCCTGGGTGGCTCAGTGGGTTAAAGCCTCTGCCCTCGGCTCAGGTCATGAGCCCAGGGTCCTGGGAACCAGCTCCGCATCAGGCTCCCTGCTTGGCAGGAAGCCTGCTTCTCCCTCTCCCACTCCTCCTGCTTGTTCCCTCTCTCGCTGTGTCTCTCTCTCTCTGTCAAATAAATAAAATCTTTAAAAAAATAAAAATAAAAAAATTTGAGACCCCTTTGATCATGAAATGGGGTGCTATTAAATTTTATGCCAGAACAGGAGCACCTGGGTGGCTCAGTCTGGTAAGTGTCTGTCTTTGGCTCAGGTCATGATATCAGGGTCCCGGGATCTAGCCCCATGTCGGGCTCCCTGCTCAATGGGGAGCCTGCTTCCCCCTCTCCTCCCTGCTCATGCTCTCTCTCACTATCTCTCTTTCTCTCTCTCTCTCTCTCAAATAAATAAATAAATTCTTTTAAAATTTTTTATGCCAGGATAAATGTGTAAATTGGGATTACCCCAGGCGATCTGGTTATAACCTCACCCTGTGTTTGTCCCTTTTTGTGTATAGACTCTAGATAACTTCTTGTCCGTATGTGCTATATGTGTATAGTTTATTTTTTTTTAAGATTTTATTTATTTATTTGACAGAGGGAGACACAACGAGAGAGGGAACACAAGCAGGGGAGCAGCAGAGAGAGAGAGAGAAGCAGGCTTCCCACCAAGCAGGGAGCCCGATGTGGGGCTCGATCCCAGGACCCTGGGATCATGACCGGAGCCGAAGGCAGACACTTAACGACTGAGCCACCCAGGCGCCCCTTAGTTTATAATAGCAAAAAATTAAGAACAATCTGTCAAAAGGGAACTCCACAGCTAAAATGTGTAACACAGAATACTAAACAACAAGGTAAAAAGATGAACTGGATTTCTGTATATATCAATGTCAATAGATATCCAGAACATAAACTTCCCGTGTGAATGGAAAATTCCAGAATGTTATACACAGGGATATATAGATTTATGGATTTATCTTTATAAAACATTAATTGATACAAGTTCAGTTATAAAAATGGGATAGAAAAATACACTCCAAAATTATAATAGCAGTTGCTTCTGGCAATTGGGAAAGGGAGTTCCAGTCATGGTTTAAAGGGAATCAAGCTATATTAGTCATGTCTTATTGTTTTAAAAATAGTTTGAAGCAAATATGACGGAGGTTAAAGTTGATAAATCTGGACCAGGAGAGGTATAAGCATATTTAAAAAGTATTTGGCTTTGGGTTTTTTAGTGACTTTTATTTCTCAAAATAAAAAGAAAATGATACCTTTTCCATGAAGCCTTCCTTGCTCTCTTTTAGCCAAATATTATCTCTGTCACTCCACATTGCAAGAACAGTGCCTTGTTCCGTTTTGTAACCCACCACAACACCTGGCCAGATATCTGATACACAAGCAACACCTGATAAGACTTTATTAAACGAAATACAGAAAGAATAGGATGGTTTATATAGAAACCCTTGCCTCTCGGTAGGTGACTGGAAACATTTTAAATTTTCAACTTTTTCAAGCTTTACTTTGCTTAATGGACCTGTGTTTTGTGCCAAATGCTATTGACACGTTCTGGAATGAATCTTTAATAAAAGTGAAAATAGAGTGGTTTATGTTTATGTGTTACTTAGCCTGTTGAAGATTCTCCAGACTTTAATCACCAAAGCAAACCTCGTCTAGCATGGTCATTAGAAGGACTTGCTCCAGTTTCTCTCCTCTCTCATAAATATCTGTTCTTTGTCCTAATGCTGAGTTCTGCCCTGTGGAATGAAACGCGGCATTTTTCTCCGTTACTCCTTTGTGTCACTTTGGCCCTATTTACCACAATAGTAATGTTAACTTCTGCCTGTCAAAACCAATTAATAATTTTTGAACATCTATTGGGTCCACAGCAGAATTTCAGTTACCTGTGGCTCTTTTTGAGTTGAGCCGTTAAGCAAAGCTTGAATACAAAATGGTATTTGCTTTGCATTATTTTTATTTCCAGTTTCATGGTTTCAGTTTTACCACTCTCATAAATAAAACATATGCTTTTATTTTTTCAAAGTTATCAGAGTTTGTTCAGTTGAACAATGCCCAACTCACAAATGAATACTTTTGCAAATACATATGGTAGATATATAAGTACATATGTGAATTCATTTGGATCCAATGCGAATTTATTAAATGCACTATGCTGGTTTATCTTTTATCAAAAGAGCTGTTAGTAAGTGAAAGCAAGTGTCCATGCTCATACATACATAAAATGCTAAATTTAGGTTTTAGTGGTGGCTTTTAAAATGAGTTATTTGCCTGCTACTTATACTAGAAGGATGCCTTTATTCTTGAAAATGAGATATGGTTTTTAGGAGTACTTTTCTTAATTTCTTTGAGATTCTCCTTTTGTTTCCAGTTTTCACTGCTGTTTCAGACATAGATCCTGACATGCCCCACTGCGGTTGGCTCCCTCCATCGTTATTCGGCTTGCCTTTGAGACAGGACTTTGTATACAGTATGTTTTCTTAGCGGGTTGATTCCTGTGATCGCCCAACTCTATGCACTGTGTGATGTGTCTCACAATTACATGTGCCTAGCGATTTTCAGGTACTCTCACACGTACGCACAAAAGATATGCTGATGATAGCAGTGACTTTGCAGAGTGATCTTTTCATCATAATTAGCATTTTAAAAATCCCTGAGTTGAAATATACAATCCTGGGTGGCTTTGATACTTCTGTAGTTAAGAGGGGCAGGAACAGCCTTGGGAAACTTGTGCTGACTTGGCAGCGTGAGGCACGGCACACGCACCTTCGGATGAACAGAAAAGCAAGCTGATTTCGTTCCCTTTACCCCCACTATACTACAGGGACAGGCTGTTCAGTCACTTACTCATGTTGTCAGAGCTGACCCTTAAAGACAGTTCGTCTGGCTAAAATTCAGTTCTCTTATGCCTGAAGGATGAGCTGTGCATCTGAGGCAGCCGGGGTTTTGAGGCAGGAGCTGTATCATAGGTTGCTGCCATTCTGCAGGCTCTTAGGAGCACGCTGTCAGGCATTCAGATATCAGAAGGATTTTGAAAAATCTGCTCAGCCCCTGGCATCTTTTCGGCCCACTCTAGATGTCTCATCCAGCTTTTCAATGAGAAGAAATGAAGCCGAAGAGGCCTCGGTGTGGCTACAGCTGGCACGATGGAGGCCGCCGTTATGTTACCGGCCTGTGCGTGCATTATTTGTACTCACGGGAAGGCTGCCTTGCTGTGTATTTCTAAGGCTGTCAAAAAGATTAATTCTTGAAATATTTCTGGAAAAAAAATGCTAAGTACTAGCTACTTTGGGTATTTCCCCAGGGGCATCGCAGCTGCCCGGCCTTGCTGGGTGGCAGCCGAGCAGTAATTGCTTGCTCTTTCTCTGATTTGTGTCTTTGTCAGCAGCCGAGAGGAGGAAGGTTCAGACCCAGAGTGGGGCCCTTGGTCCTCAGTGTTCTCATCAACCCCAATGTTTTTAAATACTCCCTGTGTTCCTAATGCCTCCCAAATTTATATGTCTGGTCCTGATGTCATCCCTAAATCATAGACCCACATATCCAGCTGCCTACCCAAGAGCTCAGATTTGATGCCTAAAAGGTATCTCACACTTAAATTGAACAAAACCAAACTCCTGATCTGTCCCCCATATACGCCTCCAACTGCTCCTCCCACCATCTTCCCAGAGCAGTAAATGGCATCGCCCTGCTTGTGGTTGCTCCAGCTAAAACCTTGCAGTCATCCTTGACCCCTCCCTTCAGCTCAGGTCCCACATTGCAAGGCGCCACCTTGAAAGATTTAGTACATGAACAATTCTCAGCCACTGCCACTGCTGCCTTAATCCAAGCCAACAGCAAATCTCACCTGGACAGTTGTAATTGCCTTCTAACACACCAGCCTACTTTCCCCATTTCCTGCTTCCCCCTGCCTCCTGTATTTTCCCACAGCAACAAAAGTGAATCCTAAAACGCAAATGAGATCATGTAATTTTCCGTTCAGAAATCACGAGTGACTTTCAAACCCAAGACCCAAACCAAATGTGCAAACCCATAAGTGTTCTGGCTCTCTGATATTTCGCAAACTTTGTACCTTTCTACTTTTTTCTTAGCTCATTTCCTCGACTCATTCATCTGTATATAGTGGCCTCTTCGCTGCTGCTCACGTATTCCAAGCTTGGTCCCACCTAAGGGTTTTTGAACTTGCTCTTTTCTTTGCCCCGAATGCTCTTTTCCTAGGTACTGGCATGTCCTATTTCCTCACTTCCTTTAGGTTTCTCTGAAATGTCTCCTTATCAGTAAGATCTCCCCCTCACCAGCCTTTATAAAATAGAGCTCTGTTCTCAGTGTTCTCTTATCTTGCTGTGTTTCCTTATTGGCCTCCATGACCCCTATAGGCAGCCTTTGTTTTGTTCACTGCCAGTCCTCTAGCCCTACAAACAGTGCCTGGTGAACAGAAGTCTTCGTGAGTGATTGTGGAAGGCACACCAACATGAGTCTTCTACCTCTATCCACGCCAGTTGTAACGTGGCACTTAGACTACCTGATTCCTTTTTAATTTTCATGAGAATAGCTCTGTGGTATCTTTAGCTCTTCAGTAGAAAAGCCGATTGAAATCCAAGACCTCACAGAGCTCATTTCTCCATCTCTGACTTGACTAGTCCATGAAACACATACTTCTAGAAACCGGGGATATGAAAAGGTCTTGCATTCCTTCGGTGGGCTAGCACTTACTGCCATAGCGATAGTGCCTGGATAATAAAGAATTTTGCAATTTTAGAAAATCATTATAGAGAAAAGATATTTCCCATATCTGGGGACAAAACTTGAAAGTTCACAAATACATTAGTGCTAAGAACTTCCTAGACTTGCCATTTGTTTGTCAAATAAGTGCAATGTCTACCTCATCTTCTGCGTCTACCACCACCAATTCACCTTGCATTTTCTTCCCCCTCTTTTGTTTTAAAAACATCTTATTCTTCTCTTGTCTTAAAAAACCTTTCCTAACATTTCCGAAATTCCATTTTATGATTTAGTTAGAGTTCGAAAGTGAGATGGCAGTTTTCTTTGATGTTGCCAGTGAGTTAGCTGGTTCTTTGGGGAGCTGGAACCATGAAATTCATTATCAGTGTTTGTCATAATACCCAGCAAAGGGCTTGCCTGTGGTACACAATCAATGATACTTATTAGTGTGGGTTTTAGCCTTCTTCAAATATCTTTGACGGTATGATTACCTGTTTTTAATTAGAAATACAAACCTGATTGGCAGTTGTTTTTCAGAGGGACAAGCCACTGTACTTCTCTGATGATATTGGACTGGATTTCAACTAAAGCACAGCTTTCCATCAGATATACAGTGACATATTGCTGTACCCTAGACAGATTGCAGGTGTGCTAAGATAACAACTCCTCTCAAGGAGTTGCTCTCAAGGACAGCTGGAGCCCCTAGACCAATCAGTTCTTTTTGTTCATTGATGTACACTTGACATATTCTGTTATATTAATTTCACGTGTACAACACAGTGATTCAACAATTATATGTACCACAAAAATGCTTATGACGATACATGTAGTTGCCAATGACTTCTGACCACAAGATTGTTTACCCCAGAGTGCCCTACAATATAATTTCCAAATTTCGCAGGGCATTAGAAAGGTTGAGGGTAACTCAAGTCCCACACTGCCTCATAGAACTTTCTGCAGTAACTGAAATGTTCCAAATCTGTCCCAAATGTTCCAAATAATGTAATCACAGGACACATGTAGTTTTTGAACTCTTGAAATGTGGCTAGTATGACTTAGACTAGCAGCTACCATACTGGATAGTGCAGCTAGAAATTAAACTCTGAACTATGTAGGGGTGCCTGGGTGGCTCAGTCAGTTGGGCCTCCAACTCTTGGTTTTGGCTCAGGTCAAGATTTCAAGGTCACGGAATCAAGCCCCGTGTCAGGCTCTGTGCTCAGCGCAGGGTCTGCTTGTCCCCCTCTTCCTCCTCCTTCTCCCTCTCTCACTCATAAATGAATTTTAAAAATTGGTATAATCTATTAGGAACCAAAGATGAAAAATAAGCACAATTAAGCAGTTTATCTGGCTCAACAGATATTAATTTGAAGTGTTAGCAACTCATAGTGGGACCAGCAGACACTAATAAATTAATAGAGCACTAACTTAAGAATACAGGCATCAAAGTACACCTCATCTTTTAATATGGCTAATATATTAAGGATACTTGCTGGCTGACTCTAGCTGTGTTCTCTTTCTCTCTTGTCTTCTTTTTGTTTGATAATGTGCAAACGACAGTGCTGTTGCCTGAAAGTGACTTCAAAGTCACACCTGCAGGCCTTACCTTATTGAGTTCAGGTGAATTGTGGTAGCTACATTGTTCTTCTAATGGGGCCTGAAGCAATCTAATAATTTGCCTTTGGGTCCTACGGACCATGTGGTATTTACTACCCACCGCTCCATCTTAAATGATGTGACAGTCACTGATTGTGATTGGGCAATAAACATAGTGCTCTGTGTGTAGCGATGCTTCTGATGCTAGGTTAATCAGTATGGAATTAGCTATTGCTTGCAGCCATTGTCTTTGAAGCATTGTTTCATCCAAGCAAGAGCATTCTGGAATACGTAGATTTGTGAATCAAAATTTACAACCTAAACCTTCCAGTTTACAACAAGAATAAACAGGTCGGACAACCTAGTGTTTATTCATAAATTATTCCTAGGAGGTGAATAGTATCTGGCCTTCACCTCATGATTCCTACATTTGTTAATTCTTTCAATAAAATGTTCTCAAGATGACTCTGATCCCTCGTGTCCCACTGCCTCGTTAACCTCTCTGCTTATATCGAGTCCAGTTCGCTTTCTATATTCATGTCGTTCCCTCTTTTTGGAATGACCCATCCCTCCTTTCTTCTCAGGGATAGTTTAGCCTTGTTTCTGAAGGCATTTAAATCCCCAGTACTGGTATTAATACACACCAATGTTTATGGAGTGCATTTTTTGTGCTAGGCATAATACCAGGCACCCTTATGTTCATTTAAACTTCACAACAAGCTTTTATAAATCTGGTTTGTTTTTTTTTCAAGAAATATATTTAACCTACTTTACAGATGAGGAAACTGAGTTTCAAACTTGTGAATCAGTTTGCATAGAACAATTCTGTAATGAAGCAGGATCAAGGTTTGCAAGTCAGACTTCCCGACCCTAAAGCTTTTGATTTTTCCATTGCAGATAAAGGAGACAAAGAGGCCTATTAAAGGATTCTACTAAAGGAGTCTGTTAACTAGTAACCCTGTACTCACTTGGAACATACTTTGTGGCTTTATGGCTTGCTTGTTTGGCTTCTTGATTTCCAAGTCCTGTCTTCATTGTGCTGTCATCTTCCTACCTTATGGTGTATCCGCATACCAACAAAACCAATTATTTGCCAAGTGTGTGAGAGAGAGCATGGTAAATGAGGAAAGTCTTTGTCCTTCATGGGCATTTTGCTGTACCTTCATGGTCTAGGTACAGTTATCTACTGCACCTATTACATATCCTTCACTCTTGAATCTCTCTCTGATTCATATCTTACCTCTTCCATTCCTTAACTTATAACTACGATGTCACTCGTGGCCAGGACTACGTAGTTCACCTTACTGTTAAATAGTATCTTTCATTCGTTGTTGAGTTATTCATATGCCTTTTCAACCGGAGTGTAAATTACTTGTGTGTGGATATCTCATTTTGTCCTTATTTGGTCTTGCCCTATGTCATCAGCCCAAATGCTAGGCCAGTCATTGGCAGTTCTTACATATTTCTGCTTGAGTGAGTGATTATCTTCAGCTGTACGTTAGACAAAAAGAGAAATGAAAAAATTAAAAATTGTTCCCCAGAGATGACTAACATAGCTGAATACACTAACTCGTGGTCATAAATCACTTAAAGGATGACATATTTCTCATAGAACTATACAAATAGCTGGTACTTAATATTTTTGAAAGGATAGTAATAGTTATTTTCTGGATTCATGTAGTCTATTTTCTAGATAGGTAAGTTTTTTAAAGTAACTGAAGCTTATCTCATTGACCAAAAATGTATTTTTAATGAACAGTTTTTAATGCAAATCTTTAGGAAAAAAGAGCATACAATTACAGTCTTTTAAAATAGAATGCATGAAATATAATGAAATCTTTCCTTGACTAGTCATTCAAAGAATTTTTTTGAGCATTCACTATGTTCTACCTGTTATGGAAAATACTAAAAACATTAGTGACATGAAGGTTAAAAATTTTTTTTAAACCACCATACTCTGGACTCTGGGAACCAAACTGAAGGTTACAGAAGGGGGATGGTGGGAGAATGAGATAACCGGGTGATGGGTATTAAGGAGGGCACATGTTGTGATGAGCACTGTGTGTTAACCTCAAATAATGAATCACTGAACACTAAATAAATAAATAAATAAATAAATAAATAAATCACCATACTCCCTATTCTTAGTGAGTTTATAGTCTCAAGGGAAAGTCAGATGTATAGAATGAAATGTTACAACCCAGCTGCTTAAAGGCTGGACAGAGGTAAGGAGGTTTCTCCCTTTTGGGGCCCCATCAGGAGTCAGGAAAGTTTAACGTAAGAATTGATATCTTTGGTAGTTATGGAAGGTGAGTTAGGATGTAAAGAATGATGTGGCATTCCAGAAGGATTGATGGAGGCATGTTCCAAAAGAATCCAAGAGAATGGTGAACTAGAGAAAGGGTGAATATTCACTGTGCTTGATACAGAACAGCCTGAGGCTAGTTCTAGAGTTTAAATGAGCATAAAAAAAATCACATCAGATCATGTTATTTCCCTGCTTCGTTGACCCTGTATCGGTTACTGAATAATAGTCTTAGCTTGCTGAAATGTAAGAAATATAAGCAAGCCCAGACCAGATGAGCAAAACCACATATTTAACCTGTAGTTGACCACAGGTGCACCAGCAAAGATCTTTCTGGCTTAGGCCAGACCAGTTGAACCTCCCAGCCATCTTGTAGACTTAGAAATCATAAATGACCAATATTTTAAGCTACTAAGATTTACGGTAATTAAAAAAAATTTACGGTAATTTATAACTCAGTATTATTTAACCAATAAATTGTGTTAGTGTTCTTCAATTTTTTTCCTAAAGTAAAATGCCTTTGCTATATTTATTACAAACAAAGAAATGTGAAGATGTAATAGAAACAAATTTTGCTGAGCAAAGAGAGCTCTGGTATTGCTTTGAGCTGGCATAGACGCAATTCAATTTCATTTCATTTCTTGTTATATACTTGGCTCGAAATTTGTAATTTATACTTCACTCTATGGACATATGTAAATGTATGCACATATTCATGTTATATATAACACTCAAAAAATTTATGAAATCCAAAGTTTTCATATCCATAACATTTTTAAAAACATTTTATTTTGGACAATTTCAAGCATAACAGACACAAAAATAGAGAGAATAGCATCATGAAATTCCATGCAACTATCACTCAGCTTCAGTAATTATCGACATTTGGTGTATGTTGCTGTTTGTAACAGGTTTTTCTTTTCTTTCCTTTTCTTTCCTTTTCTTTTCTTTTGAGGATATGAGTGGTGTTCAGTGCATCTAAGAACAAATTTGCAGTTTGTTCCTGCTTTGCTGAAACGAAAATTCTTAAAATGACTAACCTCTGTTTGTTGCCAAGTAACTCTTGGCTATGATAGCAAAAGTAATATAACAGCATTCGTAGCATAATTAGATTTGAATAGCAAGTTTTATTTAAAGAGTGCCTGATCTTATTGCTCATAGGCATGCTTTTCTTTCTTGTTTTTTGTTTTCGGTGGTAATCATGTTTTTAATGACTTGCGATAGACTTTCGTTTTATGAAACAATAGAAAACCGCCATAGGAACTTTTTAGTAGGCTTTTAGACATCGTTGAAGCTGCTTAAAATCCATTTAGGTAGGAGCTTATTATTTGTTAAATAATAGTTTTTATAAAATGACTTCTGCAAAAAACATAATCCACAACAGTGTTACTTGGATGATGGTAACAAATAATCTAAACAGCAAAACATGGTGATGATGTAGTAAGTCACAGCTGCTCCATTTGTTGAATGAATGAATGGGAATTTAGGGTTCTGTTTTTTTTCACTCTACCCATAATAGAGAAAATGAAATGCTTTTTCATTGGTCCACCTTCCAGATATATTTTTGGGTAAGGAAGGAAGGAAGTATGAAGTGAAAGAAGGGAGGGAGAGGAGAAGGCAAAAAGAAGGGAGGAGGGAAAGAGGGCAGAGAGCAAGAAGGGAGGGAGGGAGGGAGAGAGACTAATTATTTGGAGGTATATTTCTTCAAGCAGTACTGCTGTTAAATATGACAGGCAGCCTGTAATTTAACATACAATATTTATCTTACTATTTTATTGGAATTTCAGAGTTCCAACTACATATACAGAAGTTAGCTTAGATTCATGGACTATCCAAGGAACTGTGCTATCTCCTAGTGTAGCCTCATTGTTGACATATGTGACGAATGTTAAAGCAAGTACCAAAGTTAAATATATAAAGATTTGACAAACCTAATTATTGTCCCATAAGAAGCTGAGCACCAATGAAAGTTTAATTCATCTAGAAGAATGCAATGTAGTAATAGTAGAATTGTTTAATTTATGTTTACACATTTTAAGCAAAAATGATGTTATTTATAGGATTTGGGCTGTTATAAAATGTCACTGTAAAGGACATCTCTAGTATTTTATACAATTACTATGGAAATTTAAAAATTTATATTCCTATTCATAAAACCTTGAATGTCAATGGAGAACATGCTTATTACAGTTTATTTTTCTCTTTGGCAACAGTTTTAATGGGATTTTTAGAACGCTTATTTTTTTTGGTCCACTATCATCATGAGATCCTCAAATCGTATGTCATCAAGTCCTGTAACCATTAAAGGGTTCTGCTTGCGAGAACCAATGACAGATGTAATCTTCTTTTCCAGTCTTAAGAAAACAGTGTTAGACGTACATAGATTCTACGGTAAAAGCTTCACTATTGTCCAATATGGTTATTTATTTATTTATTTATTTGACAGAGACAGCGAGAGAGGGAACACAAGCAGGGGTTGAGGGGAAGGGAGAGGGAGAAGCAGACTCCCCACTGAGCAGGGAGCCCACTGTGGGGCTCGATCCCAGGACCCTGGGATCATGACCTGAGCCAAAGGCAGACGCTCAATGACTGAGCCACCCAGGCGCCCCAATACAGTTAAATCTTAAAGAAGTCCATGAAACTGACACAGAAGTTTTCATCTCTCTTTCCAAACTCTGTCAAAGTAATGTTTTCCCCCAGTCTGCTCCATATTGTCAGAAACTCCAAGGAAAACAAGATGTCTAGTGGAAACTACATTAGAAATCATAAATGCTGAAAAGCAGTCTAGAAAAAAGGAAGGCATGTGACCATTAAAATCAACCAGCGTGGGTTCAAATCTTGGCTTCTGTCCTCACTGGCTTTTCATTTTGAGAGAAATTTCTAGATCTTTTCATTGCAGCAAACTGATGGTCAAATGAAATAATGTAACTGCACACCCCCAGATATAATGTGTGCTAATTTTTTTATATATATGTTTATTTTCAATCTTATATTTATGTTCTCATGTCTTAAAAGCCTTAAATTTATGCTGAAAGTTCCAGCTAACAACAGGCCAACTTAATAGTTTGTGACTGAAGTTAAACAGAGTGTGCTGTGTTAACTTTTAATGATAAATGGAAGTAATCCATGGACTACTTTGTTTTCAATCCCTGGCTAGCTCCTTTGAATACTTATTGCCACTTACCAAAAAAATTATTTTTAGGATCCTTCCTTTGGTAAACATGTGTTCAGTGATTGCAAACAACTTCCATATTAACTGAAATATAATAGTATTGGGAAGCTTTTGCTGTGTAATAATTCTCTAATATTTCAACAGTTAAATGTTTTATGATACATTAGAATTATTTCTGCAGTTCTAGAATGCCTCTGCTATTCTGCATTGAATGGTTTATCCTTTGTCTTTAGAGAAGAACCTCTTTTTTAAAAAGATTTATTTATTTATTTTGAGAGAGAGAGTGAGTCGGCGGGGGCGGGGGCAGAGGGAGAGGGAGAGAAAGAATCTCCAGAAGACTCCCTGCTGAGCATGGAGCCCAATGTGGGGCTCAATCCCATGACCCTGAGATAACGACGTGAGCTGAAACCAAGAGTCGATCGCTCAACTGACTGAGCCACCCAGGCATCCCTAGAGAAGAACTCTTAATTTTTAGTTGTTGGGGTGGGGGCAAGAGGCCTTGGTGGTGGTCATTCCTTCTATGAGGATTTAGAAGGAGGAAGAAAAGGTTATTCTTTCTTTCCACAGAGTCTTAATTAATTCCTCTCATTTGGCCTCTCATCTCTCCCCCACACCCTGTCATACCTGCCCTTTCTGGGTTCTAAGCCTGCACAGTTGCATACACCCCCATGGCTTCCTTCTTGGCCATGGTCCACTCTGCAGTAGCCCAGACTGCAGTGTCCTCCAGTTTCATCAGTCCCCATGTTTCTAATAGCTTTTTGTCTACCAGAAAATTGAAATCTCTTGTCCAATTTAGGCTTAAAATATAAATAATAAAATCACTTTTAATATATGGTTATCATATAGAACATTTTCCCAACCTTAGCACTCTCGATATCTGGGATGGGATGATTCTTGTGGGAATCTTTCCTGTACATTGTAGGAAGATAAACAGCATCCCTTGTCAAGCAGCACTCCCTCCCACCAACTGTGACAACCTCAGTTGAGAACCACTTTCAGAGGGCCATACAGTGAGTAAATGTGCAAGATTCTGTATCATGAAGAAAAAGCCAAGAAATGCAAATATCTTCTGCATTGAAGTACTGTGTATATAGACCAACCTAATATAATCTGGAAGGCCATTAAATTTCATTACACTATTCTCTGGAAATGTAATGTCCTATTGTGATAGTCCAGGCCAAGATAATTAAAAATTTTCTGATTTTCAATAGTAACATGATGCCTTTTGTCTTTTCCACAATTTTTTTTTAATAAGCATTTCCAAATATCCTGTGATTTATAATTTTCATTTCTTAAAGATGTTTTATAAGGTCTTTAAGACTTTAAAGACACTAATAAGTCTTTAAAACTTATTACCGAAGACACTTAAAGTCTTTAAGACTTTAAGACACTAATAGAAAAAGAAGAAAATGATATGCTATGATAATTTTGTTCACTTTCTCATTGCCAGGGAAGAGAAGCTTCCCCTCATAGGACAGACAATTTTTTGGAATCAACTGTTATCCCTAGAAGCTAATTGGTGACTGTTAATTTTTTCCTTGCCTGTTAAGTCAAAAGAGTAGTTGGCATGCTCACCTCCCTGATTATAGCGGTTACATCAATCAGCATCCTTTTTCTAGTGTTCATCATAATTCCTCCAGATAATTAAGTATTGTTTCTGTTTTCTCACCATTGTGTTTCACATTAGCGTCGACTACACCCAAATTTATTTAAAATGTTTGAAATCGATCATGCTAGCAGTTAGAATTTATCCCCACAACATTTATGCAAAATCCACCACAGCAACTGTTTTTAAAAAATTCTTAAAAATATTAAACCGCCTTAATCCCATCTACCCATGCTCTCTTTTGCTTGCCCTCCATATTTTTCTCAGCTCATTTGTTCAGCTCATGAGGGTGGCTCAGCTCATGAGGGTGCAATCAGTGACTGAATGAGATCTGAAGTCAGCATGAGTCTGGGTTTGGCAAGCAGGGTTGCTCACACTGGAAGCTGGGGCTTAAGAGACCATTGCAGAAGGCTGCATATGAATAAACAATCTGAGCCCTAATATTAGCTCCATGTTAATTAACTTTTTCTATGACATTCTTGAGTGGTTCTGTTTTATAAACAATTATTCAATGAATATAATCTCTTCATTGTTTATGTTACCTGGGAGGTTTCTGTAGAGATTGGAAAAACGATTGAACATAAATTCCATCACTCCTATGTTAGAATAGTACTTTATAATAAATATTTTTTAAATAAGAAAAACTAAACATGATGATATTAAATTTGCCAATTGAATATGTTCCACATATCATTGCACCAAGAGAGTACTGGAGAACTGTTTTTAATATCTTGGCAAACATGGCTCTGATTCTAGTAATCAGAAACAAATTCGGGGCATACATTTTTTTATATTATGCATAATGTTAAAGCAAAAGGGGGTAGAGATTAGCCAGAGTTTATCTCATGATAAGTTAATATGGCATTTGCCTGAAGTATGAAACTTTTTTAGGCCATTTCCTCAGTCTTTTGGGGGGCCAGAAAGAAAAGATGAGTAATTTGTCAGTGGCTTAATTTTTCAAAATATGAATGGACAATCAATAGTAACATTTTCTTGCCTCTGTGGATAAAGGGAGGTGACTGAATTGATATATAAAAACTTGTCTCTTGATTCCTATTACCCGCATGAAACTGCCTCCCATATCATTAAACAACATTGCCATTCACATATTTGCTCAAGCCCATAACTAGGGATCCCTGGATCCCACATCAAGACCATCAGTAAATTTGGCTAGTTCTACCTGCCAAGTATGTACTTAAAGGAAAAAATCCTACCATTTCCACCACCAAAACCAATGTTGCATCACCTGTCTGTGGACTGCTTCAATGCCTTTCTTACTGGTTTGCCTGCCTCTACTCTGCCTTATCACCTTCACACTACTCCGTTCTCCTGGACTCGAACACCAAGGCACCACAGTGATACTTCTGGCATATAAATATATAACATATAAATAAAAATAAGAAGGGCTCTCTCCAAAATTCTTCAGGGCATTCTCACTATGTTTAGAATAAAACCCAAATCTTTTCCATGTTCTACAAGGCCTTGCCCGGCCCATGGCTGTCTCTGATTTCATTGCTACTCTTTCCATAGGTTAATATGGCTGTAATGATCTGTGCTGTCCCTCACACATGACAGGCACACTCCCATCTCAGGACCTTTGTACTTGTCCTTCCCTCTGCCTGCCATGATCTTCCTCTAGGTACGCACATGAATGATTTCCTCCCTTCACACAAATCTGTTTTAAAAGATCTTCATTGCAAACTTCCCTGACATTCCTCTCTAAAATAGCTCCTATGCTAGTCTCTTTCTCCTCAGCTGCTTTATTTTTTTATAATACTTGTTACCACCCAATATTATATCATGCATGTATTCATTTACACTTGTATTTTCCATCTCCCTCTCTGGAATGCAAGCTCCTTGAAAGCAAGGAATTTTGTCTGTCTGGTTCACTGTTATACCCTCTGGTAACTAGGAAATTGTCTGGCAAAGAGGTGAGGTTTTAAAAATATTTGTTGAATGAATGATTGAACATATTTGTTTTATTTGCATTATAAGCGACATTGATTGAACCATATGAATAAAATATTAAGTATCAAAGGCAGTCAAATGAATTTCTTGATTTTCCTGAATACATGCATTTTGATAGATATATTAAGAGTTATGTCCTTGAAAGTATTTGCTCTATCACTTTGACATGACTCATAGATCAAGGTTACCTTGTACACGGTGTTAGTTTGCTCATAAACTGCTCTCCTTGCAGTTTTCTGATCAGTCGCTTTGCCACTCCTCTTGCTTTGAAGCTTCTGAGGCTCCATGACTCTGTCATGACCCACCATAATTGTTTGCAACAGAAAGGAAAAATTTTGCCAACCCCAGTGCATTAGAGATAAATGAAAAAGAAACCACCCCTTTTCCCCCAAATGGCTTTATCCTAGTATATGCTAATATTTTCTCTGGTCCATTCATTTCTTTCCCCCAAGGAACATGGGATTGTGTCTACTTGCCATAGCTCTCGCAAGCACTATGCCCCCTCTGTTAGAAACTAATGTTAAAACATTCCAGGCCAAGGGTGCCTGTGTGGCTCAGTCTGTTGGGCATCCATTCTTCATTTTGGCTTAGGTCGTGATCTCAGAGCTGCGAGATCGAACCCTGTGTTGGACTCCATACTCAGGGTGGAATCCACATGAGATTCTCTCTCTCTCTCTCCCTCTCCCGCTGCCCCTCCCCCTACTCACATGCTAAGTAAGTAAGTAAGTAAATAAGTAAGTAAGTAAATAAATAAATAAATAAATAAATAAATAAATAGAATCTTTTTAAAAATTCCAGGCCAAAGAAAGCAGAATTAAAATCCCATTCTTAGTCACTGAAACTCTGTGGTTAATCCACATAACCTTGATTTGCTAGGAAAATAAGCAGTTGTTTGTCACCTCTTTTAAGTTAAAAAAATATATATGCAAACAACAAACAAAAACCATTATAAAACTGGGCATGTTGGTGGGACTACCGCAAAGCATGTTTTGTCATCAGCCATATAAATCTGTGAATATTGTTTTGTGACCAGATTCAGTTGGTAGATCTAAATGGGGTCAAAAAGAATTCACCTCTGAGTTTAGCACTCAGCACAGTGCATCATATATGTGCTCTCATCTCATACATACATGATTCTATGTCTTATTGATCTCTTTCTCTCTAATATAGTCTTACCATTGGTAAGTACTTCATCAATGCTCTTGAAATTGAGTAATAGAGTTATAGTATGATTATTTATCTAGGTTGTAAGCTCTCTGAGGGTTAAAAGCTGTTTTGTTCACCTTTGAGGTTTTTTTGCAATATCAGTACATTGTTTACATAATTAAAAGTCTTCAAAATGGTTTTGTTGAATTGTGTTCTTGAAGACAGATCAATTCTCCTGTTATGGAAACTAATATGGGAAATATTAATGATTCTTAAATTCAGGATCTAATTGTCTTTTGAACACTTCGCTAAGCATCTCTATTGATTTACAAACAATAATATTATCCTTATTAAGCTATATAGAACATCAAATGCTATTGTCCCAGTCTTTGATAGGTATTATTACAGCACATTTATTTTCCATCTGCTATATTCCAGCACTTAATCTGTTATCCTATTTAATCTTCACACCAAGCCATAAAGGAAAATTATTTATGTCACATTCTGTATATAAGAAGACTGAGACTCAGAGAGTTTAAATAACTTCTCCAACTTTCCAAATCAGCAAGGCAGAGTCAGGAATTCTTAGACCCATATTTTGCTGAAAGCTAAGTGTATTATCTTTCTTACTCCACCATAATGCTTCTAAGAAACAAAACATTGAAGGCACCAATTTTAATACATTTAGAAAATTGTCTATAATTTTGAAAGTACAAATTTTGTCCTAGGATTATTATAGGTATCCAAGAAGTTTTGAGTATTCTCAGTAGTACTTGAAGGATTAATATTTGCGGGAGAAAAATTAAATTTTAGATGAATGGTTGGCCAACAGAGAAAGATATGCTCATCCTAAATATCTTAACATTTCTTTCCTCTTTTTTTATTAACATATAATGTATTATTTGCCCCAGGAGTACATGTCTGTGAATCATCAGGCTTACACATTTCACAGTACTTACCATAGCACATACCCTCCCCAATGTCCATAACCCAGCCACCATATCCCTACACCCCCTACCCCAAGCAAACCTCAGTTTGTTTTGTGAGTTCAGGAGTCTCTTATGGTTTGTCTCCATCCTGATCCCATCTTGTTTCATTTCCCCCCCACACCACCCACCACCCTCCGCCCTGCCTCTCAAATTCTTCATATCAGAGAGAGAATATGATAATTGTCTTTCTCTGATTGACTTATTTCGCTCAGCATAATACCCTCTAGTTCCATCCACGTCGTTGCAAATGGCAAGATTTCGTTTCTCTTGATGGCTGCATAGTGTTCCATTTGTATATATACTACTTCTTTATCCATTCATCGGTTGATGGACATCTAGGTTCTTTCCATAGTTTGGCTATTGTGGACATTGCTGCTATAAACATTCAGGTGCACGTGCCCCTTTGGATACCTATATTTGTGTCTTTAGGGTAAATACCCAGCAGTGCAATTGCTGGGCCATAGGGTAGCTCTATTTTCAACTTTTTGAGGCACCTCCATACTGTTTTCCAGAGTGGCTGTACCAGCTTGCATTCCCACCAACAGTGTAGGAGGGTTCCCCTTTCTCCGTATCCTCACCAACACCTATCGTTTACTGACTTGTTAATTTTAGCCATTCTGACTAGTGTGAGGTGGTATCTCACAGTGGTTTTGATTTGTATTTCTCTGACGCCGAGTGATGTTGAGCCTATTTTCATGTGTCTGTTGGCCATTTTGATGTCTTCTTTGCAGAAATGTCTGTTCATATCTTCTTCCCATTTCTTGATTGGATTATTTGTTCTTTGGGTGTTGAGTTTGAGAAGTTCTTTAGATTTTGGATACTAGCTCTTTGTCTGATATATCATTTGTGAATATCTTCTCCCATTCTGTCAGTTGTCTTTTGGTTTTGTTGACTGTTTCCTTTGCTGGGCAAAAGCTTTTATCTTGATAAAGTCCCAATAGTTCATTTTTGCCCTTGCTTCTGTTGCCTTTGATGAGGTTTCTAGGAAGAAGTTTCTGCAGCTGAGGTCGAAGAGGTTGCTGCCTGTGTTCTCCTCAAGGATTTGAATGGATTCCTGTCTCACATTGAGGTCTTACATCCATTTTGAGTCTATTTTTGTGTGTGGTGTAAGGAAATGGTCCAGTTTCATTCTTCTGCATGTGGCTGTCCAATTTTCCCAACACCATTTGTTGAAGAGACTGTCTTTTTTCCATTCAATATTCTTTCCCGCTTTGTCGAAGATTAGTTGACCATAGAGTTGGGGGTCTATTTCTGGGCTCTCTATTCTGTTCCATTGATCTATGTGTCTGTTTTTGTGCCAGTACCATGCTGTCTTGAGGATTACATCTTTGTAATAGAGCTTGAAGTTCGGAATTGTGATGCCACCAGCTTTGCTTTTCTTTTTCAACATTCATCTGGCTATTCACAGTTTTTTCTGGTTCCAGATAAATTTTAGGATTATTTATTCTATTTCTTTGAAATACATCGATGGTATTTTCATAGGGATTGCATTAAATGTGTAGATTACTTTAGATAGCATAGACATTTTCATAATATTTGATCTTCCAATTCATGAGCATGGAACATTTTTCCATTTCTTTGTGTCTTCCTCAATTTCTTTCATGAGCATTTTATAGTTTTCTGAGTACAGATTCCTTGCCTCTTTGGTTAGGTTTATTCCTAGGTATCTTATGGTTTGGGGTGCAATAGTAAATGGGATCAACTCCTTAATTTCTCTTTCTTCTGTCTTGCTGTTGGTGTGTAGAAATGCAACTGATTTCTGTGCATTGATTTTATATCCTGACACGTTACTGAATTCCTGTATGAGTTCTAGCAGTCTTGTAGTGGAGTCTTTTGGGTTTTACACATAAAGTATCATATCATCTGCAAAGAGTAAGAGTTCAACTTCTTCTTTGCCAATTTGGATGCCTTTTATTTCTTTTGGTTGTCTGATTGCTGAGGCTAGGACTTCTAGTACTATGTTCAATAGCAATGGAGATAATGGACAGCCCTTCCATGTTCCCGACCTTAGGGGGAAAGCTCTCAGTTTTTCCCCATTGAGAATGATATTCGCTGTGGGTTTTTCATAGATGGCTTTGATGATATTGAGGAATGTACCCTCTATGCCTACACTGTGAAGAGTTTTGATCAAGAAAGGATGCTGTACCTTGTCAAATGCTTTTTCAGCATCAATTGAGAGTATCATATGGTTCTTGTGCTTTCTTTTATTAATGTATTGTATCATATTGATTG
>CM052901.1:81453324-81492276 GCA_028534135.1 Potos flavus | reverse complement strand
TTTAGCCCATTTACATTCAGGGTAACTATTGACAGATATGGATTTAGTGCCATTGTATTGCCTGTAAGGTGACTGTTACTTATATTGTCTCTATTCCTTTCTGGTCTATGTTCCTTTTAGGCTCTGTCTTTGCTTAGAGGACCCCTTTCAATATTTCCTGTAGGGATGATTTGGTGTTTGCAAATTCTTTTAGTTTTTGTTTGTCCTGGAAGCTTTTTATCTCTCCTTCTATTTTCGATGACAGCCTAGTTGGATATAGTATTCTTGGCGGCATATTTTCTTGTTTAGTGCTCTGAATATATCATGCCAGTCCTTTCTAGCCTGCCAGGTCTCTGTGGATAGGTCTACTGCCAATCTAATATTTCTGCCTTTGTATGTTACAGACTTCTTGTCCCAAGCTGCTTTCAGGATTTTCTCTTTGTCGCTTAGACTTGTAAGTTTTACTATTAGATGACAGTGTGTGGACTTATTTTTCTTGATTTTGAGGGGCGTTCTCTGTGCCTCCTGGATTTTGATGCTTGTTCCCTTCACCAAATTAGGGAAATTCCCTACAATAATTTGCCCCAATATACCTTCTGCCCCTCTCTCTCTTTCTTCTTCTTCTGGGATCCCAATTATTCTAATATTGTTTTGTCTTATGGTATCACTTATCTCTCAAATTCTCCTCTTGTTGTCCAGTAGTTGTTTGTCTCTCTTTTGCTGAGCTTCTTTGTTGTCCATCATTTGGTCTTCTATATCACTAAGTCTCTCTTCTGCCTCATTTATCCTAGCAGTAAGAGCCTCCATTTTGGATTCCACCTCATTAATAGCTTTTTTTTTATTTCAACTTGGTTAGATTTTAGTTCTTTTATTTCCCCAGAAAGGGATTTTATTTCTCCAGAAAGGGATTCTCTAATATCTTCCATGCTTTTTTCGAGCCCAGCTAGCACCTTGAAAATTGTCATTTTTAACTCTAGTTCTGACATATTATTAATGTCCTTATTGATTAGGTCCCTAACCATCGGTACTGCCTCTTGTTCTTTTTTTTGTGGTGAGTTTTTCTGCCTTGTCATTTTATCGAGATAAGAATAGATGAATGAGAGAACAAAATACTAAAAGGATAGCAACAACCCCAGAAAAATATACCCTAACCAAATCAGAAGAGAGCCAAAACAGGGGGTTGAAGAAAAGGGGTGGAAGAAAAAAAAAAGAGAAAGAAAATATATATATATATATATATATATATATATATATATATATTTGATTGGTGATTAGAACAGAGCCCCACACTTGATTTTGGGTGTTTTTTAGTCTGATAGAAGAAACTACCCCCAAAAATTTTAAAGAAAGAAAAACTTATAAATATACAAAAATAAGGGTAAACACTATGAAGGGATGGAATATGAGTGTAAAGATGAAAATTAAAAAAGACTCTAAAAAAGGGATTGATGAGATAAGAAGTTGGCTGAAAAAAGAAAAAAAGAAGAAAGAATGTGATCAGGTTGGAGACTAGAACAAAGCCGTGTGCTAGATTTAGGGTATATTTTGATCTATTAGAAGAAATTGTATCCCAAAATTTTAAAGAAAAAAAACCCCTATATGTATACAAACAATAAGGTTAAATACAATGAGGGGATAAAATGTGAATATAACAGTGAAAATTAGAAAATATTTTTAAAAAGGTATTGATAGGATACTAATTAAAAAAGCATTAAAATAAGAAAGAGGAAAAATAAAATAAAATAATGAAAAAATAAAATTAAAAAAATTTAACTCTGAAAGACTAAAGGATAATGGGAAAAATCCATGAATTCTATGTGTTGCTTTTTCCTAATTCTGGAGTTCCGCAGTTCTCGTTGATCAGTGAACTTGGTCTTGGCTGGATATTCTTGCTAATCTTCTTGGGGAGGGGCCTGTTGCAGTGATTCTGGAAAGTCTTTGCCCGAGGCAGAATCCCACTACCCTTGCCAGGGGCCGGGCTAAGTTATCTGCTCAGGTTCGCTCTCGTAGCTTTTGTTCCCTGAACGCTTTCCGTACAGCTTTGGAGGACGGGAATGAAAATGGCGGCCTCCCAGTCTCCGGGCCCGGGCCCGTAGGAGCCGAGAGCTCAGGGCCCCACTCCACAGCGCGCCCGCAGAGAAAAGCAGTCAGCCCCTCCCATCTCCCTGGTCTCTGGCCGCACTCCGAGCTCAGCCGGCCTGTGACAGAGCGTTTCTATCTCTGGCGCACGGCCCCGTTTGGAGTCTCCAAACCCAGCCGATTCCTGCAGCGCACTCCCATGCCGCTCCTCCCGGAGGAGGAAGGAAGGATTCTTTCCAGATCTGCCCCTTGTGGGGTCCCTGCTCGAAGAGCAGTGGCCTGTGTCTCAGATTACAGTTTAAGGTAAGCCCGAGCTGAGAGTCCACTGCTCGGCTCCATCTCTGCTTTTGGCTTCCGCACTCTGATACCTGGGAGCTCTGCCACACTCAGACACCCTCGGTCTTTTTGTATCCCCGTAGGTCCTGAGACCACACTGTACCCATGAGGGCTCCACCCCCCACTTAGCCTCTGGAGTGATGACCCTCAGTGGTGCAGACTTCTAAAAGTTCCGATTTTGTGCTCCGCTGCTCTGCGGCTTGCCGTGAGCCAGCCCCTCCCCCGCGAGGTCTATCTTCCCATCACTTTGGATTCACTCCTCCACACGTCCTACCTTCCGGAAAGTGGTAGATTTTCTGTTCCTAGAATTGCCGTTCTTTTTCTCTTCTATCTCCTGTTGAGTTTGTAGGTATTTCGAATGGTTTGATAACTATCTAGCTGAACTTCTGGGATCTGATAATATCTCTGCCATCTTGCTCCTCCTCCCTGAAGTAGAATTCCATTTCTCTCCTCTGTAAGAACATTAGAAACATTCAGTACTTGTCTCATGCCCCTAGTTTGTTACTACTTTTGTTTTTGGAAGTCAGGAACCTATTTTTCAGTGTTTGATAACCCAAATGTACATGGAATGAGGAAAAAAAGGAGAGACTATGTCCCTTCATGATTAATTAGGGAACTTAACATAGATAAAGAATCAATCCTGTACACAGCTTCATATATTTTGAATTCTAGATGTTTTTCTAACTGACAGCTGGTAAGCAAAATAAATGTCCTTAAAATTCACCTTCTACTCTGCAGAACACTTTTGTCAATTGGAGCATCTGAATAATTAGGACATACCTGTAAGATAGGTGTGTTTTTATTTTAAATAACTGTATCAGCTTTACTGTTGTCAGTAGGTTATTCTGAAGAATAAACCAAACTTGAAAATACTTCTGGTGGTAGATGCATAGAAATATTATAATACATAATTAGCAGAAAAACATTTCTACTTTAATTGTTGTGGGGTTTTTTTAGGTAAATAAAATATGATTAGGATTTAAAATCAACCTGTGCTTCATGTCACTACTGTCAGACTTCAGTTTTTCAATGATTTCAGTTTAGTGAGTGTGTGTTTGTGTGTCTGTGTGTGTGTGTGTGTGTGTGAGAGAGAGAGAGAGAGAGAGAGAGAGAGAGGAGAAAGAGAAGGAAAGAGAATGTCCCAAAAGGTAAGTTGTTTTCCTGACAATAAAATGTCAGTTGGTCTAGTCATGGTCTGATGCTAATTAGTTTGGGGTTTTTTATTGTGAGCAACTTGTTTGAATTACCTTGCAGTTCCACTTTTGCCCATGAAGAAAATAAAGAATGCTTTCTGTTTGTGTGTGTGTTCATTTTGTTTGGATATTAACATTCCTGCATTTGTTTGCCAGTTCTGTCTTTTGTCTATTGGATTCGATTAATATTCACCATAAAGTGTCAAAAACACCCAAATAATGGATAATTGAGCATATGTCCTTTATTTGTGATAGCAAAATTGGTCCCCCTCAAATGACTATAGAGCTGAGCTACATCTTTGTTCTAATGGTCACTTCTTTTCATTTTGCCATTGTGTCAGATCTGTAGTTCAGGTGTTGTACTCTCTGGAAGTTTCCATTCACTTTTTTTTAATTAATTTTTTTATTAACATATAATGTATTAATTGTTTCAGAGGTACAGATCAGTGAATCATCAGTCTTAGCACAATTCACAGCACTCACCATAGCACATACCCTCCCCAACGTCCCTAACCCAGCCACCCTATCCCTCCCTCCTCCCCTGCAGCAACCTTCAGTTTGTTTCCTGAGATTAAGAGTCTCTTATGGTTTGTCTCCCTCCTTGTTCCCATCTTGTTTCATTTTTTCCCTCCCTACCCCCCAGGACCTCCCGCCCTGACTCTCAAACTCCTCATATCAGAGAGAGCATATAATTGTCTTCCTCTGATTAACTTATTTCGCTTAGCATAATACCCTCTAGTTCCATCCATGTCATTGCAAATGGCAGGATTTCGGGGGTTTTGATGGATGCATAGTATTCCATTGTACATATACCACATCTTCTTTATCCTTTCATCTGTTGATGGACATCTTGGCTCTTTCCATAGTGTGGCTATTGTGGACATTGCTGCTATAAACATTCGGGTGCACATGCCCCTTCAGATCCCTACATTTGTATCTTTAGGGTAAATACCCAGTAGTGCAATTTCTGGGCCATAGGGTAGCTCTATTTTCAACTTTTTGAGGCACCTCCATACTGTTTTCCAGAGTGGCTGCACCAGCTTGCATTCTCACCAGCAGTGTAAGAGGGTTCCCCTTTCTCCGCATCCTCACCAACACCTATCGTTTACTGTCTTGTTAATTTTAGTCACACTCTGACTAGTGTGAGGTGGTATCTCACTGTGGTTTTGATTTGTACTTCCCTGATGCCAAATGATGTTGAGCACTTTTTTATGTGTCTGTTGGCCATTTGAATGTCATCTTTACAGAAATATCTGTTCATGTCTTCTGCCCATTTCTTGATTGGATTATTTGTTCTTTGGGTGTTGAGTTGGATAAGTTCTTTATAGATTTTGGATACTAGCCCTTTATCTGATATGGCATTTGCAAATATCTTCTCCCATTCTGTTAGTTGTCTTTTGTTTTTGTTGACTGTTTCCTTTGCTGGGCAAAAGCTTTTTATCTTGATAAAGTCCCAATAGTTCATTTTTGCCCTAGCTTCCATTGCCTTTGGTGATGTTTCTAGGAAGAATTTGCTGCAGCTGAGGTCAAAGAGGTTGCTGCCTGTGTTCTCAAGGATTTTGATGGATTCCTATATCACACTAAGACATTTCATCCATTTTGAATCTATTTTTGTGTGTGGTGTAAGGAAATGGTCCAATTTTCCCAACACCATTTGTTGAAGAGACTGTCTTCTTTCCCTTGGACATTCTTTCCTGCTTTGTCAAAGATTAGTTGGCCATAGAGTTGAGGGTCTATTTCTGGGCTCTTTATTCTGTTCCATTGATCTATGTGTCTGTTTTTGTGCCAGTACCACACTGTCTTGATGATTACAGCTTTGTAATAGAGCTTGAAGCCTGGAATTGTGATGCCACCAACTTTGGTTTTCTTTTTCAACATTTCTCTGGCTATTCAGTTTTTTCTGGTTCCATATAAATTTTAGGATTATTTGTTCCATTTCTTTGAAAAAAAAGTTGATGGCATTCTGATGGGGATTGCATTAAATGTGTAGATTGCTCTAGGTAGCATAGACATTTTCACAGTATTTGTTCTTCCAATCCATGAGCATGGAACATTTTTCCATTTCTTTATGTCTTCCTCAATTTCTTTCATGAGTACTTTATAGTTTTTGAGTAGAGATTTTTCGCCTCTTTGGTTAGGTTTATTCCCAGGTATCTTATGGTTTTGGTTGCAGTCATAAATGGGATCGACTCCTTAATTTCTCTTTCTTCTGTCTTGCTGTTGGTGTATAAAAATGCAACTGATTTCTGTGCATTGATTATGTATATATATATAATTGGCTGCTCCCATGTTAGGGGTGTAGATATTTAAAACTGTTAGATCTTCTTGTTGGACAGACCCTTTAAGTATGATATAGTGTTCTTCCTCTTCTCTTATTAGAGTCTTTGGCTTAAAATCTAATTTATCTGATATAAGGATTGCCATCCCAGCTTTCTTTTGATGTCCATTAGTATGGTAAATTGTTTTCCACCCCCTCACGTTAAATCTGGAGGTATCTTTGGGTCTAAAATGAGTTTCTTGCAGACAGCATATCAATGGGTCTTGGTTTTTTATCCATTCTGATACACTTTGTCTTTTGATTGGGGCATTTAGCCCATTTACATTCAGGGTAACTATTGACAGATATGAATTTAGTGCCATTGTATTGCCTGTAAGGTGACTGTTACTGTATATTGTCTCTGATCCTTTCTGGTCTGTTACTTTTAGGCTCTGTCTTTGCTTAGAGGACCCCTTTCAATATTTCCTGTAGGGCTGGTTTGGTGTTTGCAAATTCTTTTAGTTACTGTTTGTCCTAGAAGCATTTTATCTCTCCTATTTTCAATGACAGCCTAACTGGATATAGTATACTTGGCTGCATATTTTTCTTGTTTAGTGTTCATGCCAGTCCTTTCTGGCCTGCCAGGTCTCTGTGGATAGGTCTGCTGCCAATCTAATATTTCTACCACCATATGTTACAGACCTCTTGTCCTGAGCTGCTTTCAGTATTTTCTCTTTGACACTAAGACTTGTTAAGTTTTACTATTAGATGACGGGGTGTTGACCTATTTTTGTTGATTTTGAGGGGGGTTCTCTGTGCCTCCTGGATTTTGATGCTTGCTCTCTTCTCCAAATTAGGGAAGTTCTCTGCTATAATTTGCTCCAATATACCTTCTGCCCCTCTCTCTCTTTCTTCTTCCTCTGGGATCCCAATTATTCTAATATTGTTTTGTTTTATGTTATCACTTATCTCTCAAATTCTCCCCTCATGATCCGGTAGTTATTTGTCTCTCTTTTGCTCAGCTTCTTTATTGTCCATCATTTGGTCTTCTATATCACTAATTCTCTCTTCTGCCTCATTTATCCTAGCAGTAAGAGCCTCCCATTTTTTATTGCACCTCATTAATAGCTTTTTTGATTTTAACTTGGTTAGATTTTAGTTCTTTTATTTCTCCAGAAAGGGATTCTCTCGTCTTCTATGCTTTTTTTAAGCCCAGGTAGCATCTTGATAATTACCATTCCGAACTCTAGGTCTGACATCTTACTAATGTCCTTATTGATTAGGTCCCTAGCCATTAGTACTGCCTCTTGTTCTTTTTTTTTTTTTTTTAGGTAAGTTTTTCCACCTTGTCATTTTATCGAGATAAGAATAGATGAATGAGAGAGCAAAATACTAAAAGAATAGCAACGACCCCAGAAAAATACACACTAACCAAATCAGAAGAGACCCAAAACCAGGGGGAGAAGAATGGAGAGGGAAAACACACACACACACACACACACACACACACACACACACACATATATATATATTAGACTGGTGAATAGAACAGAGCCCCACACTTGATTTTAGGTGTATTTTGGTCTGTTAGAAGAAACTGCCTCCCAAAATTTTAAACAAAGGAAAACTTATATATATACAAAAATAAGGGTAAACACGATGAAGGGATGAAATATGACTGTAAAGATCAGAGTTTGAAAAGATTCTAAAAAAGAAATTGATAAGAAGTTGGTTGAAAAAAGAAGGAGAGAATGTGATCAGGCTGGAAACTAGAACAAAGGCATATGCTAGACTTCGGGAATATTTTGATATGTTAGAAGAAACTGTATCCCAAAATTTTAAAGAAAGAAAAACTTATATGTATACAAAAAATACAGTTAAATACAATGAAGGGATAGAATATGACTATAACAATGAAAACTTAAAAAGATTTTTTAAAAGGTGTTGATAAGATAAAATAGTTTAAAAAGGTTAAAATAGGAAAGAGGAAAAATTTAAAAAATAGAATAAGAAACAAATAAAATTTTAAAAATTTAACTTTGAAAGACTAAAGAATCATGGACAAAAAGCCATGAATTCTATGTGCTGCATTCCCCTAGCTCTGGAGTTCCTCAGTTCTCATTAATTGGTGAACTTGGTCTTGACTGGATGTTCTTGCTGATATTTTGGGGGAGAGGCCTGTTGCAGTGATTCTCAAATGTCTTTGCCCGAGGCGGAATCGCACCACCCTTGCCACGGGCCATGCTAGCAATCTGCTCGAGTTTGCGCTCCGTAGTTTTTTCCCCTGAATGATTTCCATACATCTTCGGAGGAGTAGAATGAAAATGGTGTCCTCCCAATCTCCAACCCAGAGGAGCCGAGAGCTCAGGGCCCCATTCCTCAGTGCACCCTCAGAGAAAAGCAGTCAATCCCTCTGTCTCCCTGGTCCCTGGCCACACTTCATGCTCACCCAGCCTGTTATCGAACATTTCCATCTCTGGCTCACAGCCGCCTTTAGAGTCTCCAAACCCAGCAGATTCCTGCAGTGCGATTCTGCGCTGCTCCTCCCAGAGGAGGAAACAGGAGGGTCTCCCCGGATCGCCACTTGTGGGGTCCTTGCTTAAAGAGCTGTGGCCTGACTGTGCCTTAGATCATGGTTCAAGGTAATCCCAAGGTGAAAGCCCACTCCTCGGCTCCATCTTTGCACCGGATTTCCCTGCTCCGATACCTGAGAGCTTTGTCACACTCAGGCACCCCTGGCCTTTTTGTGACCCTGCGGGTCCTGAGACCACACTGTCCCAGTGAGGGCTCCACCCCCTGCTTAGCCTCTGGAGCAATGTCCCTCAGTGGAGCAGACTTCTAAAACTTCTGATTTTGTGCTCCACTGCTGTATTGCTTGCCAGGAGCCTGCCCCTCCCCCACAGTCTATCTTCCCGTATATCACCTCAGATTCACTTCTCCCCACGTCCAACCTTCCAGGAAGTGGTTGCTTTTCTGTTCCTAGAATTGCTGCTTTTCTTCTCTTCGATCTCCTGTTGAGTTTGTAGGTGTTCAGAGTGGTTTGCTAACTATCTAACTGAATTCCTGGGACCCGATGATATTAGGTCTACTACTCCTCTGCCATCTTGCTCCTCCTCCATGCACTTTTTTTTCCCTATGAGTTCAGCTTTTTAATTTTTTTAAATTTTATTTTTTCAGTGTTCCAAGATTCATTGTTCTTGCACCACACCCAGTGCTCCATGCAATATGTGCCCTCCTCAATACCCACCACCAGGCTTACCCAACCCCCCACCTCCCTCCCCTCCAAAACCCTCAGTTTGTTTCTCAGAGTCCACAGTCTTTCATGGTTCATCTCCCCCATCATCCAGTTTCCCCCAATTCACCCTTCCTTTCCTTCTCCCAATGTCCTCCATGTTTTTCCTTATGCTCCACACGTAAGTGAAACCATAGGATAAATGACTCTCTCTGCTTGACTTATTTCACTCAGCATAATCTCTTCCAGTCCCATCCATGTTGATACAAAAGTTGGGTAGTCATCCTTTCTGATGGAGGCATAATACTCCATGCACTTTTAAGTGAACCATACGAGAAGCATGCCTAACTGATAAATAGTGTCAGAGCATAATATCAAAACATGACAGGGGCACCTGGGTGGCTCAGTCGTTTAAGTGTCTGCCTTTAGCTCAGGTCATGATCCCGGGGTCCTGGGACTAAGCCATGCATCAGGATCCCTGCTCATTGAGGGGGTCTCCTTCTCCCTCTGCTCCTCCCTTATTTGTGTTCTCTCTCACTAGCTCTGCTCACTTGCTCGCTCTCTCTCTCAAATAAATAAAATTAAAATAAATCTTTAAAAAAAAACATGACACACATGACAGACTACACAGTAAGAATGCTCTGCTATAGGTTAGGGTTACTTAGTTGCACGTTTTTGCTCTCCTAACAGATTGCTCACACCTTGAGGGGAATCCGGCCTAAAGCTATAGTAGTTGCTTGATAGAATTTTCAAGGAGCAGATAACAAAGAATTGGGTGGCAAAGATTTAGCAAGGGCTCTAGCTTCAGTTTGTTCCGTTACCTTTGGCAAGGCAGTTGTTCTTTTTGCACTTCAGATCCTGCATCTCTAAAACAAGAAAGTTGAATCAGTCCAGATTTTTTTTTAACTTCTGAGTATTATAAAATGTAAGGGCAGAAACCAAAGATATCCCAAGTCCCTGTCACAATGCCTAGCACATTATAGTGTTCCATATACATCAGTTGAGTTGAATTGAAATTTTTCGGTAAAAATTTTAGGTGAAATATTGATGTATAAGATGGATGAAAGCAAAGCTCCTTTTGTCCAGAGAGGGGTGGGTGGTACAAGTCAAGCCACGTGAACCAACCTTTATCTCCATCTTTACTTCACCTGCCCAGAGGGGCACAATGGAAATCACAGAGCTCTAGGGAACACACTTTAAAAATCAAAGGATTTAATAAGCATATAATTTTCTCTGGCTCCAAAATTCTTTGATTCTTCTGCTAACTTGGAATCATCACATAGAGAGCATTATGAAAGGTCTTAAAGATATAACATTATGCCAGAGGGTAGGTGGTGGGTTGAGGTGGAGAACCACAAAACCATTTTATATTCCTGAAATAATGTGCTACATTTGCATTTTATTATCTTTCTCTGCAGTTTTGTTTTCTTACTAGAAATCAGTGTGGGATGTGTTTGAACAGAGAACATTTCTCTCAGCTACTTTCTGTAACAAACTGTTGAGTTGTCTACTTGTAACTACATAATCACAAAATTTTATAAATTGAGTTAATTTACTGAATAAGCCAGTTATTTTGATATCATAGTTGCTTTTGAAGTTCGCTGAAATCATACAAGAATCCGAGCCTAGGAAATGTGGCTTTTTAACCTATTAATGGTGAACTCTTATGCCAACCTTTAGTGAATAATCTATTTTTTAGCTGGTAGGAGAATAAAAATCTGTTAATCTCACTGTAGGCAAGAAATAAGAGTAAGGTTAATCAGAGATGTCAGATCTTCGAGAAGAATTTCTGAGTGATTTATTTCATCCCATTACCCCAGCTTTCCTTTCCCCTTCACTCCCATCCCTGTGTTAAATGCTAATGAAGATGAATGAATAATGCACTCAATTAGTTGCAAATGAAAGCTATTGATCCTCTGTGAGGTTGGTGTCCCAAATCAGGACTCTAAAACTCATCCGTGTTTTTCTGCATTGGGGGTTCATGATTCATTTGCACAGACTGTATTTTCTGTTAAAGGGAGACGAAGACGAGCTGCTGAGGCAGATTGAATTCTCCAGTCCTCTGGTGATGAGGACATGTGGCCAAGTCCTGGCACTGCTTTGTAGATCAGCTTTCCAGTTATCACCCAAATTGGCATGGCCTCCTGGCAAAGAAGGAATAAAGCCCTCGAAGTGAAAACATTTAGTTCAGCAACCCTTACTTGATCATTTCCATCTTTGTTACACAGTGGAAGTTGCAGTGACAAGTTTCAAGGGACCTGGGAGATTCAGTCAGAGAAGGTGGGGAGGGAGGCTTAATGAAGAACTGACTGTCTAGAGTCCAGACAGTCTCGTTGGGCTAGGAATGAAGTCTGCAATGGGAAACCTATCTTCAAGGGTCATCATAGTAAAACTCTTAGACCTGTAGGCTGATTACTGATAAATTGATGGGAGCGCAGAGCAGAAATATGTGGAAGATGAAAAATCAAAGCAAATATATCATGCAAATTAGCAATAAATGCTACAAAATGTAATGGATAATAGTGATAAGGGATTTTGAGCAGATGGCAAGTATCATTTAAAATATTATCTTGGTGAATACTTGTGTGCGTGTTGGAGTGTGCAGCTTGCACTTATACTAATTGAATGCCCCACTGCTAATCCCATTTTGTGATTATGTGTGTAAGAAATATTTAACCTATTTATTAAGTTAGGGGTTTTGAGGCAGTGTGATCCAGGGTATGGAAACTTGGGAAGGGATTAAGGAGAATAAGATAACATTATGTCCCCCAAATCGTCAAAATGTACAATACAGATACCATGTTTAGCTTTAATTAACACAGAGAGAATGTAGGGTACCCTTTAAAATGGAAAACAAGATGCAAATTGAAAATATTTGATGAAGCACAGTCGTATGTTCTTAAAGATTGGCCAATCCTGATTCCGACTTCAATGGTCTCATGTGACTGTCAATTTGGAAGTGTTATATTTGACTCGTGTACAATCTAATAGCTTTTCAGCTCGCCTGAAGGTACTACCTGCAGTATGTAAGTCATTACTTGGTAGAATGCTTTGACACAGTGCTCTGAGAATGAAAAATATCTGGGAAAATAAACTGTGTTCTATCATTCAGCTCATGCAGCATAACTAGAAGTCTGTATTGTTATTGTTGTTTTTCAGCCCCTCTGACTGATAAGCCACCCAAGCTTTTGTATCCTATGGAAAGTAAACTGACAATTCAGGAGACTCAGCTGGGTGAGTAATTCCTTAATTCTGGTTAATACCCTTTTCTCAATACATTCTAACAGTTAATAAGCCTAGATTGTAACCTGATGTCATCCTCTAAGCCAAACCTGTGTGTATTTAAAGGGAGTAAAATTGGGAAATCCCAGCAAACATGTCCCATTCCATCCCCCACAGTGTGTGCATTAGTACCAAGCTGGACATATGGATATAAAGACTCATGTGTTTTTCATATGGTTGTTAGGAAATGAGATGGGCTAAAGGTCTTATTGGTGGCATTATATTGTTATTTTATAAAGCTTGATTTGGTTTTACAACAGGCAGTGTGAAACTCTGACTTATACCATTGGTATATTAAAACATAATTTTTGAAAATTGGGAGAAAAGGTACAGATTCATTAAGATAAGTGTCACTGTTACAGTTAAAATCATTTTTATCTAATCAAATATAGAGGACATTATGCTATTTTATTTTTAATAAAATGTGAGCAAGTGGCTTTTGGTTAAAGGACTAACAGGTTTGGGACATAAGAACATGGACAAAATTGCTTTGGTAAAAATATCCAGTTGTCTACAAATCAGAATTCTAACATAGTTATCTTAGAATTCAGTCTGGAATTTCCAAATATGGTGTATCTATATTCAGTATAATTTTATACTGTTTTATATTCATGTTTGTTATGGAATTTTATACTGTTTTATACTCATGTTTGTTATGGAATTTTTTCCCACACTCACCATTTTACAGTGGAAATACTTTATTATATACGACTAAAAAGGAATTGATAGCCCATCCCTTAAGTTACCGATGTTATTATTGTTTTGGGAGTGAGAATTTGGATTAAAATTGTAAATCATCTTCAAAAATGAAGATTACAGATGTGATCATCTTTAGTAATAGAATATTCAAATTTATAGTGCAAGAAGATATATGGTCTTAGAACCTATGAAGTTATTATACTCAACAGATTTATAACATTTGAAATATTTACTAACTTTAAGGCATGAACATATGCAAGATTTATACAAGTCAGGGCATCAATATGCTTCTTTGATGATAAACCCAAGCCTTTGAATTGATGCCATATACATGCAAGTAGTATTCTAATTGTCATTATTTTGAGATAAGGGACCACAAACATCATTAAAGCAATGCTCTATATGAAACAAAGAGATATATTAAAATTGCATCATGCTCTTTATTAATGTTATGGTATATTAAAGTATATTAGCTTTTATTGCTACTTTCTGAGGAAATTTTGAAATGTGAATTTTAAGTGGCCACACTCATACACACCTTTCAATATTCCTAGAAAGATGTATTTCTAAAGTTATACAAAACTATATGTAGATCTTGGGAAAGAAGTAGTTTATGGTACCAGTTACCAGTAATGAACATAGTGAAAATGAAATTAATTGTGTCTCTTTACTTGACAACATAATTAAAATTATACTATGATTGATGGTTACCTGTAGGGTTTTCTTATATTATCTATTATTCTCTACATTCTGCTAAAATGTTATACAAAATGGAATAATTCATAAAGCTTTCTTTTTTAAAAAGATTACTTTTTCTTGAACAAAAATTATAGAGACTAATCAAATTGATTAGAAAATATGAAAATTTCATATGCAAATTGGAAGTTTCAACTGTATATTCATTTGAAGAAAGATGGGCATGTGTGTTAGCAAGATGCTCTGAGAAGTACTATAACTCTTTTATTACTGCTGCCAAAAGGAGCATGAGTTCTCTTTAAATACCTAGTAAACTAGAGACATCAACCTGGAATTTGGATTCTTTTAAACAACTTTTGTTTCATTTTATTTTCTGATTCTGTTTCTCATTGTATAGAGCAAGTCATTTACTAGTTAGGGAAATTAAACCTTAATCCTTGAATTTTTGGAGCAAAAGTTGGTTTGAAAAACTACCCTGTTAGTGTTGTTACTGCAGTAGTATTGGAGTAGCTGAACAGCCGATCACAAAGGGTAAGCGAAAATAGAAAGTAATATTAAGGACCAAACAAAAAGACTCCAGATGCCTAAAATATATTTGTTTTCTACAATATGTACTTTGATTTTTCACCTCCTGGGGATTTAATTTTTGCCTTTCCAGGCCTGAAAAAGCTTTCAAATTCAACAGGGTCGAATGTGTTACATCCTAAGGAAGGGGGATTGAATGAAGTTTCATGGGGTGGGAGTCAGGAGGGTGGCCAGTTAGGGCCTCTAAGTGGTACCTACTCTTATGAGAAAGTGAGAATCTCCAACAGAGTTTCATTGGCCAAGAGCTCAAGTGTCCGACTCAACCTTGTCCTAAACTGAAAATTGACCTCAGAGGATAATAAAACTAGCATATGAGCTACAGTATAAGAACAATAATCAGTAATTACACAAAGCCGAGTTGGTATATGTCTGGCCACCTAACTTGAACATCCTGGCAAAGTTATACACACATCCATCTGACCTTGGTAACTATAAACCCATCAGTTCTGCAGTTTGTCTGTAAATATATAAAACTCATTAATAATGTCATAGATAAAATCATGAAATGCATAGATTTGTCTTCATCACCATATTCTCCTTCATCTGCCATTTGCTGGCAGCGCCTACCTTTCACTTTCCACATCCCTTGTGGCTTCTTTTTCCCTCAGTTCCTTCATCTTCTCAAAACTGGAAAGATTGATAGTAATCATTTAAATGAGTCTAGTGTAGAAAGCAAAAGGCACGAAAAAGCAAAGTACCGAGGACAAAAGATAAAATAGTAACTCAATTCATAAAAAATATGTAAATGGGTGGGTTTGAATTTTAATCAATTTTTTTTTCCAGATACTTTTATTTTATTTTTTCAGTGTTACAAGATTCATTGTTTATGTACCACACCCAGTGCTCCATGCAATACGTGCCCTCCTCAATACCCACCACCAGGCTCGCCCATCCCCCCACCCCCTCCCCTCGAATTTTAATCAATTTTAATGTGGTTACAGCCTAGCATTTCCATTTTAAGTGGCATCAGTGTGTTACTTCACAATGTGAAGAAAAGAACTTTGTCCTTTTTAATTAACTTGAAGACATCAGCAAATGTCTGGACAGCACTTTCTTGGGTAAAATCCCAGAAATCATGCTGTACAATTCTGAAGGTCAATTCAGGATGTGAGCCTGATTTAGTCCTTTCAGGCTGTGGTAGTCAAGGGAATCAAAAGACAGACACCGTAATCTTGCTGAGCTTGAGCCCTGAGGGTGTCAGTCAGCAATGTGGCCTTCTTGTTATAGCCAGGAACCCATTTTCAGAAACTTCGAGAACAAAGGATGTTATATTCACCATTAATAGACTTTCAAAGAGTAGAAATCCATCCCACCGTTGACCTAGTGAGATACGTTATACTTTACAACTTAAAAGTGACTGAAAATTACCTTTAATTACTCATCTAGACCTGGGTATCACTGTATTTAAATTTTGGTTTTTGCTTAGAAAATGATTGTACAGGTTAATGGTAGAAATTTTGGAGAATTACAGGAAAGAATCTGCTTCTATTAAATGTTCTCGAAAAATATCCACTTAATGGCTACATGATATCCACGTAAGTGTCCTGTAATTTCATATATATTGCTAGAAATTTGGTTTTTTTCCACATTTCATCATCATAAGTAATGATGCAGTGATCTTTACTTATACATTTTCCCTTTACTTTATAATTATTTCAACAGGTCGAATTCCTAAAAGGAAAAATACTAGGTAAAAACAAAATTTTATTAAAGTTTCTTGCTATATTTTCAGAATTCTTACCAAAGAAGTTGTATAAACTCTCACCAGAAGTATATAATAGCTGTAATAAATTTTAAAATGTTTAAATTCAACTTGTTTAAGCTAAAAAAAAAAATCATCCATTTCTCCCACTCTCCAGTCCCCTCCAGTCCCCCAGTCTGTTCTCTGAATCTACGAACTTGTTTTTTGTTTCATTTTGTTTTTTTCCCCTTAGATTCTACATGTAAGAGAGAACATACAATATTTGTTTTTCTCTGTCTGACTTATTTCACTTAGCTTGATACCCTCAGGATCCATCTAGGTTGTCACGAATTGCAAGATTTCAATCTTTTTTTATGGCTGAGTAGTATCCCATTGTAGATATCTATATATCTGTATCTACACACACACACACACACACACACACGCACACACACACACACACACCCCACATCTTCTTTATCCATTCATCCACTGATGGACATTTAAGTTGTTTCCATATCTTGACTATTGAAAACAATGCTGTAATGAATATACGGATATATATATCTTTGCAAATTAGTGTTCTCATTATCTTCAAGTAAATTCCCAGAAGTAGAATTGCTGAATCTTATGGTAGTTCTATTTTTAATTTTTTGAGGAAACTCCATGCTTTTTTCCACAGTGGTTGCACCAATTTACATTTCCACCTGCAGTGCACAGGGTTTCCTTTTTATCACATCCTCTCGAATATTTATTATTTGTTGTCTTTTTGATAATAGCCATTCTGACAGGTGTGAGGTGATATCTCAGGGTGGTTTTGATTTACATTTCCCTGATGATTAATAACATTTAGCATCCTTTTATGTTCCTGTTGGCCATTTGTATGCCTTCTTTGAAAAATGACTATTCAGATCTTCTCTCCATTTTTTAAATCAGATTGGGGGTGTTTTTGTTGTTATTATTAAGTTGTTTGAGTTACTTGTATATTCTCAATATTAGCTCCTCAGATACGTGATCTGTAATTATTTTCTCTGATTCATTAGGTGGCCTTTTTATTTTGTTTGTGGCTTCCTTTGTCATGCAGAAGCTTTTTAGTTTGATGTTATCCCACTTGTATATTTTGTCTTTGTTTCTTTTGCTTTTGGAGTCTGATCCAAAAATTCCATGTCAAAATCAATGTCAGGAAGCTATGGCCTATGTTTTCCTTTAGAAGTTTTATGGTTTCAAGTCTTACATTCAATTTGGTAATCCATCTTGAGTTAATGTTTGTGTATGGTTTCAGATAGTAGTCCGGTTTCATTCTTTAGCTTGTGACTGTCCAGTTTTCCCACCACCATTTATTAAAGAGGTTGTCTTTTCCCTATTGCATATTCTTGGCTTCTTTTTCATAAATTAATTGACAATATATGTGTGAGGTCATTTCAAGCCTCTCTGTTCTTTTCCATTGATCTATATGTCCATTTTTATGCCATACCTACTTTTTAATTACTATAACTTTGTAATATAGTTGGAAATCAGGGAGCATGATGCCTCCAGCCTTGTTCTTCTTTATCAAGATGTCTTTGACTATTTGTATTCTTTTATGTTTCCACAAAAATTTTAGGATTTTTCTATTTCTGTGAAAAATGCCTTTGGAATTTTGATAGGGGTTGCATTAAATCTGTATATTGCTTTTGGTAGTTTTCAGATTTTAAAAATATTAATTCTTCCAATCCATGAACATGGAATACCTTTTTATTTATCTATTTTTTTGTCTTCTTCAATTTATTTCATTAATGTCTTACATTTTTCAATATACAGGTTTTTCACCTGCTTGGTTAAATTTATTCCTAGGTATTTTATTCTTTTTGATACAATTGTAAATGGGATTGTTTTCTTAATTTCTCTTTCTGATAGTTAATAATTAATGTATAGAAATGCAACAAATTTCTGTGTATTGACTTTGTATCCTGCAACTTTACTGAATTCATTTATTCTAACAGGTTTTAGAGTTTAGAGTTCTATTGAGTATAATAACTTTTTAATCTTTGATAAGATTAATAAAATGGTACATCTTTGTAACATAGTGCTTTTGAAGGAAAAGTCAGTTTCCTTTGAAATCAGAATTACTTCTTCCTTTCCCCTCTTACCTCTTTTTCTTACTCTTTACTCATTACATATAAGCGATCTCTCTTTTTTCAGAATTAGCCACATTTGGAGGGTTTCAAATAAATCTAGTCCATTTAGATAAATGCCTAGGGCTGATGAAATATGGAAACCTAATTGAATGTCTACAGTCTCTATTTTCTTATCTTGCTTATCCTAATACTCAACTGAGTACTTTCTCTAGATCCTGTGTTTCTTAATAAAGTTCACAGTAACTTCATGATGTACCCTGGGCACAGGAAATGCCAATAAGTACTAATTGATGACAAGGTACACATGTCACAAAGGGCACACATCTCCAAATTTTCTGCAAGGGAAAAAAATGAGACTGAACTAAACAAACTAACCAGTAGTGCTTTTATTTTTCTCTAGTTTTAATATATTTGTTAAGTTTGTTAAAAAGCAAATACTTCTGTATCTGAGCAAGTAACAAGGATTCACCAATGTTAACATGGAGAGGAAAGTGGTTGATGACAATATTGAAACCTCAAATTTTTAGACATCTGTCCAAGTAAAGGGACACACATACACGTAACTTTATTCAGTGTAGCTACAGGCAAATTAAAATGTCACATTAAAACCTAAGTAGCACATCATGCCCTGTTATACCATATTATAGCTCACAGAATTTTAAATTGCAAGTAGACTGAGGGAAAAATGTTCATATCCTATATAATAGATCCTGACTGATATCCTTATTGGAAAACTTCTTTTTATGTAAATTATACATTTAATTTACTATGTTGCTTAAATAATTAATTATTGAAACATATTCTACTTCGATGCTTTTTTTGTGGGTAGTTGACACATGCCATTATATTAGTGTCATGTATACAGCATAGTAATTCATCAACTCAATACATTATGCTATGCTCACCACAAGTGTAGGTGTCATCTATCACCATACAATGCTATTACAATATTATTGACTCTATTCTCTGTGCCGTATCCTTTATTCCCATAACTTATTCATTCCATAACTGGGTGCCTTATATGTCCTGAAGCTGTGCATATAAATATATTGTGCCTGGAATGTGTTTTACTGCAAATATACTAATTGAGTTTTTAATCCAAGAAGACCCCATAGGGAATTATTATCTAACATTTGCTATCTAGGTGTATATTTTAATAGCTTGAAACAAAACATACCTTTTCTGAATAGTTACTAACCTTTCTTACTAAAATTGGGAAGCTTGTTTGTTTCCTTTTTCAGGGAGGGAAGTACTTGATATCAATATCCTTGAGACAAAACAATTTGGGTGTAAATTTGATACCTAATTCTGAAAGCGGCATATAATACTGTTGACGCTAAAAAATACTTTGTTGCTAAGTCATGCAAGTGATGAAAATATGACCTTGCTTTCCAAGAGATAGGGAAGTCAACATTGACTGGGTTTTTCCATTTACAATTACTCTTCTGGTTGTCATGAGCAAATGTAATGTTGTTGATTTCGTTTTTACCGCCCCGTAGGGAAAATACAAGACTCGTTTTCACTGACAAACTCATAAAAAACTGTAAAAACTTCCTTTTCATTCTGGATAAGAACATGTGTATCCAAAGTCCAAATTTTAGATGAAATATTATGCACTTGTTGCCCACTTGAGAAAGATACGCAGATCAGCATAGCTCTATTGCCTGGCATGAAACTTGTTAGACATAAATTGGAGCTTCTGGGCAAATAGACATCATAATTAAAGCATGTAAAAGCAAATAAAGACTGGCATTATAGTTATATAAACTGATGGCATTCAGTTCTACTCAATCCAAATTTATCATGCCATGATAAATGAAAGTAATAACTCTTGACAGCTGTTGTCTGATATCTTACTTTTGAAACCAAAAGCCCCTTAAAAATTATGATTCTAACCTGAGGAATATTTTTCATATGAGTATTTAGTTAATATTTCATATCCTAAAGCAAATGAGAAATAAACAAATGGAAACTAGTATTAGTATTATTAGATCATTATATGCCCTAACTTATATGAATCTCATAGATTTCAAAATCAAAATCTCTTTTTAATGCTAGAGAGGAGGAACAGGCTGCGTGAAAATGCAACTTTGCATTAAAAATTGCTATCTAAGCAGAAGTCAAACTTCCTTTGTAAGTATTACATGCTAAAGGCCTAAAGCTGTGACAGGCTTGAAACCCAAAGAAGGATGGAGTGGAGGTTAGAGCAGTGACTATGGGTCACTGGTATCTGAAAATCTGGAAGCCATTTGAAGCACTTGTTAAAATGCATTAAAAACTGGAATAGAGACAATGTAAGTACACCTGCTTGTTCTTATCTTGGAAAAGGGCCAAAAAGAGGAAGAAAGTAAAGGTCCAAGAGTGTTGTTACAAAACCAGTGCAGAGTCCATTGGAATTCCCAGCTTTGAATCTAATTAGGGTGTAGTTTGTTGGACACAGACACGAATCATGAAGATTACTCTTTTGTTACAAAACTAAGAGTACTATTTTATGTGTTGTTGACCACTAAGCAACTAGATATGTGTAACTCTTCACAGCTCTAAATTTAGGAACTTTAGAAAGTGGAGATGCTTTGACAGTTATCAAATTAAATCTTTCCTTTAATTGATGAGAAAACAAAGACCAAAAATTACTGTATGTTTTTATATCACAAATTTTACAAAAACAAATTTGTTCTCATCATCATGGTTTTCCCCTTCTCCTTCTTCTTATTCTTCTTGTTGATATTGTTATTGTTATCATTCAATTGTTTTGGTTCTAATAAAAGGAAGCATATGGCACTCGTTCCCAATTCAGGTCATTCTGTCACACAGACCTAGATGACAATCCAGCTCTGTCACTTACTACTAGTATAACCTTGAACAAGCAGCCCTCATTTCCCTAACCAATAAAAAAGGCACTGTGATAAGACCTACCTCTATGGAGTTAATGTGGGTATTTAATGAGATAATGCATGTAAAGATTAATACATCGCCTGATATATATTAAGTAGTCAGTACGTGCTTGTCGCTAATAGTTGAAATATTTTAATGCTATGTATGGAAAGTTCCCGAAATGCATTCTGAATGCCAATGATTATTTGATCCTGTTTATATTCTTACTAGAGTATCATATTATGGTAGCAGACATAGGCTTCATTATTGAATGGATAATATTTTAGAAAATTAATTTCTACTTCCCCTCTAAGAACACAATATGTGCATTAAGTTTTTCTACTTACATTAGATTTTATCTTAAAGAAATTATTGATTTTAGATTACTTCAACAAGTCTACTCAAATGCATATAGTAAGTACATAGTTCTGACAGAAGAAAATGATTCCTGTTCTTTAAAAAAATGACCATGTAATGGACACGATGCTATACAAATTTGTAAATGACCATCAAGAAGAAAGTAAGATTGGAAAACATTATTTTTCTAAACTAAAGAAATTCAGATATAATATTTCTTAAGACAAAGGGCATGAGAATAATTTTACAAAACAGAGCATCAGTACTATTTTTTGTATTAACGTATAATGTATTATTTGCCCCAGGGGTACAGGTCTGTGAATCATCAGGCTTACACATTTCACAGCACTCACCAGAGCACATACCTTCCCCAATGTCCATAACCCAGCCACCCTATCCTACCCCACTAACCCCCTCAGTTTGTTTCGTGAGATTGAGAGTCTCTTATGGTTTGTCTCCCTCCCTATCCCATCTTGTTTCATTTTCGCCCACTACCCCCAACAGCCCCCCGCCCTGACTCTCAAATTCTTCATATCAGAGAGATCATATGATAATTGTCTTTTTCTGATTGACTTATTTCGCTTAGCATAATAGCCTCTAGTTCCATCCACGTCGCAAAACAGAGCATCAAAGCATTATGTCTGTCAGGTTCTTCCTGAAGGTTTTGGCAACAGTCATATTCATTTTACAGAAAATACTGCTTTTCCTATGACAGACACTGTTATCACAAAGCTTTCTGAATCATTCATAATGATTGAAATTTACTAGCATAGAAACATGCAGTGAGTATCCTATGTTAACGAGAACTCCTTCAGAATTTGCAAAGTAAAAGCCAATTTATCAGAAATAAACCTATCAAAAGACATTATGGTGTAGAATATTGAAAGAGGTTTCAGAATAAAAGTATGTACCACATGACTGATGTTCATTAAAATAGAAACTATAAAAAGGCCCACGTCATTTAAAATTTGAATATAAAGAGAGATGTTCATCCATAAATTTTCTCTTGAATTTTGGCTAAATAACTGAGCATTCCTAAATTATATGCAGACTCTTCATGAAAAATAACTTCTGCTTGAATATGATTATGAAAATAGGATACCAGTATTTTATGGTTTAATGTTAAAACACTTAGCATTCCAGTCATACCTTACTCTACCAACTTAATATGTTCCTACAGATTTGTGGGTAAATTGAATCATCATAACTTCAGAGAAGTGTTCCTTTCATTTTTGATTGATCTTTAATTAGTAGTGGCTTAACATGTCAGTTTTAAGAGGCTCTGTCCCCCAGTCTCTCTTAAGCAGCTAATGATCAATGAAAGATTTATATGCACAAGGGAAATACGCTATTTAAGGAAACTGTGGTGAATAATTTTATTTAAGAATCCTTTGTGATTGAATAATTGCCCCCATAACTTTTCTCCATGGTAGTGTAAATTTCTACGTTTTCCTAAGATGAAGTTCATCGACATGAAACTGCAAGTGGTATTTCTAATTAATCCAGGTAAAGGATCAGCCACCCATCACTTCCTATGGCTTCCCCTAGTCCATCAGCTGAAACTGATGTCCCCATTGAGACTTTGTGCCTTCGCTGAGGAAATACTAAATTTTGTTCACCAGCTTCAGAATCAACAGTATTTCTATTTTAATCTAATTCTTTTTAAAATTGATGTGGTAGGGTAGAATATTTGAGGAACCAGAATGCCTGATATTCAGTTATGGGACAAGAGAGTTTATTGATGTAAGGTATACACTTTGAAGGCCATTATATTACCCTTTTTGCCTTGGTTTTGTTGAAATGTACCCTAATAGAAAGACTGCTGGTGGTGTCATTTGTTTTTTCATATCTTTAATTGTGATAAGAGTTCTTATTTCCAAGTTTAAAGGGAGCATTTTGTATTTTGATTCTTCCAGAATTTATATGGCTCTTTGCATTACATCATTCTGCTGATCATTTAATTTTCTTCTTAATGTATTCATATGTATTTAGTAAGGTTTTTCTTTTTAATATGAAAATATATACAATGAAATTTGATTTTTTAGTTTCTGAATGCCTAAACATTCACCTTTTAGGATGTGCCTAAAGATATGTTCCAAAACACGGAAGATCAGCCTAATGTATAGAATATCCAGAGGGCTTTAAAACCTGAGCCTCACAGTAAACTCTCATGAAGAGGCCTCTTTTCCAATTCACTACACACAAGGCCAATGTTACTTTCTCAGAAACAGTTAAGGATTTTTAAAATTTTCCTAAAGTTCCTAAAATCTAGTTATAGTATATATTATCCAATTGAATAATTTAAAAAATCAAAGAAAAACTTTATCAGAGTTTTTACTTTCCAAAATCTCTCTGTACTGAAGTAAGTCTTGGACCAATAGTCTGGTCAGCAGATACCTCCTACTTCCCCTTCTGGTCCGCAGTAAGCATGAAAGACTTCAAGCTCCTTAGAATTCCATAAGAGTCAGTATTCCTTCTCCCTTGTGATTTCCTCACAATGGTCTCCTCAAACTGAGAAGTAGACCACAAGCTTTCTCAGTGTCAGAGAATTTTTGTTTCTAGTTTAATAAAAGCAGGGCACCCATCTCACACTTGCTTGCTGAAGGGTTGTATTTATGGAAACTTGACAGCTCTTTGAGTAGGAAGAGAACAAAGGAAAGTACAATCCTTATCTGGAAAAATTAAGTTGAATGCATCCTGTCACATCAAGCCATCACTGGAAATAGGATACTTACAATACGATGAGGTTTAGGAAAATTTGAGATTATTACTACAAATCTTCAGTAAGAGGCCATTATGTGAAATAGCTTAGGGAAAGTTCAGTAAGTATTTTTGTTTTCTCATCTTAAAAGAAAGATTTCAGTGTTTCTGATGAATGTATATTTCTGATTTGATAATGTCAATTATCTTGGCAACTTTAAGAGTTAATTCATCGATTACCTTTTTTAAATGCTTTCTGAATAATGTACCTAATTTTGGCTAAAATTACTTGAGATGCAATTAGACTATTATGCAGTCTACTTATTATGTAGTTTGTTTATAAGTAGTATGGATAGTTGCTTCAGAATTATATGTCACATATTATATTTATAGAAGGATTTATGCAAAGATTTTTTAGATATAAATATAATTTGTAATGATTATTTTTTGAAGGAAAAAAAGCCATTCTCTATTTCCCATGAATAATGTATTTCCACACCAATGCTGTTTATTAGGATTTGCTACTAATTAGAGAGTGGGAGTAACATTTGTACATAATGGGTGATAAATAAAATAAGTGAATCCTTGATTAGATGAATGCATGGGCTAGTAGCTGCAGGTGAAGTTAAGTGTCATAGAGAACATCAGTTACTATCTATGAAAGAAATGTCAAATCAAGAGAGAATTCTGTTGACAGATTTGGAGTAGACAGGCCTTTATTTTCTTTCAATCACTATATATGTACATGAAATAAAATAGAGTATTGACACAAGCAGATGAACAATGTATAGGGAAAATAATCCAAAAACATTTCTTTTTGTTTCAAATAGATGGCTATTTCAAGCAAGAATTAATATGAGAAATTTTTTTTTTTTGGATCAGCTTCCTGTGCCTAGACAACTTACATTTAAGGACTTGCAGGTTCTGATATTTCATCACTAAGGCTCTGATCACAGTGACAAACCACTTAAAAGGCAGGAGCAGGGCTGGCCTCGAGGATGACTAGAAACACTCAGGTTTTCTGTTCTTCTCTGCTTCTCTCTATATGTCACCCTTTTTAGAGGTGGAGCATGTCAAGGGATGAGCCAGCTTACACGGTAAGGGCAGTGCTCTGCTAAGTTCTAACTAGGACAAAAAGTGGAGTCTGGAACTCTAGCTGGAGTTGGAGATTCTCTGAGAAGGAATTCTGATTGGCCTAGCTTGGGTTGCAGATCTAAATTTTGAACAGATTACTATGGTGTCAGAAGTGAGATGTGTTGGCTCAGCAGCTCTTATATGCTATATCTCCTGTGGTGAGGAAGCCTGTGTGTTGGTGTGAGTACATGAATGTTGGGGGGTGGGAGGATGGGGCTTGTACCAGATGAAGAAGACAAAGCAATAGTTATTACAGGGGCTAAGTTTTCATATTCAGTATTTGTTTTCTTTAAAGTCCTTGATTAATCCACATCCTATTAATTTAGCTGTCATCCTTATTATGTCTGTTCATTAGCTTAGTGGGAGCAGAATTAGTCAGATGGATGCCTTTGAGCACACTCTCTCTCAGGCTGAAAACTCTTCCTTGCCTCTCCTCTCAGCCAATACTGACATCCTCTCTGTGTCTGAAGTGCATACTTCTCAGCTCCACCTGCATCGCCTCACCACTGTCTCTGTGTGTTATGTTATCTCTCAAACTTGAGCCTAATGTCGACCCTAAACCAAATGTCAGCTTCTCAGCTGTTAAAGACATTTTCAAGTAAAAGGTATGATTCGTGAAAAGATAGAAATGCTACAGCTGGGGTTATAAAGTGAAGTTCCTGTAATATAAACGAGTAGAGTAAGGCCAGGTGTGATGGAGTAACGAACAGTGGGGACTATGGCAAAGTGGGGAACATATGTCCTACTTAAAGGAATTCACATTCATTTTTGTAGACCATATGGGTCAAATAAGATATGTCCGGTACATAGTTTTAGTCTAATGGCCTCGCATCTAGTCCATCAATTGGTGGATCCAGTATTCATATACCAAATACAGTTGCACTGTGGTGCCACCCTAAAACTCATGTGGGTTTACAATTGGATCTGGATTCAGAATGGCTATCATGGAATATGAATCTGTTCTGTCATGCTATAGATTGGAACATGTTACAGACTTATTTGTAACGTGTTTGGAACTATGAATACAATAAGATCTATCATCAGGGAATCAAAGAGTTTAGAGCAACACAATTAATTATAAAGGGAGAATCACCCCATCAGGTGATATAGGAATCATGGAGGTAGAATCAAATGGCAAATTCTCTTTAGCAATCTGGCCCCACAGAGAAGTAATCATGCCTATTTTGTTATCACAGATAGCAAAAGTAGAAACACCTATCAACTACCCCAGGAGACATTTCTGCTTATTCCTTTCTGTACCGATTTTCCCTGGATATATCTTTGCTTCTGAGATTCCATACTTAAAAATGGACATTACCTAATTTACTTGCAAAGATGTACCAAGAAAAGGATAGACTATAGGTTCTGTGATTATTTTTGCCTTATTAATTAGAGCTTACATGCAGTGGCTTTCATGAGTTTGATGCAATCATCATTTCTGTGTATAATCATTAGGGTCAAGAGTGGAAGCAATGGAAAGCAGAAATCCTATAATGGGCATAAGAATTTCAGTCCAAAATAACAAAAATTAAAATAAAGTCAGTTTGTCAGACTCGTAGTTTATTTTGGTAAGAAAACTATCTTTGTAAAATTGGAATAATGCTAGATTCACTGCTTTAAAATATCATGTTTGCCCCTTGGCTTGAGGATAAAGGCTAGTCCCTTCACGATGTGATTCCATTTTACCTTCATCATTTCAAAGCTTACACCTTGGGCCAGGCATGGACTTCCATGACTCCACCCTTTGCACGTGCAATGCCTGCCATCTGGAATTCCCTCTCCTGCCTCTAGTGTCTGTGCCTATGTACTCAAATTTTAAGATGCATGTCAATGTCAACTCTATAAAGCCTTCCCTGACTCCACTCCTACTAGACAGAATTAAATAACACTTCTCAAGTTGGTAGCAAGTCTCTGTCTCATACTTTTGTTAGAGCATTTCTCTCATTTGGAGTATATATCATCATGCGTCAATTTCCCTTACTGCACTTGGAACTCTTAAAGAATGGACTGCAATGTTTTCATCTTCACATCCTTCAAGTGTAGGTCAATACCTGATAAATGAATGAACAAATCATGGAGCATTTACTCAGGTTTAAATCTCATAAATAAAATCCAACATTTATAACTCACCCACTCACCTGTAGCTATATACTACAGGACAACAGAATAAGCCACACTAAAACTGTTAGTTTTGATTTGATTGCCTGCTGTGATTGAAGATCCTACTTTATGGATGAGGGAGACAGATAAAGAAGGGCCCAGGAGTCTGGCTGAGCTATGAAGATCTAACTGGGAAACCTGGTAATAAATCAATTCCGGATCAGACAGAGGAAGAAAAATCAGATGGCCATTGAAGGTCAACACAGAGCAGTAGGTTGAATTTGGAGAAAGAAATAGGGGTTAAAAAAAACAGTTATACATCACAGTTCAGCCAGGAAACTGGTCTTGGTTAGGGGGTTAACTGACATCTTGAAGTGAAGGCAGATCTCTAAAGTTTAGTCAAATAGACTTTATAATCTGAGGGACCCAAAATGAGAATTGAGTTCACTAGTTCCATTTACTACTTTGTTATTGTCTGGCAGGCACAAAGTCTGCTAAAATCCAGCTAGGAAGGTAGGTAGACAGACAGAGAAGCCTATCTACAAAGACTTAATATTACAGTCTTGGTTAATCTCAGAGATGACTTTTGTTCCTCAAGAAGAGGCCAAGACTTTGTGTCCTTGTGTATAATTTCAGCTATGACTGAACATCAGCTCTCATTCAAATGAGCATTTTAATCAACTAGAAAGTCAAGGCCCTATAAGTGTAGCTTTCCTTGATTAATGATCATAATATCTCTCTTTTGCTTTTGGAGTGTCTTATATTTGCAGGCCATTTTCTTTTCTTTTTTTTTTTTTTTTTTGCAAGCCATTGTCATATGTTGTCTCATTTCATCTTTGCAACAGTCTGCTATGTTTGTATTGTGCCTCCATTTTACAGATACGTGCTGTGCTTCTTGGTATATTTCTATACAATAGTGTATTGATTGTTGTTTCCTTCTTTGTTCCCTTGTTAAATTCTAATTGTGACCCTTCTGTAAGTATTTAGAATGGTCTCATCTTTATGAACCACTTCATTTCTATTTTATCCCACTGTTAACAGATCCTGTGTCTTATCAAATAGAACATCTAGTGATAATGCTTGAATATGAATTTGTCCTTGAAATGTTTCTCAGGTTTTGTTGGTTTTTTTCTTATTCAGTTGCTTGTCTTCTGGATCTGCTTCTGTTCATCTTTGCCTCCTATTTTCTCATTCCCATTTTTTTGCACTTTTGTTCTCTCAAGTACATTTTAATAGGCACTTTTCTTCTTCCACCAATCTTCAAGCATGAAATTTCTTTTCAAGCCACTTAAGAAAATGGAAGTACTTAGAACATTCATGAACAGAATGTCTCATGAGCTGCAAAAGTTAATGTGAGAAAAGCAGATAGAAGAGTGGCTAGTTCAGATTTTTTCACTCTTTAAAAAGCAGCAAGTTATAGTCTTTTCTTAAATAGCAAGCAAAAAGCAAGTGGTCTCATTTCACTTCTTAAAATAGACAAAGTGAAACTAATAATTGATTTGTCAATTTACTATGACTATTAATTCCCTGCACACAAATTTATCTTTTGTTAATCTAGGATTTACACTTTCTTTCCAAATATAATTATCTGACTATATATAGATAAGTAATTTAAAGCCAGCTAATGATTGAGCATTTAAAGTTAAAAACTATGTAGACATTAGTAAATTATCCATTTATTTAGTTTTTTTAAAGAATTTTTTTTAAAGATTCCATCTATTTATTTGATGGAGAGAGAGAGATCACAAGTAAGCAGAGAGGCAGGCAGAAAGAGAGGGAGAAGCAGGCTCCCCGCTGAGCAGAGAGCCCGATGCAGGGCTCCATCCCAGGACTCTGAGATCATGACCCGAGCCGAAGGCAGAGGCTTTAACCCCCTGAGCCACCCAGGCGCCCCAGTAAATTATCAATTTAGAAGACCTGTAACAATTGGATCAAAATTAATGTTAACCCAGAAGTTAAATTGGACTTAAGGTATTTTTATGACATTTACAATGTATATTGCATGTGGCTTGTAAAACCATATGTTAACTTTAAAGAACTTCCTAAGGTTTCTTAGAAATAGAAATACTTTTATAACGTAAATGTATGCTTCATTAACCTAATAAGGTAATTTGCAGTTTTTCCTTTGGGCTGACATTTACTAAGTCAAGGCTGCATAAGCACTCATGTCAGAAAACTTCCACCAATTGCAAAAATGATTTTAAGAATGAAAGTAGCATAGTAACTAAGTGAACACTCTATTTTTTTAAGATTTATTTACTTATTTTAGAGAGAGAGCGTGCATTGGGGAAGAGAAGCAGAGGGAGAGGGAGAGGGAAACCCAAGCACTGAGGGCGACCTCACGACCCTGAGATCAGGATCCAAGCCAAAACCAAGAGTCAGACACTTAACCAACTGCACCTCCCAGGCACCCTACGAACACTCTATTTTAAACTGCAGTAACTAAAAGAACCTAATCATTAATTTATTATATCTTTACAATAGCGTAGCATTGAGAACAAGATAGAAGTTGACTTTATTCTGGCTTGTGAGAACAGTTTCTCAATGGGGAGATATGACTAAGATTCTCAAAGTTATTGAAATAATGGTCAACTCAATCCTTAAATACAAAAGACAATTTTGTATTCAGTTTGGTAATTCAAAACACATGTATTTTAATGATTTTAATATTATAAGTTGACATTTTCACTTTTAATTTATTTTCTTCCTCCAAATGAAGAGGTCCTTGGCATTGTGGTATATTGACACAAGCCTTTGGGTCAGTCTTGCCACTGACTAATAAAGTGAGAATCTCAGTGGCCTGAAGATCTTCATCACCAGCTGTCTATGGCAATGATTTTTAACTGGGAATGGACATCATAAATACTTGCAAAACATCTTAACCTGGTTTCCCAGCTCCCCTGCCTCCCCCTATATCTGAAATATTACTTTATTAGATCTGGAATGGAGGCTGAGAATCACTGTCCTCTGTACTGCTGGGACTTTTAAGCTCTGCAAACAAAAATCTTAAAGTCATATATCCACACCTATATAGCTATATATCTGTCTGTATCTGTTCTGACGTGATGGGTCTGATATTTTTTTAGCCATAATCATGATCTCTGTACTTTCCAGAGCTCTTCGCTGTGCAAGCAAGGGAGCGAACAGACACATCTGGGTTATCTCATCAATCAGGTTGCTATTGTCAAGAAGGCAAGATTCTATAACTTGGGCACAGGGGGTACAAATGAGATCTGAATATCTTTCCAAGTGGAAGCTATATACTGGAGAATTAAGGGGAGATCAAGTGGAGAAAGAAGGCACTCCTCAAAGTGTAGGAGAAATTTAGCAACAGTTTGTGATGCTTACCTTACTAAAAACTTACTGTGCTATCTTTATTGTTTCCTGTGGCTGCTGTAACAAATTACCACAAAGTGGGTGCCTTAAAACAACAAAAATATACTCTCTTACAGTTCTGGAGGCCGGCTGTCTGAAATCAGGGACTGCACTGCCTCTGGAGACTCTAGGGAAGGATCTTTACCTCCTTTGGCATATGGTGGTTGTCAGCATTCCCTGACTTTTGGCCATGTCACTCCAGTCTCTGCCTCTATGGTCAACATTGCCCTCCTTCTCTCGTTTGTGTTTTTTTCTCTTCTGTCAGTCTCAGATCTCCCTCTGCCTTTCTTTTATAAGACACTTGTCATAGGATTTAGGGCCAACACAGGTAATCAACGATGATCTCCTCATATCAAGGTCCTGAATTTAATTGCATCTACAAAAACGTTTTTTCCCCAATAAAGTAACATTTGTAGCTTCTGGAGATTAAAACGGGACATATCTTTTAGGGGCTACCATTCAACCCCTTACAGTATCTGTCACATGTTCTAGTACATTCACAAAAACTGTGATACTGAGAAAAAAGTTCACAAGCTGAATAAACAGTGAAGTGTCGACAAAAGCCCTCATTCAATAATTATCAGGCCTGCTCCCATATGTGTGCACGCAGTGTGCATGTATGTGTGTGCACATGTGTGTGTTATGTTTTGTGGTCTTTTCTTTTTACCTGAAGGATACTTTTTCCAGGTAGCCCTTGAGGTTACTTTTGGGGAAGAAATCATTAGAAGTTGTCCGTAGCACAAGAGTTTTAAAGTGCCCAATAAATGAAGCAGAGAGAAGCATTCCTTTAACCCTTTCCTAGAAGAAAAAAACATAATAGTCCTGCTAGTTCTGAGAGAGCAAAGAAAGTTCAGTCTTAACTCTTCACAGGTGGATGTGCAATATTCATTTGTTCTTTTCCAATTGGCACAAGTTGATCTACCTGCAATAGAAAGAATATCCACTAATAAATGGACTGGTGATTTTATCTACTAATAAAAAATGATCGTCTAGACCTTCTTCTTCTGGTTTCCTGGTCTTCACAGATAAAATGTTAGGAATTCTGCCTTTCTCCATTTATAGACACCCTGGCATCTAGCCATAACAATTAAAGGCATAACTTTTTCAAACTATGGAGATAGTCACTTACATTGTTCAGCATCCTAAGTCTTATGATTCATTAGCAGAGTTACAATATTAAAGTTTTTCAAGGTACTAATAAGAAACTATTCATTCACTCATGCATTTGTTGAATGCTTTGTCTATGTCCAGCATGGCGTTAGGCAAAGATGTAAGTAAAACCGAGAAGAATGTACTCTGAGTTTAGTGAAGAAGAGCTGATTTTAAAAGGAGGATCAAGCAAGTCCTCATTGTGAAAGTGTATTGTGAACTATACCTTAGTGAAGGGGTAGGATTTAGGCCAACCAAAATGAAGTAGAAAGGCATTGCTGAAAGGCCAGTATTAAGAGAGACACACAGAGATGAGAAAACCTATGTTGACTTTGGAAGCTGGACAGCAGTACAGCCCACTGAAGCAGTTCAGCCAGCTGACCTGCTAAAAAAGAGTAGTGCCAGAAAAATGATAATATAGATACATTTTCACTGAAGAGGGAAGCAAGGGCTCCTGGGTGGTTCAGTCAGTTGAGCGTCTGCCTTCACCTTAGGTCATGATCCCAGGGTCCTGAAATTGAGCCCTGCATCAGACTCCCTGCTCAGCAGAAGCCTGCTTCTCACTCTGCTCCTCCTCCCACTCGTTTTCTCACTCTCTCTCAAATAAATAAATAAAAATTTAAAAAAAAAAAAAAAAAAAAGGAAGGAAGCAAGAGAGCCCAAATGGTTAGGTAGTCTCATAGTAGACTGTGAGAGAATAAAGAAACCAGAAGCCAGAGACCTAATAGGGAAACTGATTGTCTAGGTGAAAAGTAACAGATTAGAATCTGAAAAAGATCAGATGTGGGGAGTGGGTAACCTTTCAGAGGAAGTTGGAGGTATAAATTTTATTGATGTATCAACTTTTAGGAAGGGAAATTAACAGAAAGAGGAATCAAAGAAAATAGGTGTTACTTATGGCTGATTGGGAAATTGGTGATGCCAGTAATAATAAGAATGCCAAAAAGAAGAGCAATTTTTGAGGGAAATATATTGAATCAACCTGTAATTACAGGACCATAGTGGCACATTTTGGCAGGACTCTCTCACAATTGGAAATAGCTTGGGTGAGACGTTTAGGCCAGACAAGCATTTGAGAGATCCCTTTGGAGAGGAAGTCAGGCAGTTACTGGTCTGAGAGATAACTTGTTTTTTTGTCTCAAAATAACTTATTTATTTTTGTCTCAAATTTTTATTGTAATCATTAACTACACAAACTTCCAAAAGTCTTATTTTCCTCTTGAGGACAGATGTGGTGCATTTATCTCTGAATAACCAACAGATAGATTGTGTTCAATAAATTCTTGTTAAGTGACTGAAGTTTACTTACAGTGTTTCCGAGATTATCTTGTTTTGCCAAGTAGAATGGCAACTGTTTTATATTTACTATTGTATCCTTTAAAAGGATTTTTAAGAGTTTTGCTGCAATCACAGCACCTTTCAAGTTGCCAAGTGTTTTTTAATTTATTTAATTATTTAAAAACATAATTATAAGATGTAACTAAGAAAACTGTCAATTATTTCCACAACTGAGTTATATACATTGAAAGTCAGTCATCCACAAATATGTATTATTAGATTCATATCCAAGGAAGGTTTCCATGAATTGTGCCTTTTCTTTTCGCTACCTCATTTTCTTCTCCTTTTGTTCAGGGAAGAGATATATATGTTGTTAAAATATTCAGTAACTGAATAATTTAGGCAAAATTTTAAGTGGAATATGGTGGGAAATTTTTAAAAAGTTAATTGACTCAATTATTTCAGTAATTTCTTTAAAAGAAATGGAGACAGACACATATTTGATTGGTATTGATTTGGAACTGTGTCTATTTACATTTGAATTCCTGTGACCTGCTTACCACTTTGGGGTTTTATATTGTTTTCTTCTTCTTTTGTCTATCTTTCCATGTTATATTGATTTCTGAGCCTTTGAGGGACTTCCATTTTCCAGATCATTTAAGTGCACTGCATCCTGCTGTGTTGGTCATCAGCAAGTCACAAAAATGGTACACAAATGGCCATATAATGCAATGTGATTTGAAACAAAGAGGAATTGCACTTGTGTGCAGGTGTGGGATTTTTATCCTGGGCTGTTGTAGTTAGAAAGTAAAGAGTTAGCAGATTTTTTTTCCATAAAAGTAATGACAATTTTGAATGCCATTTAGGACACTGGTTCCAAAACTTTTAGATTTCAAGAACCAGTTGAACTATTTGAATGAATGAATGAATGAACGAACAAACGAAGTGGACTATCATAAAGTGGTCAATTTATCTAGTTTACCAAATGATATTATTAAAAAAAATAAAGAAGCGACCGTCTGCTATCAGTGTAATTTGTAATTTTTTAGAAGAGTAATTTGAAATCCAAAACGTAGATTTCTCAAAGAAAAGGGCAGTCATTTGAATTGAACACATTCAGTTTTATATTTATTTTAAAAGCTCACTATATTATCCTCTCCATTTCCCAAATTTTTATCTAAGAATATGTCAAGACTGTTACTGATCATTCCCTGCTTCCAAGAAAGACTATAATCATAATACCTTTTGTTTTTTCCACACTAAAATAAAACATTTGACAATGGAAACTAATTCAAATGCACAGTTAACATTTCTCCTGTATTTGGGAATGGAATGTCCTCATTGATATCTGTGTTTGTGTATTTCATGTACATTGCACATGCCTCTAGTTTCATCATAGTTACATGTATATACACTTAGGAGACATGTTGTGAAAGCCATCTTATACAAAAGAGAACCACCTCCTGTCTTCCCCCACCACAGCCCCCCATGGCATTATCTCACTTAACAGAGGCAACCACCTGCATCTGTCATGGCTGACTTTCGTTATTTACTTCCATGTCTTTAATAACATGCTTGTACCACAACTTCGTTTTCCTATTTATTGAAATCAGTTTGTTGATTTAATCTACTGACTTCCGGTTATTATAGATAAAGATAAAGGTCTCTTTCAAATTCTCACTCCTACTACACATTTGTGCATGTCCTGCCTGCCCATCCTCCTATATGGTAATTTTGGCTTCATCTCCATCCACAGGTTGTTTGTGAGTATGGAAACACTAATCAAAGCTGTGCCATTCCATGTAGTAATTTTCTGTTTCTCCTGCTTTAATTTCTGGGAGATTTCCTAAACTTTATCTTCCAACCCTCTTACTGCTTTTTTCCTTTTCAGATACATATTTTTAATTATTAAGTGTTGTACTTCCTTATGTACATCCATCTTTTTCTGTAGCAGCCTATTCTTCCCACGTAGAGGCACTAACGTCTCCTCTCTGAGAACATTTAAGTGAGTTTTTTTGTTTTAAGAAGTTGCTTTTCTCTCCACATAATCTTTATTCTCCCCAAGTTCGTGTTGTCTCTTTGTTTGCTTGTATGGGTCTCCCTCATGTTCAAGGCTTCCTTCACTTTTTTGGTTGTCTTTGATTGTCTGCTCATAATTAAGTGTAAGGCAGTCAGAAGGTTCTTGGAAACTCTTCACAGCCTGTTGATCATGGGCTTCATGGTTTGGTTGTCTGGCTAGCTGGGAAACCGCTGCTGTCAGTATCGTTGGGCCTTTTGTTATGTGCTGGTCACATTCACAGAGGAACATCCCCCAGTATCTGCCTACCTGTTGGCTTCTGAGAGATGAATGAGAAAGGATGTTATATTCATCATAAAAATATGCCTTCAGCTGTGCTGAGTCTCCCTTTCACCCTTTCCAGAGAATAAACTTCAGTTTCTGCCACAGTGGAGAAGGGAATCAATATCTAATTGATTTTTTAAAAAGATTTTTGAACAATTCTCTTACTTTTGTCCCATTCTCATCCTTCCTTCCATAGATATCTAGCGCGCTCAATTCCTTAGCCTTTGGGAAGTTCCATATCGGTAATCGTGTTGTTTCTTGGCATCGATGTCTGCTAGATTAGGGTTCAGCTTTTTCAGGTCTTCTAAGTGAGTTGCTACTTGTTCATTAACTGTCTAGCTTTAAAAATTCTGTTGCGGTCCCCTCCCTTTTTTTTTTTTCTTTTTTTTGTCATTATGGGTTTGTACCTAATTAAAACTCCCTTCATATTTCTGTGTGTTGCCAGACAGGAAAAAAAAACTGTATTTCTGTGTTCAATCCACCATCATTACCTGATAGTCTGCATGTGACTTTAAGAAATTGGTTCTTGACATTTTATAAGACAATGGCATAAAAATAATCAACAAGCCTCATAGAGGATTTATGAACTTGAGCAATAATTGTAATCCTCTCTATTAGCTGCTCTGACACAACTCCAAATTAAAGTGAACCTAGTAATGTTTGCTACTGTTGATGTGCTCTGAACAATGTGAGTGACAGTCATTTTTAAATAGTCTGTGGATAGTTATGATCATGTACCTAAATCCCATTAGTGGTCACTTTTTAACATCTGTAACATGGAAATACTGAAACCAATCTTTTCTTTCTTTTTTTTAAGTTTGGTGGAGAAGGTCAACCATGCTTTGTAGGTCGGAATTATTGATGGGGTACTTTTATTTGGCTTAGCATTTTCATATCTTTTTAGCTTAACTGTCTATGATGAGACTAAGCTTATTACTGTCATGTAAGATTTGTTAAGCAGAACTAGTCATATCTAAAATCCACCATGTGGAGTAATTTATCCTCATTTCAGGAAAATCCATACACCAGATATAATATGCAGTGATTCTTCTTGCTAAATTTTTAATACATATTACGGACAGTGGAATCAAACCAGAATCTCTTATATCATCTGTTTAGAACTCACACAATGTGTATACACTTGGAGAAAGTGTGTCCTGGAACTAGCTATAAATGAACCCTGCTGAATTCTGCTTTTTCTCCATAATCTTATCCTGTCAAACATGAAAGTTTCCTCCTCTTCAATTTCTCAACTCTAAGATTTAATTTCAGCTTCCGCATTCAATTTTATCCTTTAATCCTAGAGCGGGAGATGCCCCAGTATTGATCCAGGTTCTACATTTATAGAGGGCCCAGTATGCCTGCTACGTATATAGAGATGTCAGTCAGGGAGTATGTCACTCCAGCCAGGAAGGCTGATGTCTGTGTATATGTATATGTGAATAATAATATAGTGTGAAGGATATGGATAGAGATGTTTAGAGTATGTTATGAGTAAAGTTCTTTAAGGATGCCGTAGATGGGAAAACATGTCTGCTCAGAGAGGCCACCCAAAGCCCTTTCAGGGAGGCAGTGTTGGCTTTGAGACTCAAAGGATGAGTATAATTTCTCCAGGTAGAGAAACATGCCCCAAACCAAAAAAATAGTGTCAGCAAAGACTTGTGAGTAGTAATAAATCTGAGTGGCTATAATAAAGAAGCTTCCTGGAATATAATTAATAAAAATTCACCTTTAGGTCTAACTATAACAATAACTAACATTGAGTATTCTTTTGTGTCAGACACCATGCTTAGAGCTTTTCCTGAGTGATCTCATTTAAAACACAAACTATATTATCAATCACGTTTTATAGATGAGGAGCTTGAAGCACAGATAGGTTTCCCAAGTTCACATAGTTAGTAGTGAAATGAGACTTGAACCCAAGCAATCTGGTGCTAAGACTCATGTTATTCATTGCTACGCTAACAACAACTGACAGAAATACTTCTTCTCTCAACTATAATTGTTCTTTGGCCCCCAATTATATATCTTGAGGATATGGGGCACCCAAAGACACATAATATGTGGGATTGTGGTTGGTGATGGTGGCAAAGATGCTTAAACTCTTGCTTCTCTTAGTGCTAAATAATTAGCACTCTTTACATGTTAGTGGACAACCACACTATAGACAGCAATGTTTCTTTTCGTAGTAGAAGTAAATAACATCTCTTGTGATAAATTTAAATACTTATTAGTCAAGTGGGCAATTTATTAAATGCATTTCCCTATGAATAAAAATTTAAAGCAAGTAGAGGCCTCAGAGCAAGGTTTCTCAACCTCAGCACTATTGACATTTTGGGCAAAATAATTCTTTGCCCTGGAGGTGGAGGGGGGGTGTACTCAAGGATAATTGGGAGCATTCATGATCTCTACCCATAGACGCCAGTAGCACTCCCCCAGTTGCTGTAACCAAAAATGCCTGCAGACATTGCCAGATATCCCCTGTAGGCTGAAAAAGTCCCACCACTCAGGTTAAGAAATCACTGCCTTAGAAAAATCTTTGAGATCCCCTCAGCTTTACACAAGAAGAGACTTGAAGTACTGTAATGCAGGTCACACAACTCAAAAGTGGCCGACTTTTGATAGATCTCAGGACTCCTAATCCCAAATCCATATTTCACATATAATAAGCTGCCTGTGGCTGTGTCTTCTGTTTAAAACAATACCTCCAGAACATATGATTTAAAAGGTGTTCACCATCCATAACAAATCAGTAAGATAGGTCAGACAGGTGGCATACACCCAATTTTATCAGTGAAAATGCATAACAAGAAAGGTTATGATTTGTCCAAGTTCACATATATAGTAGGGAAAAGAGCCTGGACCTAAGACTTCAGAGGACAACTCTGTTACTCTTTCCAAAATTGATGCTTACCCTGATTGGTCCGCATGGGCTTGATTTGAGAAAGGAATAGTAGGAAAGCTTTTGGGGAACATTTTTACCTAATGGTTTTATTTCCAACACTCTGATTCTGAATTTTTTTGTAGGCAGACTAATAGCAGTAGCATTATTTAGTTGGTAGGGAGAAGGGAGTCATAATACCCACATAGATATCTGCTGTTTACTTGTATCTAGCTATAATTTTTTCTTATACGAATGATTAAGAATGAATGGCCTCAAAGACATAAAAATTATTTAAATTATTTTATATTATGAATGCCTCAACTATAGAGACCTGAATAGCAGTGATTTCCAAAGACTTATAGAGAAGTATGAATGAAGTCATATTTCAAAGCTTTTGCTCTCTCGAATTTTGCCATAGGTGTCTGTAATATGAAATCTAAATATTTAAATCTAAATATATAACTACCCCCCTCTTTCCACTCATCACTGTGCTGCCAAAAGAAAGGCCTTTTTTTTTTCCCAGATACTTTTATTTTATTTTTTCAGTGTTACAAGATTCATTGTTTATGTACCACACCCAGTGCTCCATGCAATACGTGCCCTCCTCAATACCCACCACCGGGC